>JARQOD010000001.1:826923928-827081062 GCA_033576555.1 Oophaga sylvatica | reverse complement strand
TGGCTCCGCTCCCTCTCCCATCCTGTATACATGGCTCCGCTCCCATCCTCCCATCCTGTATATATGGCTCCGCTCCCCCTCCCATCCTATATACATGGCTCCGCTCCTACCCTCCCATCCTGTATATATGGCTCCGCTCCCCCTCCCATCCTGTATATATGGCTCCGCTCCCACCCTCCCATTCTATATACATGGCTCCGCTCCCACCCTCCCATCCTGTATATATGGCTCCGCTCCCCCTCCCATCCTATATACATGGCTCCGCTCCCACCCTCCCATCGTATATATGGCTCCGCTCCCCCTCCCATCCTGTATACATGGCTCCGCTCCCCCTCCATCCTGTATACATGGCTCCGCTCCCCCGTCCTCCCCCCATCATACTTACCCTACTTGCTGTTACGCTTCCCACGGCTGCGGGGCGTCGGGACATGGCATAGCTTGCCTAACTAGCCAATGCTCCCACGCCGCCAGTCCACGACGACGTGAGGCATACATCCCAGATGGTAAGAGAATGTGGACCCACTGGACCACGGAGGGAGACCCGGGCCTGCCCGGACTAGGGAAGGGCAGCGACCGGGATCCGTGGCAGCTGAGCATGTGGGCAAGATGGCGACCTGCAGGACTAGACAACACCGCACAACTTCAGGTATGAAGAAACATAAAGTTTACTTAAAGAAACACACAGTACATAACAGAACATAAGACCGGGCTCCCGATTCCGCACATCAGAGAAGGTACATGACTCAGGATCACAGACGAGTGCAGGAGGACATCACGGGTAGATGCAGTCCAGGTTATCTGGCATGGGCATACTTGGGCGGCCTCTCTCTCAGGCCTCAGGCGTAGCACAGGCTCAGCAGGAGAACATCAGACACCGACCTCAGACAGACTTCAGACGATGGCGGGGTCATCACGGGTAGATGCAGTCCAGGATCATCTGGCACGGGCATACTAGTATGGCCTCACTATCAGGCCTTAGGAGTAGCACAGGCTCAGCAGGAGAACATCAGACACCGACCCAGGACAGACGTCATCACAGGGTAGACCAAGGAGGAACCGGCAGGTTGAGAACCGCTGAATTAAGTGTGTATAGTCCCACAAATCTTGTTTTATTTAGTGTGAACAGGTGCCAACTAAAAAATTATAACTATAGAAAAAGTAAAGATAACTAGAATATTGCTATGGAAAATTACAGTAAAAAGGCACTTAGCGAATAGATCGACCAATATATGTGAGCCCAACAGCCAAGGTCAAGGCATCCTTTATTGTTGGGTCCCTGTCCTGATATGACACCTCGGTCCTGGACATAAAATCTACAATTTATGGGGAAGGAAGGAACCAGCTAACTATTTAAATTCCCCTTTAAACTGATGGGAGTAGGAGTGTACACATGAAAAAAGTTGTTGGCTACAAGTAGGAGGAAATGACCAGCACATCCAAACTAGTGTGAACAGGTGCCAATTGAAAAAATATAACTATAGAAAAAGGCAAAGTAGCAATAACACACCAGACATGAGGCCAGACTTGAGGCTGATGGCCCAACACACTAGATGCGGGTCCAGAACCGAGGAGGTGTCCCAGCACACCCGACACTGGTTCCGACCCGAGGTGGGCGACTCAACACATCTAAATATGGGACTAGAACAGAGGCAGGAGAACAAACACACAAGACACGGGACTAGACCAGAGGCTGGCGGCCCAACACACCAGACATGGAGCCAAATTTGAGGTGGCTGGCCCAATACACCAGACCTGAGGCGGGCGCCCCAATACACCAGACACATAACCAGACCAAAGGCTAGCGTTGCAACACACCATATACAGGCCCAGACCCGAGGCGGGTGACTCAACTTGCTAGTCAAGGGGCCAGACCAAAGGCAAGTGGCACAAAACACCAGACCTGATGAGGACGGCCCAACTCACCAGACATGGGGCCAGACCTAAGGTGAGCGGCCCAAGACACCAGACCCAAGGCAGGTGGCCCAAAACACCAGACATAGCGCCAGACCCGAAACGGGCTGCTCAGCACACCAGACATGGGCCCAGACCTGAGGCGGGACTCCAAACACAAAAGAACCGGGGCAAGACCGAAGGCTGGTGGCCCAAGACACCAGACATGGGGCCAGACCCAAAGCTGGTGGCCAAATACACCAGACCCAAAGCAGGTGGCCCAACACACCAGACCTGAGCAGGACAGATCAATACACTAGTAACAGAGCCAGACTCGAGGTGAGTGGCTCAACACTCCAGACCTGCGACGGGTGACCCAACACAAATGACAGATGCCAGACCCAAGGCAAGGGGTCCAACACACCAGACCAAAGGCCGACGACCCAACACTCCAGGCCTGCGGCGGGTGACCAACACAAATGACAGGTGCCAGACCCACGGCAGGCGGTCCAACACAACAAACTAAAGGCCGGGCAGCCCAAAATACCAGACCTAAGGTGGGTGACCCAGCACTCCAGACCTAAGGCAGGTGGTCCAACACACCAGACACAAGACTTTACTTGAGGCTGGCGCCCCAACACATTAGACACAGGGTCAGTCGGTCCCAAGGCAGGTGGCCCAAAACACCAGAGATAAGGCAGACGACCCAATAAAAAAAGACACCGGGCCAGACTCTAGACCAGTGGTTCTCAACCTTTCTAATGCCGTGACCCCGCAATACAGTTCCTCATGTTGCGTTGACCCCCAAACCAAAAAATAATTACAGTCCTCCATACAATATTATGGGCACCACATAGTCCTCCATACAGTATTATGGGCCAAATATAATGCTCCATAAAGAATACTGGTCCCCATATAATGCTCCATACAAAATATGGAGCTCTCCTCTGCACTGTGCTGCGTTCTGCACTGTTACGGCTCAGGAAAGGGCACTGTGGAAAGACTCCCCATTATCATCATCATTGGGCTGTTACACTCACTTATTGGTTTTTGTTTTGTAATATTGGTAACCTGAGTATAGGGCTTGCAAGCACCGAACTTGGGTCTGATTTTGGTTTATGGTTAGATTTTGTAAATTATGAAAAGTTGTCATGTTACTATTAGTGTTGTTATTATTAGTGTTGTTATTATAAAGTTGTACATTTTTTTCCTGTATGTATATGTTGTATGTGTACTGTGATGTGTGAGGGGTAGGTTTAGTTTAGGTGGGGTGGGGGGGATGGGTTTTGGAGAATGGACGTCCTGCGGGATGCAAAAACGGCAAAAGAGGACCTTTTAAAATGGTGTGGAGGAAAGGCCATAAACTTTTATGGACCTCGGTGTGTGGTAAACCACAAACTTTCTAGGGACCTTTTGGGGGTTGGTTGTCGGTTTAGTTTAGGAATAAAAAAAAGGGTATATATGTCTGTAGGGTTACGTTTTGGCCAGGTGGCCTATTTCTTTCTTTGGGGCGATGAGCCAGAATTCAGTTTTTTTTTATAAGGGGGTTAGACACCAGGGGGATAGTCTAAGATACCAGACACAAGGCCAGACCCAAAGCGGGCGGCACAACTCACTATACATGGGGCCAGACCCAAGGAAGGTAGCCCAACACACCAGACATGGGGCTAGATCTGAGACGGGCAGCCCAATACACCAATCCTGAGCAGGGCAGTCCAATACACCAGTAACAGGGCCAGAGTAGAAGCGAGCAGCTCAACACTCCAGACTTGAGGTGGGAGGCCAAACATACAGGACAGGGGTCAGACCCGAGGCAGGGGGTCTAACACACCAGACATGGGGCTGGACCTGAAATGTGCGGTCTAACACACTAGACCTGAGCAGTACAGTCCAATACACCAGTAACAGGGCCAGACCCGAGGCGAGCAGCTCAACATTCCAGACACACAAGACACGGCGCCAGACCTGATGCAGGCGTCCCAACACACCAGACCCAATGCCAGGCGGCCCAACACACTAGACCTAAGGCGGGTGACCCAACACACCAGACACGAGGCCGGACGACCCAACACTCCAGACCTAAGGCAGGTGGTCCAACACACCAGACACGAGGCAGACGGCCCCAACAAAAAAATACACCGGGCCAGACTCTAGGGGGTTGACCCAACACACTAGACACGAGGCCAGACTTGAGGTTGGCGACCCACACACCAGATGCAGGTCCAGAACCGATGTGAACACACCAGACACTGATTCAGACCAGAGGCGGGCTGTCCAATACATGAGACCTGAGGTGGGTGGCCCAACACACCAGACATGGAGCCAGACCAAAGACTGGCGGTGTAACATACCAGACATGGGACCATACCTGAGGCGGGCAACCCTACTCGTTACTCAAGGGGCCAGACCAGAGGCGGGCAGCCCAACACACCAAGCATGGGTCCAGACCTGAGGCAGGCCTCCAAACACAAAAGAAACAGGGCAAAACCCAAGGCTGGTGGCCGAAGACAGTAGACATGGGGCCAGACCCGAATCTGGTGGCCCAACACATCAGACATGGTACCAGACCCGAGGCAGGTGGCCCAACACACCAGACACAGCGCCAGTCCCAAAACAGCAGCCCAACGCATGAGACACGAGTCCAGACCTGGGGCGGTCCTTCAAACACTAAAGAAACGGGGCAAGACCCGAGGCGGGCGGCGCAACACACCAGAGGCAGGTGGCCCAATACACCAAACACAGGGCCAGACTTGTGGCGGGCAGTTCAATATACACGACACAGGGCCAAACCTGAGACAGGCAGCCAAACAAAACAGACATGGGTCTAGACCCGTGGCAGGTGGCCCACACACCAGACATGAGGCTAGACCTGAGACGGGCAGCCCAAAAAACCAGACCTGAGCAGGATAGTCCAATACACCAGCAACAGGGCCAAACTAGAAGCCAGCGGCTCAACACTCCAGACCTGAGGTGGGTGGCCCAACACACAGGACAGGGGCCAGACCTGATGCAGGCAGTCCAACACACCAGACATGGGGCTGAAGAACCTGAGATGGGCAGTCCAACACAAGAGACCTGAGCAGGACAGTCCAATACACCAGTAACAGGGCCAGACCTGAGGCGAGTAGCTCAACAAACACTCCAGACCTGAGACGGGTGGCCCAACAACACAAAACACAGGTCCAGACCTGAGGCAGGTGGCAGAACACACCAGACCCAAGGCTGGGCGGCCCAACACACCAAACCTAAGTCAGGTGACCCAACACACCAGACATGTGACCGGGCAACCCAACACTTCAGACCTAAGGCAGGTGGCCCAACACACCAGACACGAGGCCTTACTCAAGGCTGGCGGCCCAACACACTAAACAAGGGACCAGACCCGAGGCAGGCGCCAAAAAAACAGACCCGAGGCAGACGGCCCAACAAAAAAAGACACCAGGCCAGACTCTAGGCAGTTGTCCCAACACACAAGAGAAGAAGCCAGACCCTAGGCAGCTGGTGCAACACACCAGATGTGGCAACTGATCCAAGGCGGGTTGCCCAAAACACCACAAATGGAACCAGACATGAGGTGGGCAGCCCAACACACGAGGCCAGAGGCAGGCATCTCAACAAACCAGACATGGGACCAAAACTGAAGCGGGCTGCCAAACATATGAGAGATTTAGCCAGACCCGAGAAAGGTGGCCCAACCCTCCAGACACCGTGCCAGACCCTAAGTGGGCGCCCCAACACACCAGACATGGGGCAAGAACTGAGGTGGTCGGCCCAACACACCAGACTTGAGCTGGATGGCACAACACACCAGACATGAGGCTAAACCAGAGGTGGGCAGTCCAAAACAGCAGTGCCAAGGTGGGCGGTCCAACACAACAGATCTGAGAGGATGGAACAACACACCAGACACAGGACCAGACCCGAGACGAGCAACCCAACTCTCCATACCTAAGGCAGGTTGCCCAAAACACCAAACATGAGGCCTTACTCAAGGCTGGGGCCCAACACAGTAGACACAGGGCCAGACCCGAGGCAGGCAGCCCAAAACACCAGACCCGAGGCAAATGACCCAACATAAAGGAGACTCTAGGCAGGTGGTCCAACACGCCCGACATGGTGACAGACCCAATGTGGGTGGCCCAAAACACCACAAATGGAACCAGAACTGAGGTGAGCATCTCAACACGAGGCCCAAGGCAGGCGGCTCAACAAACCGGACAAGGGGCCAAACCTGATTCGGGTGGCCAGGTGGTCCAACCATCTAGATATGGGGCCAGACCTGAGGTGGGCTGCCCAACACACAAGACATGAGAGGATGGCACAACACACCAGAGACGGCCAGATCAGAGGCGAGCAGCACAACACACCAGACATGGGCTCATACGATACGATACACTTTATTGATCCCGGGGGGAAATTACAGTATTACAGCAGCAATACAAACAGCAGTACATAAAATATTAGGACACAAATCTTGCACAGGTGTACCAACATTACATAATAAATAAAAGTGTGTAGTTCAGGTATATATAAGATAATGTTAATTGACATTAGTTCACCAGCCATCAGTCATTATTTTCTACCACCCTTAGGAAATTATTATACATCCCCATAGCAGTAGGTACAAACGATTTCCTGAATTTCTCCTTCTTGCACCTTAGTAGGATTAGACGGCCGCTGAATGTGCTCTTCTGATTCAAGAACAGCTCGTATAGTGGGTGTGGTTATTGTTCATTATTGCCCTACACTTCTTCTGAATTCTATCCTCCAATACCTCCTCAAGAGTCAAGATGGAGGCCAACAGCTGCGCTTGCCTTCTTGATAAGTTTGTTGAGTTTATTAGCGTCAGCTACTCACACACTACTGCCCCAGCAAATGATAGCAAAAAAGATGGCGCTTGCTACAATGGACTGGTAGAACATCTCCAGCATTTTACTGCACACATTGAACGACCTGAGCTTCCGCAGAAAGTACAGTCTGCTCATTCCCTCGTACTCGAGGCATGTGGCCCAAAACACCTGACCTGAGGCAAGCGGCCCAACACACCAGACCCAAGGCAGGCAAACCAACACACCAGACATGGGGCTAGACCCGAGGCAGGCGGCCCAACACAACATTCCCAAGATGCACAGCTCAAAACACCAGACACGGGCACAGACCCGAGGCATGTGGTCCAAAACACCAGACCCGAGGCAGGCGGCCCAACACACCAGATATAGGGCTAGACCCAAGGAAGCTGGCCCAACACACCAGATCCAAGGTGGGCGACCTAACACACTAACATGCCCGAGACGGGCAGCCCAACACTCTAGACTTGGAGCAGGCTGCCCAACACACCAAATAGAAGATGACAAGCACATCCAAACTAGTGTGAACAGGTAAATACACCGTGCACCAGAAATGGATAAGGGAAGGAGAACCCAGACTAATGAACTAATAAATAAATGAAATAATAAAATATGTATATATACATGTAAATAATAATAAAGAGAAACAAAATGTGCAAAAATATGATCTTTATTAAGCAATGTTGTACAAAAATGTAAATAACTGTATAAAAAAACAATAACACAAAAAAAACATTATACAACATCGCTTAATAAAGATCATATTTTTGCACATTTTGTTTCTCTTTATTATTATATACATGTATATATACATATTTTATTATTTCATTTATTTATTAGTTCATTAGTCTGGGTTCTCCTTCCCTTATCCATTTCTGGTGCACGGTGTATTTGCTATCCTCCGGGTGATCTGCGCCGTGACCCCGCAATACAGTTCCTCATGTTGCGGTGACCCCCAAACCAAAAAATAATTACAGTCCTCCATACAATATTATGGGCACCACATAGTCCTCCATACAGTATTATGGGTCAAATATAATGCTCCATAAAGAATACTGGTCCCCATATAATGCTCCATACAAAATATGGAGCTCTCCTCTGCACTGTGCTGCGTTCTGCACTGTTACGGCTCAGGAAAGGGCACTGTGGAAAGACTCCCCATTATCATCATCATTGTCTCCCCATCATCATCATCGCCTCCCCATCATTATCATTGCCTCCCCATCATCATCATCATTGTCTGCCCATCATCATTGGCTCCCCATCATCATCGCCTCCCCATCATCATCATAATCATCGCCTGCCCATCATCATCGCCTCCCCATCATCATCATCTTTGCCTGCCCATCGTCATTGGCTCCCCATCATCATCGTTGCCTCCTCACTACCATCACTGCCTCCCCCCATCACCATCACACATACAGCACCACACACAGACAGCACCGCAGCACTCTCTCACATACACACACGCAGGCAGACACACACACACTGATACACACAGACACATACATCTCACCTGTCCGACGCCCGCGCTCTCTGCCACAGCCGGCCGCTGAATGATGACGTCATCCAGCGGCGCTGCTGTGACAGGAAGCGCGGGCGCCCCCTGGAGCCTGGAGCTACGGAGGCACGGGGAGAAGTAAGTATTGCGCCGCCTGCTCAGGCCGGGTCCCCCTCTCCCCGCACAGTGGACTCACCGACCCGCCGCTCAGCTCCGGAGGGTCCCGGGCCGCTGCACTGTGACTCCGTGGGAGGAGGAATTGCTGCTGCCACGCCGCCCCACACACGTGCTGCCTGGGGCGGACTGCCCCCCGCCCCCCACGCTACGCCCCTGCTACGCCACTGGGCTAAAGCCATCGGAAATATGCTGTATATATGGCTCCGCTCCCATCCTCCCATCCTGTATAGATGGCTCCGCTCCCCTTCCCATCCTGTATATATGGCTCCGCTTCCCCCTCCCATCCTGTATACATGGCTCCGCTCCCCCCTCCCATCCTGTATACATGGCTCCGCTCCAACCCTCCCATCCTATATACATGGCTCCGCTCCCCCCTCCCATCCTGTATATATGGCTCCGCTCCCATCCTGTATACATGGCTCCGCTCCCATCCTCCCATCCTGTATATATGGCTCCGCTCCCATCCTGTATACATGGCTCCGCTCCCATCCTGTATATATGGCTCTGCTCCCATCCTCCCATCCTGTATATATATGGCTCCGCTCCCATCCTGTATACATGGCTCCGCTCCCATCCTGTATATATGGCTCCGCTCCCCCCTCCCATCCTGTATACATGGCTCCGCTCCCCCCTCCCATCCTGTATACATGGCTCCGCTCCCACCCTCCCATCCTATATACATGGCTCCGCTCCCCCCTCCCATCCTGTATACATGGCTCCACTCCCATCCTGTATACATGGCTCCACTCCCATCCTATATACATGGCTCCGCTCCCATCCTCCTATCCTGTATATATGGCTCCGCTCCCCCCTCCCATTCTGTATACATGGCTCCGCTCCCACCCTCCCATCCTGTATATATGGCTCCGCTCCCTCTCCCATCCTGTATACATGGCTCCGCTCCCATCCTGTATATATGGCTCCGCTCCCCCTCCCATCCTATATACATGGCTCCGCTCCTACCCTCCCATCCTGTATATATGGCTCCGCTCCCCCTCCCATCCTGTATATATGGCTCCGCTCCCACCCTCCCATTCTATATACATGGCTCCGCTCCCACCCTCCCATCCTGTATATATGGCTCCGCTCCCCCTCCCATCCTATATACATGGCTCCGCTCCCACCCTCCCATCGTATATATGGCTCCGCTCCCCCTCCCATCCTGTATACATGGCTCCGCTCCCCCTCCCATCCTGTATACATGGCTCCGCTCCCCCGTCCTCCCCCCATCATACTTACCCTACTTGCTGTTACGCTTCCCACGGCTGCGGGCGTCGGGACATGGCATAGCTTGCCTAACTAGCCAATGCTCCCACGCCGCCAGTCCACGACGACGTGAGGCATACATCCCACATGGTAAGAGAATGTGGACCCACTGGACCACGGAGGGAGACCCGGGCCTGCCCGGACTAGGAAGGGCAGCGACCGGGATCCGTGGCAGCTGAGCATGTGGGCAAGATGGCGACCTGCAGGACTAGACAACACCGCACAACTTCAGGTATGAAGAAACATAAAGTTTACTTAAAGAAACACACAGTACATAACAGAACATAAGACCGGGCTCCCGATTCCGCACATCAGAGAAGGTACATGACTCAGGATCACAGACGAGTGCAGGAGGACATCACGGGTAGATGCAGTCCAGGGTTATCTGGCATGGGCATACTTGGGCGGCCTCTCTCTCAGGCCTCAGGCGTAGCACAGGCTCAGCAGGAGAACATCAGACACCGACCTCAGACAGACTTCAGACGATGGCGGGGTCATCACGGGTAGATGCAGTCCAGGATCATCTGGCACGGGCATACTAGTATGGCCTCACTATCAGGCCTCAGGAGTAGCACAGGCTCAGCAGGAGAACATCAGACACCGACCCAGGACAGACGTCATCACAGGGTAGACCAAGGAGGAACCGGCAGGACATCGGAACATCAGGAACACGGACTGGATCTCAGGGACACAGGAACACGGACAGGACATCAGGAACACGGATTGGATCTCAGGGACACAGGAACACGGACAGGACATCAGGAACACGGATTGGATCTCAGGGACACAGGAACACAGACCGGACATCAGGAACACGGATTGGATCTCAGGGAGTGAGGAACACGGACTGGAACATCAGGAACACGGATTGGATCTCAGGGAGTCAGGAACACGGACTGGAACATCAGGAACACGGATTGGATCTCAGGGAGTCAGGAACACGGATTGGATCTCAGGAACACAGACAGGAACACGGATTGGAACACAGGAACATCAGAACACTGGTATCGGACTCCGGACATCTGGCAACGATCGGCAAGCTCCGGACATCAGGCAGAGAAGGATAGGATCCGGACATCTGGAAGTGGTCATCGGATATCAGGCAGTGGTCATCAGGGGGACACGGTCCTCGGACTCCGGACATCTAGTATCGATCTGAAAAGGAACCCCAGCGGTCTGGTGCAAGCCCCGCCAGGCTCAACTGGAGCTGGCCGGGGATTGCACAGAAGCTGAACACACAACCACACACGGCTAGGTTCAGGAACTCAATGCAGATTCAATGTGAAGCTCTGGCAACGCCCCTCAGGGCTGGGGAACTTTATATATGAGCTGCTTCACAGCGATAGGCTGGAGCAGTAATTCTAGTACACACCCAATCCTCATAAAAGCAGGACAGGTGTGGGCCGCACCCCCTATGCAGAGCCAGACAACTCATCACAGAGGAACACCTGACAGTGGCTGCTGCCACACACGTAATAAGTCATGCACAGTGCAGAGGACTTTGCAACCTATGGATGGTCTTCACAGCAGGCCAGGCGCCTGACAGTAGCTGCTGCCACACACGTAGTAAGACATGCACCACAGCAGAGGACTTTGTAAGCTACGGATGGATTTTACAGCAGGTCAGGGACCGCACATGCAGGTGGTCATGCAACGCAGTAGAGACACTCACGCAAGTACGGCTACGCAGCAGAGCTCGGAACTGAGCAGCATCCAGACAGGTAACAGACAACAGTATCCCAGCTGGTTAGGGGAAAGGAGCAAAAGGGTTAAAGCAGAGACATGCTGAGTAACGCTGGAAAACAAAGTACAGACAATACCAGCGTTACAGTATCCCCCTCCTCAGGCCCCCTCTTCTGAAGACCCAAGTAAAAAAAATTCCCCAGAAAATTCACTTGGGTTTGGCGGTAAGTCCCACAGTTCACAATATGGCAGCAGAGTTCATAGCTCGAAAAGTCCGAACCGCTGACTAAGCGGAGAATCGAGCAGTCTAGTCCACTTACCATGTGGGGACCAAGCAGTCTAGTTTGTACATCAGGTGGAGCTTGGAGAAAAGTCCTGCAGACCACACATGCTCAGCGGAGTCCATGGCCAGAGCTTTATGTTACGCTTCCCACGGCTGCGGGGCGTCGGGACATGGCATAGCTTGCCTAACTAGCCAATGCTCCCACGCCGCCAGTCCACGACGACGTGAGGCATACGTCCCAGATGGTAAGAGAATGTGGACCCACTGGACCACGGAGGGAGACCCGGGCCTGCCCGGACTAGGGAAAGGCAGCGACCGGGATCCGTGGCAGCTGAGCATGTGGGCAAGATGGCGACCTGCAGGACTAGACAACACCGCACAACTTCAGGTATGAAGAAACATAAAGTTTACTTAAAGAAACACACCAACCTCAGACAGACTTCAGACGATGGCGGGGTCATCACGGGTAGATGCAGTCCAGGATCATCTGGCACGGGCATACTAGTATGGCCTCACTATCAGGCCTCAGGCGTAGCACAGGCTCAGCAGGAGAATATCAGACACCGACCCAGGACAGACGTCATCACAGGGTAGACCAAGGAGGAACCGGCAGGACATCGGAACATCAGGAACACGGACTGGATCTCAGGGACACAGGAACATGGACAGGACATCAGGAACACGGATTGGATCTCAGGGAGTCAGGAACACGGACTGAAACATCAGGAACACGGATTGGATCTCAGGGAGTCAGGAACACGGACAGGAACACGGATTGGAACACAGGAACATCAGAACACTGGTATCGGACTCCGGACATCTGGCAACGATCGGCAGGCTCCGGACATCTGGCAACGAACGGCAAGCTCCGGACATCAGGCAGAGAAGGATAGGATCCGGACATCTGGAAGTGGTCATCGGATATCAGGCAGTGGTCATCAGGGAGGACACGGTCCTCGGACTCCGGACATCTAGTATCGATCTGAAAAGGAACCCCAGCGGTCTGGTGCAAGCCCCGCCAGGCTCAACGGGAGCTCGCCAGGGATTGCACAGAAGCTGAGCACAGAATAACAGAAACTCACCACACACACCGGACTCCTCTTTCCACGATGAACTCAGGTTATATAGCAAGGATTCTCAGTCACTGGCACAGGGTTCAGGACACAGCAGGATTTCAGGAACATAACACAGAGGACACAGTTCAGACAGTCAGGTACAGGATGCGATCCAGGATCAGGGGTTCAGGTAATTAGACACAACAGGAACAGGCCTGGATATACAGCCTCCAGGAACGGCGATCTGGGTAATCAGCCCCCAGCATAGGCGGAAACACAAGACACAGTTCAGACATTCAGGTACCGGGTTAGGTCCAGGATCAGGGATTCAGGAAACAAGACACAGCAGGAACAGGCCTGATATACAGCCTCCAGGAACGGCGATCTGGGTAATCAGCCCCCAGCATAGGCAGAAACACAAGACACAGTTCAGACATTCAGGTACTGGGTTAGATCCAGGATCAGGGATTCAGGAACAAGATACAACAGGAACAGGCCTGGATATGCAGCCTCCAGGAACGGCGATCTGGGTACTCAGCCCAAGGCAGAAACACAAGACAGGACAAGGGGGAAACAGCTCTCCAGAGCTGATCAAACTCAGAGCAGGAGCTGAACACACAACCACATACGGCTAGGTTCAGGAACTCAATGCAGATTCAATGTGAAGCTCTGGCAACGCCCCTCAGGGCTGGGGAACTTTATATATGAGCTGCTTCACAGCGATAGGCTGGAGCAGTAATTCTAGTACACACCCAATCCTCATAAAAGCAGGACAGGTGTGGGCCGCGCCCCCTATGCAGAGCCAGACAACTCATCACAGAGGAACACCTGACAGTGGCTGCTGCCACACACATAGTAAGTCATGCACAGTGTAGAGGACTTTGCAACCTACGGATGGTCTTCACAGCAGGCCAGGTGCCTGACTAGCTGCTGCCACACACGTAGTAAAACATGCACCACTGCAGAGAACTTTGTAAGCTACGGATGGCTTTTACAGCAGGTCAGGGACCGCACATGCGGGTGGTCATGCAACGCAGCGGAGACACTCACGCAAGTACGGCTACGCAGCAGAGCTGGGAACTGAGCAGCATCCAGACAGGTAACAGACAACAGTATCCCAGCTGGTTAGGGGAAAGGAGCAAAAGGGTTAAAGCAGAGACATGCTGAATAACGCTGGATAACAAAGTACAGACAATACCAGCGTTACACTCGCTCCGTCACTGCAGGTCCCTGCATCCCTGTGGGCCGCGTCAGCTTCCTCCTGTGAGCAGCGGTAACGTAATACCGCTCATTAAGGACATGAATATGGACGCCACGCCTATGGGAGTGGCGTCACGTCCATATTCATTACCTTAATGAGCGGTATTACATCACCGCTGCGCAAAGGAGGAAGCTGACGCCGCCGACAGGGATGCAGCGACGGAGCGAGGAGG
Organism: Oophaga sylvatica; assembly: GCA_033576555.1. Classification (NCBI taxonomy): domain Eukaryota; kingdom Metazoa; phylum Chordata; class Amphibia; order Anura; family Dendrobatidae; genus Oophaga; species Oophaga sylvatica. The sequence continues at coordinate 827,066,927 of JARQOD010000001.1, read as the reverse complement.
GTAAGTATGGATGTCTAATGAAGCCGGCGGCTGCAGCTGTCACTACAGTGCTGCAGCCGCCGGCTCCTTTAAGCGACCCCTGTGTTTTGGTCGTTCGACCCCCGCGGGGGTCGCGACCCACAGGTTGAGAACCGCTGAATTAAGTGTGTTTAGTCCCACAAATCTTGTTTTATTTAGTGTGAACAGGTGCCAACTAAAAAATTATAACTATAGAAAAAGTAAAGATAACTAGAATATTGCTATGGAAAATTACAGTAAAAAGGCACTTAGCGAATAGATCGACCAATATATGTGAGCCCAACAGCCAAGGTCAAGGCATCCTTTATTGTTGGGTCCCTGTCCTGATATGACACCTCGGTCCTGGACGTAAAATCTACAATTTATGGGGAAGGAAGGAACCAGCTAACTATTTAAATTCCCCTTTAAACTGATGGAGTAGGAGTGTACACGTGAAAAAAGTTGTTGGCTACAAGTAGGAGGAAATGACCAGCACATCCAAACTAGTGTGAACAGGTGCCAATTGAAAAAATATAACTATAGAAAAAGGCAAAGTAGCAATAACACACCAGACATGAGGCCAGACTTGAGGCTGATGGCCCAACACACTAGATGCGGGTCCAGAACCGAGGAGGTGTCCCAGCACACCCGACACTGGTTCCGACCCGAGGTGGGCGACTCAACACATCTAAATATGGGACTAGAACAGAGGCAGGAGAACAAACACACAAGACACGGGACTAGACCAGAGGCTGGCGGCCCAACACACCAGACATGGAGCCAAATTTGAGGTGGCTGGCCCAATACACCAGACCTGAGGCGGGCGCCCCAATACACCAGACACATAACCAGACCAAAGGCTAGCGTTGCAACACACCATATACAGGCCCAGACCCGAGGCGGGTGACTCAACTTGCTAGTCAAGGGGCCAGACCAAAGGCAAGTGGCACAAAACACCAGACCTGATGAGGACGGCCCAACTCACCAGACATGGGGCCAGACCTAAGGTGGGCGGCCCAAGACACCAGACCCAAGGCAGGTGGCCCAAAACACCAGACATAGCGCCAGACCCGAAACGGGCTGCTCAGCACACCAGACATGGGCCCAGACCTGAGGCGGGACTCCAAACACAAAAGAACCGGGGCAAGACCGAAGGCTGGTGGCCCAAGACACCAGACATGGGGCCAGACCCAAAGCTGGTGGCCAAATACACCAGACCCAAAGCAGGTGGCCCAACACACCAGGCATGAGATGGGCAGCCCATCACACCAGACCTGAGCAGGACAGATCAATACACTAGTAACAGAGCCAGACTCGAGGTGAGTGGCTCAACACTCCAGACCTGCGACGGGTGACCCAACACAAATGACAGATGCCAGACCCAAGGCAAGGGGTCCAACACACCAGACCAAAGGCCGGACGACCCAACACTCCAGGCCTGTGGCGTGTGACCCAACACAAATGACAGGTGCCAGACCCACGGCAGGCGGTCCAACACAACAAACTAAAGGCCGGGCAGCCCAAAATACCAGACCTAAGGTGGGTGACCCAGCACTCCAGACCTAAGGCAGGTGGTCCAACACACCAGACACAAGACTTTACTTGAGGCTGGCGCCCCAACACATTAGACACAGGGTCAGTCGGTCCCAAGGCAGGTGGCCCAAAACACCAGAGATAAGGCAGACGACCCAATAAAAAAAGACACCGGGCCAGACTCTAGACCAGTGGTTCTCAACCTTTCTAATGCCGTGACCCCGCAATACAGTTCCTCATGTTGCGTTGACCCCCAAACCAAAAAATAATTACAGTCCTCCATACAATATTATGGGCACCACATAGTCCTCCATACAGTATTATGGGCCAAATATAATGCTCCATAAAGAATACTGGTCCCCATATAATGCTCCATACAAAATATGGAGCTCTCCTCTGCACTGTGCTGCGTTCTGCACTGTTACGGCTCAGGAAAGGGCACTGTGGAAAGACTCCCCATTATCATCATCATTGTCTCCCCATCATCATCATCGCCTCCCCATCATCATTGCTTCCCCATCATCATTATCATTGCCTCCCCATCATCATCATCATTGTCTGCCCATCATCATTGCCTGCCCATCATCATTAGTTCCCCATCATCATCGCCTCCCCATCATCATCATTGCCTGCCCATCATCATTGGCTCCCCATCATCATCATTGCCTTCCCATCATCATTGGCTCCCCATCATCATCATCATTGCCTGCCATCATCATTGGCTCCCCATCATCATCGCCTCCCCATCATCATCATCATCATTGCCTGCCCATCATCATTGGCTCCCCATCATCATGATCATTGCCTGCTCATCATCATTGGCTCCCCATCATCATTGCCTCCCCATCATCATCAACATCATTGCCTGCCCATCATCATCTTTGCCTCCCCATCATCATCATCTTTGCCTGCCCATCATCATTGGCTCCCCATCATCATCGTTGCCTCCTCACCACCATCACTGCCTCCCCCCCATCACCATCACACATACAGCACCACACACAGACAGCACCGCAGCACTCTCTCACATACACGCAGGCAGACACACTGATACACACAGACACATACATCTCACCTGTCCGACGCCCGCGCTCTCTGCCACAGCCGGCCGCTGAATGATGACGTCATCCAGCGGCGCTGCTGTGACAGGAAGCGCGGGCGCCCTGCAGGCGCCCCCTGGAGCCCGGAGCTACGGAGGCATGGGAGAAGTAAGTATTGCGCCGCCTGCTCAGGCCGGGTCCCCCCTCTCCCTGCACAGTGGACTCACCGACCCGCCGCTCAGCTTCGGAGGGTCCCGGGCCGCTTCACTGTGACTCTGTGGGAGGAGGAATTGCTGCTGCTGCCACGCCGCCCCACACATGTGCTGCCTGGGGCGGACCGCCCCACGCTACGCCCGCCCGCCCACGCTACACCCCTGCTATGCCACTGGGCTAAAGCCATCGGAAATATGCTGTATATATGGCTCCGCTCCCATCCTCCCATCCTGTATATATGGCTCTGCTCCCCCTCCCATCCTGTATACATGGCTCCGCACCCATCCTGTATATATGGCTCCGCTCCCCCCTCCCATCCTGTATACATGGCTCCGCTCCCCCCTCCCATCCTGTATACATGGCTCCGCTCCCACCCTCCCATCCTATATACATGGCTCCGCTCCCCCCTCCCATCCTGTATATATGGCTCCGCTCCCATCCTGTATATATGGTTCCGCTCCCATCCTCCCATCCTGTATATATGGCTCCGCTCCCCCTCCCATCCTGTATACATGGCTCTGCTCCCATCCTGTATATATGGCTCCGCTCCCCCCTCCCATCCTGTATACATGGCTCCGCTCCCCCCTCCCATCCTGTATACATGGCTCCGCTCCCACCCTCCCATCCTATATACATGGCTCCGCTCCCCCTCCCATCCTGTATACATGGCTCCACTCCCATCCTGTATACATGGCTCCACTCCCGTCCTATATACATGGCTCCGCTCCCATCCTGTATATATGGCTCCGCTCCCCCCTCCCATCCTGTATACATGGATCCGCTCCCACCCTCCCATCCTATATACATGGCTCCGCTCCTACCCTCCCATCCTGTATATATGGCTCCGCTCCCCCTCCCATCCTGTATACATGGCTCCGCTCCCATCCTCCCATCCTGTATATATGGCTCCGCTCCCCCTCCCATCCTATATACATGGCTCCGCTCCCACCCTCCCATCCTGTATATATGGCTCCGCTCCCCCTCCCATCCTGTATATATGGCTCCGCTCCCACCTCCCATTCTATATACATGGCTCCGCTCCCACCCTCCCATCCTGTATATATGGCTCCGCTCCCCCTCCCATCCTATATACATGGCTCCGCTCCCACCCTCCCATCCTGTATATATGGCTCCGCTCCCCCTCCCATCCTGTATATATGGCTCCGCTCCCCCTCCCATCCTGTATACATGGCTCCGCTCCCCCGTCCTCCCCCATCATACTTACCCTCCTCGCTCCGTCGCTGCAGGTCCCTGCATCCCTGTCGGCGGTGTCAGCTTCCTCCTGTGCGCAGCGGTGACGTAATACCGCTCATTAAGGACATGAATATGGACGCCACGCCTATGGGGGTCGCGACCCACAGGTTGAGAACCGCTGCTCTAGACAGTTGGCCCAACATACAAGACAAGAGGACAGACCCAAGGCGGGTGGCTCAAAACACCACAAATAAAACCAGACCCGAGACAGGAGGCCCAACACACGAGCCCAACACATGGTGCCAAACCTGAGGCGGGTGGCCAAACAGCAGAGACATGGGCCAGACCCAAGGCATGTGGCCCAATCCTCCAAACACGGAGCCAGACCCGAGGCAGATGGCCCAACACACCATACATGGGGCAAGAACCGAGGCGGTCGGCCCAACACACCTGACTTGAGCTGTATGGCACCACACACCAGACATTAGGCTAGACCCAAGGCGGACCGCCCAAAACAGCAGTGCTGAGGGGGGCGGTCCAATACACCAGACCCGAGAGGACGACACAGCACACCAGACATGGTACCAGACCCAAGGCAAGTGACCTAACACCTGACATGGGGACGACATGAGCCTAACAGACAAGTGCAGAGTTGGGCAGGCCAACACACCAGACCTGAGCAGGCCAGCCCAATACACCAGAAACAGAACAAGACACAAATCGAGTGGCCCAACACACCAGACTTGTGGCCAGACCCGAGGCGGGCAGCACAACACACCAGACATGGTACCAGACCCGAGGTAAGCAACCTAACACACCTGACATGCGGCTGACATGAGGTGGGCAGCCCAACAGACAAGTACTGAGGTGGGCGACCCAACATACCAGACCTGAGCAGGCCAGCCCAATACACCATAAACCAGACACAAAGCGAGTGGACCAACACACCAGACATGGGGCCAGACTCGAGTCGGGCAGCCCAATGGCACTGCAGACATGAGGTGGGCGGCCCACCACACTAGACACGGGGCCAACCCCAAGGCAGGCAGCACAACACACCAGACACAAGACTGGTGAAACAGCACACCGGAAAAGAGGCCAGACCCTAGACAGGGGGTCCAACACAACAGTCCCAAGACGCACATCCCAAAACACCAGACATGGGCTCAGACCCGAGGCATGTGGTACAAAACAACAGACTTGAGAAAAGGGCCCAACACACCAGACATGGGGCCAGACCCGAGGCTGGCAAACCAACATACCAGACACAGGGCTAGACCCGAGGCAGGCGGCCTAACACACCAGACCCAAGGCGGGCGACCTAACACACTAACATGCCCGAGGCGGACAGCCCAACACTCCAGACTTGAGGCGGGTGGCCCAACACACCAAACAGAACAAAATGACCAGCACATCCAAACTAGTGTGAACAAGTGCCAACTAAAAAAATATAACTATAGAAAAAGATAACTGCAATATTGCTATGAAAAATTACAGTAAAAAAGAAGTCACTTAGCGCGTAAATTTGACAATATATGTGAGCACAATAGCCAACGTCAAGACGTCCTTTATTGTTGGGCCCATGACAGCTCTCCTGGGCATGAAGCCTACAATTTATGGAGCAGGAAGGAACCAGCTAACAACTTAATTTCGCCTGAGGCTGATGAGAGTAGGAGTGCACATGTGTAAACAGATGCCAACTAAAAAAAGTAGCAACAACACACTTGAGGCTGGCGGTCCAACACACCAGACATGGGGCCAAACCCATGGCAGGCGGCCCAACACACCAGACCCGAGTCAGGGGGTCCAACACGCGAGATCTGAGGTGGCCAGCCCAACACACCAGACTCGAGGAAAACAGCCCAACACTCCAAACACAGGGCCAGACCTGAGGGGGCGACCGAACCAGACATGGGCCAGAGCCGAGGTGGGCAATCCAAATAAACAAACTTGGGGACAGATCCGAGACAAGTGGCCCAACACAACACTCCCAAGACATGTAGCTCAAAACATTATACATGGGCTCAGACCCTAGGCGGGCGACTCAACACACCATACAAGGGGCCAGACCCGAGGCGGGCAGCCCGACACATCAAATATGGGGACAGACCCGAGGCGAGCGGCCCCACACACCAGATTCAAGGCAGACGGCACAGCACTCCAAACACAGGGCCAGACCCAGGGCTGGAGCCCCAACAAATCAGAGACACGGCAAACCTGAGGTGGCTCCCAACACACCAGTCACGGGGCTAGACTGAGGGCAGGCAGCCCAAACACAGACATAGGGCCAGATCCGAGGTGGATGGCCCAACACACCAGACCCTTGGCGGGCGGACCAATACACCAGACCTGATTTGAACTGTCTAATATACCATACACAGAGCCAGATCTACATCCAAACTAGTGTAAACAGGTGCCAACTAAAAAATATAACTATAGAAAAAGATAAATTTGTGCACTTAAGGCTCTGACCCTAGGCGGGCGGCCCAACACACCAGACGCGGGACAAGAACTGTTGTGAATGTGTTAGAAATGAATTCTGACCGGGAGCTCCCTCTGGTGGTTACAAACAGTACTGAACCATTCAATGAAGATTGTGAAGATTGGCGATCAGGAGTTACAGACTGGTCTTATATAAGGGAGGTTCCCTCCCATCAGGGTTGCCGGTGATCAATTGTTCTTGTCTCAACTTTGGTTCCTGGTTCACTTGGAAGCTTGCTGTGTTTTGCCTGCATCTTCTGCTAACAGATAAGATTTTTTCTGCTTGTATTTTTGTGCTTGCTTTTTGCATTGTTTCCTGCACTCTTGTGGAGGTCAGCCAGGTCCCCTCCGGGGGCTTGTGCTCCTCTCAGTTTAACTGAGCCTCTGTTATTTGTTCATTTGCCTTTTCCAGTTTTTTCTGTGGCTGCGGCTTAGTTTTGTTACACCAGAGAACTAATTTAGGTGGTAGAGGTCGTGTGATCTCAGGTGTTTTTGTAATTAGTAGAGTTGGTACTTTTTAGGGTTTTTGGGGATTGCAGTAAGTGTCCTTCCTATCCTTTTCTTTCTAGGAAGATTGGGCCCCAACATTTGCTCATACTATTTTCTGTCTGTGTCTGTATTTCCTCTTGTCTAACCGCCATTACATGTTTGGGGGCTTCCTATGTTCTTTGGGGATCTTCTCCGGGGCAAATAGTTTTCCTCTTTCTATCTTTAGGTGTAGTTAGCTTCTCAGGCTGTGACGAGGCATCTAGGACCAACGTAGGTACGCTCCACGGCTGTCTTTAGTTGTGGTGGTTAGTCAGGGTACTGCAATCCAGTAGATTCCAACCTCTCTGGTGTATTGCCGTTTTTGCCTGCTCTCCTCAGCTACCAAAACATAACAGTATCACCGGCCAAACTGAAAATTATATGGTACTCACAGAAGGGAAAAATAGTGTGAAAAAAAAAAAGGGATTGTCAGAGTTGTCAGAGATTTTTTTATTTTTTTTTCCCTCTGTTTCTCTGAGTGCTGAGGAGGATTTTTTTTTTCTCTCAATGGAGCTTGCACAGTTGTCTGGCCGTGTGGATCAGCTTGCCACTGAAGTTCGGAGTATTGCTATCTATCTTGCTAGGTTGCCTGTTGTGGAACCTAGGATTCCCATGCCAGATTTGTTTTTAGGGGATCGAGCTAAATTTCTGAATTTCAAAAATAACTGTAAGTTGTTTTTTGCCTTAAAACCTAAGTCCTCAGGGAACGCAGCGCAGCAGGTTCAAATTGTCATCTCTCTCCTGCGCGGCGATCCTCAGGATTGGGCTTTTTCCCTGACACCTGGGGACCCTGTTTTGAGTAATGTCGATGCATTTTTTCTGGCTCTGGGGTTATTGTACGATGAACCTAATGTCACTGATCAAGCTGAAAAAACCTTGTTGGCATTAAATCAGGGGCTTGAGGACGCTGAGTTATACTGTCAGAAATTTCGTAAGTGGGCAGTCCTGACCAAATGGAATGATGATGCTTTGGCAGCCCTTTTTCGGAAGGGTCTGTCAGAGAATGTAAAAGATGTTATGGTGGGTTTCCCTGCTCCCTCTGGTCTCAATGATTCTATGTCATTAGCGATTCAAATTGACAGACGTTTGCGTGAGCGTAGAGGTATGCGTGGAATAGTGTTGCCTTGTGAACCAGCTTCTGAACCCATGCAGTGAGATAGAGTGGATTCTGGGGCACAGCGTCATGAGTTTCGAAAATGCAATGGGTTATGTTTCTACTGTGGTGACGCCTCTCATGCTATTTCAGTCTGCCCTAAGCGGGGAAGACGTTTTGCACGCTCAGTTGTCTTGGGTAGTGTTCAGACTAAATTTCTGTTGACTGTTACCCTGATTTGCTCCCTGTCCACATTTTCTGCTCAGGATTTTGTTGATTCTGGAGCAGCTATAAACCTGATGGATTTTGATTTTGCTAAACGTTGTGGGTTTCCCTTGATACCCCTACGGAAGTCTATTCCCCTACTGGGGATTGATTCTACCCCTTTGGCTGAGAATAAACCCCAGTTCTCTACTCAGGTGATAATGAGGTTGAACCTGATCATCAGGAGAGTTGCAAATTTTTGGTGCTGTATAATCTGCATGACATAATTGTACTAGGTTTCCCTTGGTTACAGTCTCATAATCCTGTTTTGGATTGGAAATCTGTGTCTGTAACCAGTTGGGGCTGCCAATGTGTTAATGCCAACACTCCTGTTTTTTCTGCCTCTCCCAGGCTCAGGATGTTCCTGACTTTTTGACTGATTTTTTCTGATGTGTTTAGCGAAAGTAAATCTGCATCCTTGCCCCCCATAGGAGCTATGACTGTGCTATTGAATTAGTGCCTGGTAGTAAATTCCCTAAAGGTCGCCTTTTTAACTTGTCTGTACCTGAACATGACGCTATGCGGTCTTATATCAAGGAGTCATTGGAGAAGGGTCATATCAGACCATCCTCTTCACCCTTGGGTGCTGGTTTTTTCTTTGTGGCCAAAAAGGATGGTTCATTAAGGCCGTGTATTGATTATCGTCTCTTGAACAATATCACTGTGAAATATCAATATCCGTTACCCTTGATTTCTGACCTGTTTTCCAGGGTGAAAAGTGCTACTTGGTTAACCAAGCTTGACCTCAGGGGGCGTATAACCTTATTCGCATTAAGCACGGGGATGAATGGAAGACGGCATTCAATACCCCAGAGGGGCATTTTGAGTACCTAGTGATGCCCTTTGGGCTCACTAATGCTCCTTCTGTCTTCCAGTCCTTCATGAATGACATTTTCAGGGATTTTGTGGATAAATTTCTGATTGTTTATTTGTATGATATCTTGATTTTTTCCAATGACTGGGACTCTCATGTGAAACATGTTCGGACTGTGTTCCAGATTTTGAGAGAGAATGCTCTGTATGTGAAGGGATCAAAGTGTCTTTTTGGCGTACAGAGGATCTCATTTCTGGGATTCATTTTGTCCCCATCTGTTATTGAAATGGACCCGGTCAAGGTTCGGGCCATCTGTGATTGGGTCCAACCTACTTCATTAAAGGCTCTTCAGAGATTCTTGGGTTTTGCCAATTTTTATCGTAAATTTATTGGTAATTTCTCTGTTATTGTTAAACCATTGACTGATTTGACCAAAAAGGGTTCTGATGTGGTGAATTGGCCTCCTGAGGCAGTCTCTGCGTTTCAGGAACTTAAGCAGAGATTCACTTCTGCTCCTGTTCTACGGCAGCCTGATGTTTCTCTGCCATTTCAGGTGGAGGTTGATGCCTCTGAAATTGGGCAGGTGCCGTTTTGTCCCAAAGAGATCCAGAGACCTCTAAAAGTAACCCTTGTGCCTTTTTCTCTCAAAAATTTTCTCCAACTGAACGTAATTATGACGTAGGTAATCGGGAGTTATTGGCCATGAAGTGGGCTTTTGAAGAGTGGAGACATTGGCTGGAGGGAGCCAAACATTAGGTGGTGGTCCTCACGGACCATAATAATCTGGTTTATCTGGAATCAGCCAAGCGACTTAATCCTAGACAGGCCAGGTGGGCCTTGTTTTTCACACGTTTTAATTTTGTGGTTTCCTTTCTTCCTGGCACTAAGAATGTTAAGGCGGATGCCCTATCGAGGAGTTTCCTTGCGGACTCTCCTGAGTTATCTGATCCTGCTGTTATTTTGAAAGAGGGTGTAGTTCTTTCCGCCATCTCGCCCAATTTGAGACTGGCTCTGGAAGGGTGTCAGGAGGATAAACCTGAGCGGTGGAAAAAGAGTGTGATGTCTGAGATTCATTGTTCCGCGTTGGCCGGTAGTGTTGAGCGATACGATACTGCAAATATCGGGTATCAGCCGATATTAGCTGTATCGGGCTTTCGATTCCGAGTACCGATATTTTCATCATATCGGATACCGGAATTGGGATTGTCACTGTCACTGTCAGTGTCCGTCGGTCGGGTCTGTCACTGTCAGTGTCCGTCGGTCGGGTCTGTCAGGAGTCAGCGGCACTTACCTGGCAGAAGATCTCCGGCGGTCACGGCCTGGACTGCTTCATGGCCGCCATCATCTTTCCCCGGCGGTCACATGCAGTTTCTCGCGATAACTGCAGTGACTGCTGGGTAATCCCGGCCGTAAAGCAGTCAGTCCAATGACGTCACCGCCGGGGAAGCAGGTAATCAGCTGTGCTGCGTCGCGATGACAGGCTCTGCCTGTCATTGCGATGTAGCAGAGCTGGATCGTCGTGGGACAGTCGTTACTATGGACTGCGTCGGGCAGGTGGTATACTGTTGGTTTGTTTTTTTTCTTTTTTTACAGGAGATCGATGGCGTCGCAGGAATGAGAGTACAATAAAAGAAATGAAAACTGTGTTGTCTCTTTTATTTCATTAAAATACTTTTTTCTTGCTTTGTCTTTTTTTTATGCATTTAATAACTTTGGGATTAATAATGGATCGGTGTCTTATTGACACCTCTCCATTATTAACCGGGCTTATTGGCACCGTGCAATCAACGGTGACATTAACCCCTTATTACCCCACTTGCCACCACTACAGGGCAGTGGGAAGAGCTGGGTAAAGTGCCACAATTGGCACATCTTTTGATGCGCCAAATGTGGGGCTGCTGTAGCCTGGTATTATCAGGCTCTTGAGGGCCAAAATCCATGGGCCTTGACAGTCTTTTAATACCAGGCCGCAGCAGTCTGCATTTTACTTGGCTGGTTAACAAAAATAGGGGACCCCTACGCCGTTTTTTTTTCGAGGGGATCCCCTATTTTTGTTAACCAGCCAAGCTAAGCAGACTGCTGTGGCCTGGTATTATCAGGCTTGCAAGGTCCATGGATATTGGATCCTTACCAGCCTGAAAAACCAGGCCTCAGCGGTCTGCTTCATCTGGCTGGTTAACAAAAATAGGGGGGACCCCACGCCAATTTTTTTCGAGGGGATCCCCTATTTTGTTAATCAGCCAAGATATGCAGACTGCTGTGGCCTGGTATTATCAGGCTGGCAAGGTCCATGGATCTTGGCTCCTTAACAGCCTGAAAATCCAGGCCTCAGCGGTCTGCTTCATCTGGCTGGTTAACAAAAATAGGGGGACCCCACGCCAATTTTTTTCGAGGGGATCCCCTATTTTTGTTAATCAGCCAAGATATGCAGACTGCTGTGGCCTGGTATTATCAGGCTGACAAGGTCCATGGATCTTGGCTCCTTAACAGCCTGAAAATCCAGGCCTCAGCGGTCTGCTTCATCTGGCTGGTTAACAAAAATAGGGGGGACCCGACGCCATTTTTTATTCGAAGGGAACCCCTATTTTTGTTGATCAGTTCCCTCTGACGTCACTGATTGTGTCCCTGGCTGACCTGAAGTGAAAGTGGAAAGCAATCAATTAAGCTTTCCACTTCCTCTCCTGTCAGCCAGGAGAGGAACTCATTCATTTGGGGGTTTACTGTGAGGCTGCAGCATTAGCTGCGGTCCCTGCAGTAAACATTAACCCTTTCTGAAGGATTACACCGTGGGACCTGACTGTGCATGGGATAGGTAAGAATAATTTTGCTTTTTTATTTTATTTTTATTACAGGAAATGGTTTTTGCAGTCAAATAAAAGATGGTCAAAAACATGTGTCCTTATTTCATTAAAATGATTTTTAATTAAAGTGTGTGTGTTTTATTTTTATTTCATGCAATAGGATTAATAATTGATAGTTGTCTAATTGACAGCTCTCAATTATTAACCTGGCTTAAGGTCACCTTTCAATTGCAATGTGGCTTTAACCCCATATTAACCCATTCGCCACCGCTACAGGGCAATGGGAATAGATGGGCAAAGTGCCAGAAAGGGCGAATCTAATTATAGATTTGTCTTTTCTGGGGTGTCTGGGGGCAGATGTTAGTAGCCAGGGGGGCCAAAAATAATGGTCCCTCTCTGGGCTATTATTATCTGCCCCCATTCGCTGGCTTTGTCTGTCTGGTTGCGAAAATAGGGCGGGAGCCCACGCATTTTTTTTAAACAATTTTACACCTCATATATATATATATATATATATATATATATATATACATGTCATTGAATTTGTGACACATATATATATATATTTATATTTATAGTTCATACACTTCTACATAGTATAATAGCCGCTAATTCAATTGCAGGCTTTTATGAAAATGCAGAACCCGACATGAAATGACACTTGGTGTACATAGGGTTAACCATGTCTTTTCATATCCTTTGCTATCTGATTTGCACAAACAATTACATCAGTCTATGTGTGCAAAATTTCACACCTGTAGGGGTTAATTAAAGGTGTAAATTCGTAGCAAAAAAGTCCGTTTTTTTTACAACGAATTTACACCTTTAATTAACCCCTACAGGTGTGAAATTTTGCACACATAGACTGATGTAATTGTTTGTGCAAATCAGATAGCAAAGGACATGAAAAGACATGGTTAACCCTATGTACACCAAGTGTCATTTCATGTCGGGTGCTTCTGTCTTTTCACAGAAGCCGGCTTTACCCGGCAATTGAATCAGAGGATATTTTACTATGTAGAAGTGTATAAACTATACATATATGTATATATATATGTCACAATGACATGTATATACAGTGCCTACAAGTAGTATTCAACCCCCTGCAGATTTAGCTGGTTTGATAAGATGCAAATAAGTTAGAGCCTTCAAACTGCAAACGAGAGTAGGATTTATTAACAGAAGCATAAATCTTACAAAACAAAAAGTTATGTTGCTCAGTTGAATTTTAATAAATTTTAAACATAAAAGTGTGGGTCAATTATTATACAACCCCTATGTTTAATATTTCGTGGAATAACCCTTGTTTGCAAATACAGCTAATAATCGTCTTCTATAATACCTGATCAGGCCGGCACAGGTCTGTTGAGTTATCTTGGCCCACTCCTCCATGCAGATCTTCTCCAAGTTATCTAGGTTCTTTGGGTGTCTCATGTGGACTTTAATCTTGAGCTCCTTCCACAAGTTTTCAATTGGGTTAAGGTCAGGAGACTGACTAGGCCACTCCAACACCTTGACTTTTTCCCTCTTGAACCAGGCCTTGGTTTTCTTGGCTGTGTGCTTTGGGTCGTTGTCTTGTTGGAAGATGAAATTACGACCCATCTTAAGATCCTTGATGGAGGAGCGGAGGTTCTTGGCCAAAATCTCCAGGTAGGCCGTGCTATCCATCCTCCCATGGATGCGGACCAGATGGCCAGGCCCCTTGGCTGAGAAACAGCCCTACAGCATGATGCTGCCACCACCATGCTTGACTGTAGGGATGGTATTCTTGGGGGTCGTATGCAGTGCCATCCAGTCTCCAAACGTCACGTGTGTGGTTGGCACCAAAGATCTCGATCTTGGTCTCATCAGACCATAGAACCTTGAACCAGTCTGTCTCAGAGTCCTCCAAGTGATCATGAGCAAACTGTAGACGAGCCTTGACATGACGCTTTGAAAGTAAAGGTACCTTACGGGCTCGTCTGGAACGGAGACCATTGCGGTGGAGTACGTTACTTATGGTATTGACTGAAACCAATGTCCCCAGTGCCATGAGATCTTCCCGGAGCTCCTTCCTTGTTGTCCTTGGGTTAGCCTTGACTCTTCGGACAAGCCTGGCCTCGGCACGGGAGGAAACTTTCAAAGGCTGTCCAGGCCGTGGAAGGCTAACAGTAGTTCCATAAGCCTTCCACTTACAGATGATGCTCCCAACAGTGGAGACAGGTAGGGCCAACTCCTTGAAAAGGGTTTTGTACCCCTTGCCAGCCTTGTGACCCTCCACGATCTTGTCTCTGATGGCCTTGGAATGCTCCTTTGTCTTTCCCATGTTGACCATGTATGAGTGCTGTTCACAAGTTTGGGGAGGGTCTTAAATAGTCAGAAAAGGCTGGCAAAAGAGATCATTAATCCACACATGTGAAGCTCATTATTCTTGGTGCCTGAACTACTTCTTAATACTTTAGGGGGACCAAACAGAATTCTTGTGGTTTGAGGGGTTGAATAATAAATGACACTCTGAATTAACTTTTAACGTTTTTTAAAAAAAAAAAAAAAAAAATTACAACAAAAATTTTTGCTGCAGTGCATTTCCCACTTCCAGGCTGATCTACAGTACAAATGTCACAATGCCAAGTTAATTCCGCATGTGTCAACCAGCTAAATCTGCAGGGGGTTGAATACTACTTGTAGGCACTGTATATATATATGTATTCTATGTGTGTATATTTAGTGTTTACAAGGAAATAAAGGTTTTTTTAGTTGCGATATTTTGTTCCCATAGACTTACATTGGACTTCCGGTATCGGAATCGGATATCGACGATATTTAGTGATATCGGCGATACCATTCCGATCCGATATTTTTAGATATCGAGCAGTATCGCTCAACACTATTGGCCGGTCATCCCGGAATTTTTGGTACCAGAGACTTGGTTAGTCGGTCCTTTTGGTGGCCTACTTTGTCTCGTGACGTCAGGGAATTTGTGCAGTCCTGCGGGACTTGCTCTCGCTCCAAGCCTTGCTCTCGCTCTAGTGGTTTGTGGATGCCGTTGCCTGTGCCCAAGAGACCATGGACCCATATCTCTATGGATTTCATTTCCGACCTCCCTGTTTCTCAGAGAATGACCGTTATTTGGGTGATTTGTGATAGGTTTTCCAAAATGATACATCTTGTGCCATTACCTAAGTTGCCTTCCTCCTCTGAATTGGTGCCTTTGTTCCTTCAGCATGTGGTTCGGTTACACGGCATTCCTGAGAACATTGTGTCTGACAGAGGAGTCCAGTTTGTTTCCAGATTTTGGAGGACTTTTTGCTCTAAACTTGGTATTCAATTGTCTTTCTCCTCGGCTTTTCATCCTCAGACCAATGGACAAACTGAGAGAACAAACCAGACATTGGAGACTTATCTGAGATGCTTTGTGTCTGCTGATCAGGATGACAGGGTCTCTTTTTTGCCTTTGGCTGAGTTTGCTCTTAATAATAGGGCTAGCTCTGCCACTTTGATGTCTCCATTTTTCTGCAATTTTGGGTTTCACCCTCGATTTACTTCGGGACAGACGGAGGCTTCTGTCTGTCCGGGTGTTGACTCTGTTGTGGAGCGTATGCAGCAGATTTGGGACCAGGTAGTGGAGAGGTTGTCCCTCTCTCAGGAAAGGGCCCAGCGGTTTGCCAACCGGCATAGGACTGATGGTCCTCGGTTTGAAGTGGGGGACTTGGTCTGGTTGTCCTCAAGAAATATCCCTATGAGAGTTGCATCTCCTAAGTTTAAGCCTAGATTCATTGGACCTGATAAGATCATGGAGATTCTTAATCCTGTTTCCTTTCGTTTACTTCTTCCAGGGACATTTAAGATCCATAACGTGTTCCACAAGTCCTTATTGAAGAGGTTTGTCGAGCCAGTGGTTCCTATGGCTGCGCCTCCTGACCCTGTTTTGGTTGAGGGCAATCTGGAGTATGTGGTTGAGAAAATATTGGATTCTCGTTTTTCTAGACGGAAACTCCAGTATTTGGTTAAGTGGAGAGGTTATGTTCAGGAGGACAATTCTTGGGTGTTTTGCTTTGGACATCCATGCTAGGAGACTGATCCGTGCGTATCACAGAGCTCATCCTGACCGACCTGGTTGCCCAAGTGAGGGTTCGGTGACCCCTCCTCAAGGGGGGGTACTGTTGTGAATGTGTTAGAAATGAATTCTGAGCGGGAGCTCCCTCTGGTGGTTACAAACAGTACTGAACCATTCAATGAAGATTGTGAAGATTGGCGATCAGGAGTTACAGACTGGTCTTATATAAGGGAGGTTCCCTCCCATCAGGGTTGCCGGTGATCAATTGTTCTTGTCTCAACTTTGGTTCCTGGTTCACTTGGAAGCTTGCTGTGTTTTGCCTGCATCTTCTGCTAACAGATAAGATTTTTTCTGCTTGTATTTTTGTGCTTGATTTTTGCATTGTTTCCTGCACTCTTGTGGAGGTCAGCCAGGTCCCCTCCGGGGCTTGTGCTCCTCTCAGTTTATCTGAGCCTCTGTTATTTGTTCATTTGCCTTTTCCAGTTTTTTCTGTGGCTGCGGCTTAGTTTTGTTACACCAGAGAACTAATTTAGGTGGTAGAGGTCGTGTGATCTCAGGTGTTTTTGTAATTAGTAGAGTTGGTACTTTTTAGGGTTTTTTGGGATTGCAGTAAGTGTCCTTCCTTTCCTTTTCTTTCTAGGAAGATTGGGCCCCAACGTTTGCTCATACTATTTTCTGTCTGTGTCTGTATTTCCTCTTGTCTAACCGCCATTATATGTTTGGGGGCTTCCTATGTTCTTTGGGGATCTGCTCCGGGGCAGATAGTTTTCCTCTTTCTATCTTTAGGTGTAGTTAGCTTCTCAGGCTGTGACGAGGCATCTAAGACCAACGTAGGTACGCTCCACGGCTGCCTTTAGTTGTGGTGGTTAGTCAGGGTACTGCAATCCAGTAGATTCCAACCTCTCTGGTGTATTGCCGTTTTTGCCTGCTCTCCTCAGCTACCAAAACATAACACAGAACCGAGGCGGAAGCTCAACACACCAGACCCGAGGCAGACAGCCGAACACACCAGACATGGGTACAGACCCAAGGCAGGCATCCCAACACACCAGACCCGAGTTAGACGGCCCAACATACCAAATCTGAGACGGGCGGCCCAACACACCAGACCTGAGGCAGGCGGCCCAACGTGCCAAAAACAGGGCCAGACCTGAGGCTGGCAACCCAACGCACCAGACACGGGGCCACACCCAAGGCGGGCAGCCCAACACATCAGACATGGTGTCAGACCCGAGGCAAGCGGCTCAACACACCAGACACAGGGCCAGACCCGAGGTGGGTGGCCCATCACACCAAACAAGGGGGCCAGACCCGAGGTGGGTAGCCCAACATACCAGACATGGTGCCAGACCTGAGGCAGGCGGCCCAAACACACCACACACAGGGACAGACCTGAGGCGAGCTGCCCAACACACGAGATGCGGGTCATACCCGAGGTGGGTGGCCCAAACACACCAGACATGGGGCCAGATCCGAGTCGGGCGGCCCAGCACACCAGACATGGGGCAGGACCTGAGGTGGGTGGCCCAACCACCAGAAATGGGGCCAGACCCGAGGCGGGCTGACCAACAGACCATATCCTGGTGAGCAACCAAGGCGGGTTGCCCAACACCCCAGACACGGGGCCAGACCCGAGGTGAGCTGCACAACACACCAGACAAGAGGCTAGACACAAGGTGGGTGGTGTAATACACCAGAAAGAGGACCAGATCCAAGGTGGGGGCTCAACACATCAGACCCAAGGCAGGCTGCCCAACTCATCATCAGACACGGGGCCAGAACCTTGATGGGCGGCCCAATCCATCAAGATCCGAGGCTAGTTGCCCAACACAAGTTGGCCTCTGATCTGGTGTGTTAGGCCACCTGCCTCTGGTGTTGCCCCCTTGTGAGGTGAGTTGGGCTCACTGCCTCTGGTCTGGCCCTGTGTCTGTTGTGTTGAGTCTTCCACTTTTGTTCTGTCCCATGCATGGGGTTTTGGGCCGCCCACCTCGAGTCTGGCCCAGTGACTTGTGTGTTGGGCAGCCAGTCTTGGGTCTGGCCTTTTTTTCTATTGTATTGGGACACCCATCTCTGGTCTGGTCCCATATCTGGTGGGTTAGGCTGCTCACCTCAGGTCTGGCCCCTTGCCTGATATGTTGGTCTATCTGCCTCATGTCTGGACCTGTGTCTGGTGTGTTTGGCTGCCTACCTCTGGTCTGGCCATGTTTGTTATATTTGGCCTCCCACCTTGGGTCTGGCCCTGTGTCTGGTGTAATGGACCGGGTGCCTTGTGTCTCACCATGTGTCTGGAATGTTGGGCGACCCATCTCGGGTCTGGCCCCATGTTTGGTGTTTTGGGCTGCTGCCTCGGGTCCGGTGTGTTGGGCAGCACTCCTCAGGTCTGGCCTTGTGTCTGGTGTGTTGGGCTGCCCACCTCGGTTCTGACCACATGTTTTGTGTGTTGGGCCGCTCACCTCGGGTCTGCCACTGTGTCTGTTGTATTGGCCACCCGCTCGGGTCTTGCATTGTGTCTGGTGTCTGGGGCCTCCCACCTTGTCTGGTCCTGTGCCTGGTGTAATGGTCCAGATGCCTGGGGTCTGGTCCCATGTCTGGTTGGTGTGTTGGGCTGCCCACCTCGGTTTTTGCCCAGTGCCTGGTGTATTCGTCCACTTGCCTCTGTTTTGACCGCCCGCCTCGGGTCAGGTGTTTTGGGCCACCCACTTACAATCTGGCCCACTGTCTATTGTGTTGGACCGCTTGCCTTGAGTCTGATCCCGTATCTGGTGTATTGGGCTTCCAATTTTAATTCTGGCCCTTGTCTGCTGTCTCGGTTCTAGCCCCGTGCTTGGTGTGTTCAGTCGCCTGCTTGGGGTCTGGTCTGATAAGCCTCCCGATTAGGGTCTGATGCTTTGAGTCGCTCGCCTCGGGTCTGTTTTTTGGGCCACACGCCTACAATCTGGCCCCGTGTCTGATGTGTTGGATCGCTTGCCTCGGGTCTGGCCCCTTGTCTGGTGTGTGAGGCCACCCGCCTTGCATCTGACCCTGTTTCTGGTGTATTGGGCTGCTCAATTAGGGTATTGTGTGTTGGCCCACACACCTCGCTTCTGAACTGATGTGTGGTGTGTTGGGCCGCTGTCCTCGAGTCTAGCACCGTGTCTCTTGCATTGGGCAGCTAGTCTCGGGTCTTGCCCCGTGTCTGGTGTTGGGCAACCCGCATCATGTCTGGTCCTGTGCCTTGTGTGTTGGGCCACTTGCCTCGGGTCTGGCCCAGTGTCTGGTTAGTTTTTTTGGCGCCCACATCCGGTCTAGCCCTATGTTTGTTCTGATGGGCTGCCCACCTCGAATCTGACCACGAGTCTGGTGTGTTGGGCCACTCTCCTCGGGTCTGGCCTGTGTCTGGTGTGTTGGGCCTCCCTCCTTGGGTCTGGCCCCATGTCTGGTGTGCTGGGCTGCCCACCTTGGGTCTGCTATGTTTGGACCGCCTTCCTCGAGCCTGGAGTTTTGTGCCAACCCCCAGGGTCTGGCTCTAAGTCTGGTGTGATAGGTCACCCATCTCGGTTCTGGCCCCTTGTCTGGTGTGTTGGTCTGCCCACCTTTTGTCTGGTCCTGTGGCCTCCTGCCTTGAGTTTGGTCCCACGGGTATGGTGTGTTGGGCTACTCTTCTTGGTTCTGGCCTGTGTTTGTTGGGTGGGTTGGGTCACCCGCCTCGGGTCTGGCCCCTTGTCTGGTGTGTTGGGCTGTCCAACCTGGGTCCAGGCCCGGTGTCTGGTGTGTTTGGATGCCAACTTTGGGTCTGGCCCCGTGACTGGAATAATGGACCACCCGACTTGGGTCTTGCCATGTGTCTGGTGTATTGGGCTCCCCCACCTCATGACTGGTGTGTTAGGCCACTCGCCTCAGGTCTCGCCTGGTGTTTGGTGTGTTTGACTGCTTGCCTCGAGTCTGGTTTGTTGGGTGGTCCGTCTTGGGTGTGGTGTTTTGCACAGCCTGCCTCAGGTGTGGCCCCGTGACTGGTGTATTCGGCCACCCGCCTCTGTATGTTGGGCTGCCAGCCTCGGATTTGGTGTGTTGGGCCGACCTCCTCATGCATGGCATAATGCTGTATTAAGTCGTTCTTGATTTTGGACCTGTGTCTGGTGTGCTAGGCCATTTCTCTGGTCTGGAACCATGTCAGGTGTGTTGGGCTGCCCACCTTGGGTGTTGCCATGTGTATGGTGTGTTGGGCCGCCTGACTCAGGTCCGGCCCCGTGTCTGGTGTGTTGGGCTGCTCCTCTTTTGTCAGATGTGTTGTGCACACCTTCTTGGACCTGGCTTGTTGGGCCACCAGCCTAGGGGCTGGTCCCGTGTCTGCTGTGATAGTTCACCCACCTTGGGTCTAGCACTGTGTTTGGTGTGTTGGGCCACCTACATCAGGTCTGACCCCATGTCTGGTGTGTTTGGCCACCTGACTCTGGTCTGGCCCCATGTCTGGTGTCTGTGGATGCCCACCTTGGGTCTTGCCCCGTGTCTGGTGTGTTGGGATGCCCGCCTGATGTCTGGTGTGTTAGGCTACCTGCCTCGGGTCTCCACCTTGTATCTGGTGTGTTGGGCTGCCTGCCTCCTGTCTGGCTCAGTGTCTGGTGTGTTGGACTGCTTGCTTAAAGTCTGGTTTGTTGGGGTCCCGTCTTGGGTGTGGTGTGTTGGGCGGCCCTCCTCGGGTCTGGCCCCGTGTCTGTCGTGTTCGGTCATCCATCTTGGGTCTGGCAACTTTTCTGGTATGTTGGGCTGTAAACCTCCGGTTTTGTGTGTTGGGTCACCTTCCTCGTGCTTGGGATATTGGCCCACCCACCTAGGCCCTGTGTCTTATGTAAAAGGTCATCCTCTTTGGTTTTGGCCCGTGTCTGGTATGCTGGGCCACCCGCCTCGGGTCTGGAACTATATCTGGTGTGTTCGGCTGCCTTCCTCAGGTGTGGCCCTGTGTATGGTGTGTTGGGCTGCCCGACTCAGGTCCGGCCCCGTGTCTGGTGTGTTGGGCTGACTATCTTTCGTCTAGTGTGTTGCGCCGCCCTTTTCGGACCTGGCGTCTTGAGCCACCAGCCTAGGGTCTGGCCCCATGTCTGCTATGATTGGTCAATCGCCTCGGTTTTGACCTTGGTGTGCTGGGCTGCCAGCCACGGGTCAGGCCCCGTATCTGGTGTGTTGGGCCTTTCGCCTCAGGTCTGGTTCCATGTCTAGTGTGTTCTGCCGCTCTGCTTGGGTCTAGTTCCATGTCTGGTGTGTTTGACTGACCTCCTTAGACCAGACCCTGTGTCTGGTGTAATGAATAGCCTGCCTCTCGTCTGGCCATGTGTCTGGTGTGTTGGTCTGCCCTCTTCAGGTCTGGTGTGTTTGACTGCTCGCCTCGTGTCTTGCCCAGTGTCTGGTGTGTTTGGTCACTCGTTTCGGGTCTGGCCCAATGTCTGGTATGTTGGGCTGCCCGCCTCGGGTCAGGCCCAGTGTTTAGTGTTTGGGCCGTCCATCTTGGAACTGGCTCTGTATCTGGTGTGTTGGGCTGCTTACCTTGGGTATGGTGTGCTGGGTCACCTGCCTCAGGTCTGTCCCCACGTTTGGTGTGTTTGGTCACTTGCCTTCGGTCTGGTGTATTTTGTTTTGTCCGCCTTGGTTTCTGGCTCCATGTTTAGTATTTTGGGCTGCCACTTTGGGTTTGGTTCCGTGCTAGGTGTGTTGGGCTTGCGGTCTTGGGTCTGGCACCTTGTCTGGTGTGTTGGGCGGCCCATCTCGGGTCTGGTGTTTTGGGCCACCCACCCTGGGTCAGGACCTGTGACTAGTGTGTTGGGCCGCTCGCCCCGGGTCTGGCCCTGTGTCTGGTGTGTTTGACTGCCCACCTTAGGCATGGCCCCGCCGTGTCTGGTGTAATGGACCACCCGCATCACTTCTGGCAATGTGTCTGGTGTGTTGGCCCACCCACCTCAGGTCTGGTGTGTTCGGCCCCCAAGCCTCGGATCTGGCCCTGTATCTGGTGTGTTTGGCTGCTCACAATCTGTCTGGCCCCGTGTTTAGTGTGTTGAGTAGCCCATCTCGGATCTGATTTGCTCGCCTCAGGTCTGTTGTGTTGGGCCATCTGCCTCGGGTCTGGCTTCATGTCTGATGAGTTTGGCTGCCTCCCTCACATCTGGCCCTTTGTCTAGTGTGGTGGTCCACCCTCCACGGGTCCAGTGTGGTAGGTCACCCGCCACGGGACTGGCCCCATTTGGGTCTGGTGTGTAGGGCTACCGGCCTGACCCCATGCCTCCTGAGTTGGGCTGGCTGCTTGGGGTCTGGCACCTTGTTTAGTTGTTGTGTTGGGCCCCCGCCTCGGGTCTTACCTCATATCTGGTGTGTTGGGCCCCTCTATTCGGGTCTGGTTTAGTGTCTGGTGTGATGGGCTGCCTGACTCAGATCAGTCCTCTTGTCTAGTGTGTTGGGCTGCCCGCCTCGGGTCTGGGGTGTTGGGCCACCAGCTTGGGTCTGGTCCCATGTTTAGTGTGTTAGGCTGCCATCCTCGCTCGCATCTGGGGTGTTGGGTGGTCTGTCTTGCCCAACACTCCTACTAGGCCCCACACCCATGTCTGGTGTGTTGGGTCGCCTGCTTCAGGTCTGGCCCTGTGTCTGGTGAGTTTGGCTGGCCACCTGGGGTCTAGCACTGTTTAGTTGGTGTGTTGGGCTACCCGCCTCGGGTCTGGTGTGTTTGGCCACCCGTGCCTTAGGTCTGGCTTCATGTATGTGTGTTGGGCTGCCTGCCTCGGGTGTGGGGTGTTGGGCTGCCTGGCTCGGGTCTGGCCATGTGTTTATGTTTTGGGTTGTCCACCTCCGATCTGACCAAGTGTGACCCAAGCCTCGGGTTTGGAGTGTTGAGCGGCCAGTCTCAGATCTGGTGTTTTGGGCCACCCACCCCGGGCCGGGTCCACTCACATTGGGTCTGGTCTTGGTATCTGGTGTGTTAGGTCGCCCATCTCGGTTCTGTTCCAGTGTCTGGTGTGTTGGACCACCCGCCTCTGGTGTGTTTGTCTGCTTGCATTGGGTCTGGCCCCATGTCTGGTGTGTTATGTCACCCAACTCAGGTCTGGTCCCCGTCTGGTGTGTTGGGTTCCCGTCTCGGATCTGGAACCATGTCTGCTGTGTTGGACCGCTCTCCTCGGGTCTGGCTTCGTGCCTAGCTTTTTGGGCCACCCTCCTCAGGTCTTGTGTGTTAAGCTACCCGCCTTGAGTCTGGCCCCATGTGTGGCCTGGTGTGTTGGGCCAGCCAAATGCGCTCTGGCACTGTATCTGGTGTGCTGGGCCTCCCAACTTGGTTTTTGGCCCTGTGTCTGCTTTGCTGGGCCACCCACCTCGAGTCTGGTTCCATGTCTGATTTGTTGGGCCGCACAACTCGGGTCTAGCATCGCGTCTGATGTGTTAAGCCGCCCACATTGGGTCTAGTCCCGTCTGTTGTGTTGGACCGTCCGCTTTGGGGCTGGCTCAGTTTCTGCTGTGTTGTGCCACCCACCTCGGTTCAAGCCCCATGCCCCGTGTCAGGTGTGTTGGGATGCCTGCCTCGGGTCTGATGCTGTGTCTGCTGTGTTGAGCTGCTGGCCCCATGTCTTTCCACATATCTGGTGTACTCTGCCACCTGCCTCAGATCTGGCTCCATGTCTGGTGTGTTGGGCCAGCCGCCTCGGGTCTGACACCATATCTGGTATGTTGGGCCACCCGCTTTGGGTCTGGTACCGTGTCTGGTGTGTTGGGCAACCCATCTCACATCTTGAACTGTGTCTGGTGTGTTATCCTGCTCGCCTTGGGTCTGATGTGTTGTGCCGCCTGCCTCGGATCTGGCCACGTGTCTGTTTTTTTTGGGCCACCCACCTCCGGTCTGGCCCCATGTCTGGCCTGATGTGTTGGATCTCACCTTGTCTGGTTGATGTGCTAGGCTTCGTGTCTGGTGTGATCAGCCGCCTGCCTCTGGTCTAATGTATTGGACCACCCGCCTTGGGCCTGCTGTTTTGGGCTGCCCTCTTCGGGTCTGGTCCCGTGTCTACTGTTTTGTGCTACCTGCCTTGGGTCTAGTCCTGTGTCTGGTGTGTTTAGACCCCGGCTTCAAGTCTTTCACTGTGTCTGTTGTGTTGTGCCATCCGCCACGGTTCTGGCCCTGTGTCCTGTGTGTTGAGCCACCTTGCGTCTGGCCGCATGTCTGGTGTGTTGGGTTACCAACCTCCGATTTCGTCTGCTTTCTGTTGTGTTGGGCTGCCTGCCTTGGGTCTGGCCCCATGTCTGGTGTGTTTGGCCAAATGCCTCGGGTCTGGTGTGTTGGGCCGCTTGCCTTGAGCCTGACTTTGTCTCTGGTGTGTTGGGCTGCCCGCCTCGGGTCTAGCCCAGTGACTGGTGTGTTGGACCACCCGTCTTGGGTCTAGTACTGCGGCTGCTGTTTTGAGCTGCCCACCAAGGGTGTAGCCCTGTGACTCTTTGGTATGTTGGTCTGCCCACCTTGGGTTTGGCACCATGTATCATGTGTTGGTCAGCCCACATCAGTTCTGGCCCCATGTCTGGATGGTGTGTTGGCCTAAATGCCTTGGGTTTGGCCCCATGTCTTGTGTGTTGGGCTTTTTGCCTCAGGTCTGGCCCCGGGTCTGGTGTGTTTGGCCACCCACCTTGGGTCTGGTGTGTTGAGCCACGTGCCTTAAGCCTGGCCTTGTCTCTGGTGTTTTGGGCCACCTACCTCCGGTTTGGTTTGCTTTCTGGTGTGTTAGGCTGCCTGCCTTGGGTCTGGCCCCATGTCTGGTGTGATTCGCCAAATGCCTCGGGTCTGGTGTGTTGGGCCTCTTGCCTTGTCTCTGGTGTGTTGGGCCGCCCGCCTCAGGTTTGGCCCAGTGTTAGGTGTGTTGGGCCACCCATCTTGGGTTTACTGCTGTGTCTGCTGTATTGAGCTGTCCACCAAGGGTGTAGCCCCTTGTCTGTTTGGTATGTTGGCCTGCCTACCTCGGGTCTGGCACTGTGCATCGTGTGTTGGTCAGTCCACATCAGTCCTGGCCCCATGTCTGGTTGGTGTGTTGGCCTAACCACCTCGGGTTTGACCCCATGTCTTGTGTTGGACTTTTCGCCTCGGGTCTGGCCCCAGGGGTGTCTGGTGTGTTTTGCCACCCACCTTGGGTCTGGTGTGTTGGGCCGCCCACCTCAGGTCTAGCCCCGTTTCTGATGTATTGAGCCACCTGCCTCAGGTATGGTGTGTTGGGCCGTTTGCCTCAGGAATTGCCCTGTGTCTGGTATGTAGTGCCGCCCGCCGTGAATCTAGCTCCATGTCTGCTGTATTGGGCCACCTGCCAAGGGCCTGGCCCCATGTCTGGTTGGTGTATTAGGCCGCCCCGGTTCTGGTCTGGGCCCGTGTCTGTTGTGTTGGGAGGCCTGCCTTGGGTCTGGTGTGTAGCCCGTCCTCAACGGGCCTCGTGTATTGGGCCACCAGCCTTGAAACTAGAACTGTGTCTGCTGTGTTGGGCTGCCCACTAAGAGTCTCGTCCCATGTCTCACTGGTGTGGTTGGCCGCGCGCCCGCCTCTGGTTTAGCTCCTTGTCTGGTGTGTTGGGCCACCGGCTTCGGCACAGGTCCCGTTTCGGGTTCATTGGACCACCCGGATTGGTTCTGACTCTGTGTCTAGTGTGTTAAGCCGTCCAACCTTCATTCTGTCCTTGTGACTGTTGTGCTGGGCTACCCGCCTCTGGTCTCCTCCCGTGTCTGGCATATTTGGCTGGGGCGGGGGCCCAACACACCAGACCCAAGGCAGACAGCCAAACACACCAGACACAGCGCCAGACCCAAAACGGGCGGCCCAACACCAGACATGGGTCCATACCTGAGGCAGGCCTCCAAACACAAAAGAAACAGTCTTCGGGTCTGGCCCAAGACAGCAGACATGGTGCCACACCCTGGGCAGGCGGCCCAACTCACCAGACACCGGGCCAAACCTGAGGCGGGCGGTCCAATACACTGGACCCGAGGCAGACGGCCCAACACACCAGACACAGCGCCAGTTCCAAAATAGGTGGCCCAACACATGCGACACGGGTCCAGACCTGGGGCTTTCCTTAAAACACTAAAGAAATGGTGCAAGACCCGGGGCTGGCCGCCCAACACACCAGACATGGTACCAGACCGAGGCGGGCGGCGCAACACACCAGACCCGAGGCAGGTGTCCCAATACACCAGACATGGGGCCAGACTTTAGGCAGGCGGTTCAATACACCAGACACAAGGCCAAACTGGAGACAGGCAGCCAAACAAAACAGATATTGGTCTAGACCCGTGGCAGGTGGCCCACACACCAGACATGAAGCTAGACCTGAGACGGGCAGCCAACACACCAGACATGGGGCTGAAAAACCTGAGATGGGCGGCCCAACACAAGAGACCTGAGCAGGACAGTCCAATACACCAGTAACAGGGCCAGACCTGAGGCTAGTGGCTCAACACTCCAGACCTGAGACCAAACCAACAACACAAAACACGGGGTCCTGGACCTGAGGCAGGTGGCAGACAACACCAGACCCAAGGCTGGGCGGCCCAAAACACCAGACCTAAGTCAGGTGACCCAGCACACCAGACAAGTGATCAGGCAACCCAACACTCCAGACCTAAGGCAGATGTCCCAACACACCAGACACGAGGCCTTACTCAAGGCTGGCGGCCCAACACACTAAACACGGGACCAAACCCGAGGCAGGCGGCATAAAAAAACAGACCCAAGGCAGACAGCCCAACAAAATAAGACACCAGGCCAGACTCTAGGCGGTTGGAATAACACACAAGACAAGAGGTCAGACCCTAGGCAGGCGGCGCAACATAACAGACGTGGCGACTGATCCAAGGCAGGTGGACCAAAACACCACAAACGGAACCAGACATGAGGTGGGCAGCCCAATACACGAGGCCTGAGGTAGGCATCTCAACACACCAGACATGGGGCCAACCCTGAAGCGGGCTGCCAAACATATCAGAGATGAGGTCAGAGCCGAGGAAGGTGGCCCAACCCTCCAGACAAGGGGCCAGACCCAAGGCGCGCGTCCCAACACACCATACATGGGGCAAGACCTGAGGTGGTTGGCCCAACACACCAGACTTGAACTGGATGGCACAGCACAGCAGACATGAGGCCAGAGGTGGGCAGTCCAAAACAGCAGTGCCAAGGTGGAAGGTCCAACACAACAGATCTGAGAGGATGGCACAACACACCAGACACAGGACCAGACCCGAGATGAGCAACCCAACACTCCAGACCTGAGGCAGGCAGCCCAAAACACCAGACACGAGGCAAACGACCCAACATAAAAGGAGACTCTAGGCAGGCGGTCCAACACGCCCGACATGGCGACAGACCCAATGCGGGTGGCCCAAAACACCACTAAACCCAAGGTGAGTGGACCAACACATGAGGACCGAGGCAGGCGGCTCAACAAACCAGACAAGGGGCCAAACCTGATTTGGGCAGCCAAACACAGCAGAGACGGGGCCAGACCCGAGGCTGGTGGCCCAACCATCCAGATAAGGGGCCAGACCGTAGTTAGGCAGCCCAACACACCAGACATGAGAGGATGGCACAACACACCAGACACAGGGCCTGACCAGAGACGAGCAGCACAACACACCAGACATGGGTTCATACTCGAGGCATGTGGCCCAAAACACCAGACCTGAGGCAAGCGGCCCAACACGCCAGACATGGGACGAGACCCGAGGCTGACAAACCAACACACCAGACACGGGGCTAGACCCGAGGCAGGCGGCCCAACACAACATTCCCAAGATGCACAGCTCAAAACACCAGACACGGGCACAGACTCGAGGCATGTGGTCCAAAACACCAGACCCGAGGCAGGCGGCCCAACACACCAGACATAGGGCTAGACCTGAGGAAGCTGGCCCAACACACCAGATCCAAGGTGGGCGACTCAACACACTAACTTGCCCGAGGTGGGCAGCCCAACACTCTAGACTTGAAGCGGGCTGCCCAACACACCAAATAGAAGAAGATGACAAGCACATCCAAACTAGTGTGAACAGGTGCCAACTAAAAAATTCTAACTATAGAAAAAGTAAAGATAACTGGAATATTGCTATGGAAAATTACAGTAAAAAAAGCACTTAGCGAATAGATCGGCCAATATATGTGAGCCCAACAGCCAACGTCAAGGCATCCTTTATTGTTGGGTCCCTGTCCTGATATGACGCCTCGGTCCTGGGCATAAAACCTACAATTTATGGGGCAGGAAGGAACCAGCTAACTACTTAAATTCTTCTTTAAACTGATGGGAGTAGGAGTGTACATAAGGGTGCCAAGGAAATGCATGGTAAAAATTAAGTATCAAGTTTTTGAAGGTCTTACCTCCTAATTTTGTTCCTTTTTGGTCATAGATATTTTATAATTTTCTTTTTTTAAGATTAGTTATCATTTACTGGTTGCTCAATGACACATCATATTGCAGTTTTAAATGTTTGTTTAGTATTTATCGTCATGCATATCCCGCATTATATATGGTATGTTATGCCGTTTACCGATCTGATTAATTGATTTTATATTTTGATAGATCGGGCGTTTCTGAACGCGGCGATACCAAATGTGTGTAAAAAATTTTTTTAACCCTTTAATTTTCAATGGGGCGAAAGGGAGGTGATTTGAACTTTTATTTATCTATTTTTTTTTTTAATTTTTTTAAATGTTAGTGGTTAAATTTTAGTGACTATTGTATGTACAATATTGTGGAAAATGAGAAACATGGAATAATTCACATGCCTTGAGCAAGTGTTAAATCTAAATTTAATGTCAACATATTTTACATGTTTTTGATGGGTAAGACTTACCAATTTGCAAAGTTCATTTTGAAAGACTGGTGAAGCAACACACCGGACAAGGGGGCCAGACCCAAGGCAGGGGGTCACAAAACAGTCCCAAGACGCGCAGCCCAAAATACCAGACATGAGCTCAGACCCGAGGCGTGTTGCACGAAACACCAGACCTGAGAAAGGGGCCCAACACATCAGACATGGGGCCAGACCCGAGGCGAGCGAACCAACGTACCAGACAAGGGACTAAATCCGATGCAGGCGGCCTAACACACCAGACCCAAGGTGGGCGACCTAACTCCCTAACATGCCCGAGGAGGACAGCCCAACACTCCAGATTTGAGGTGGATGGCCCAACACACCAAACAGATCAAAATGACCAGCACATCCAAACTAGTGTAAACTAGTGCCAACTAAAAAATATAACTCTAGAAAAAGATAACTGCAATATTGCTATGAAAAATTACAGTAAAAAAGAAGTCATTTAGCACGTAGATTTGCCAATATATGTGAGCACAATAGCCAACGTCAAGACGTCCTTTATTGTTGGGCCCATGACAACTCTCCTGGGCACGAAGCCTACAGTTTATGGAGCAGAAAGGAACCAGCTAACTACTTAATTTCGCATGATGCTGATGAGAGTAGGAGTTCACATGTGTAAACAGGTGCCAACTAAAAAAAGTAGCAACAACACACATGAGGCTGGCGGTCCAACACACCAGACATGGGGCCAAACCCATGGCAGGCGGACCAACACACCAGACCTGAGTCAGGGGGTCCAACACTCGAGACCTGAGGTGGGCGGCTAAACACACCAGACTCGAGGAAGACAGCCTAACACTCCAAACATACAGTCATGGCCAAAAGTTTTGAGAATGACACAAATATTAATTTTTACAAAGTCTACTGCTTCACTTTTTCTAATGGCAATTTGCATATACTCCAGAATGTTATAAAGTCAATATTTGGCTAGAAAATGAACTTTATCCCCAAAACACATTTCAACATCATTGCAGCCCTGCTTTAAAAGGACCAGCTAACCTCTTTTCAGTGATTGCTCCATTAACACAGGTGTGGGTGTTGATGAGGACATGGCTGGAGATCAATCTGTCATGATTAAGTAAGAATGACACCACTGGACACTTTAAAAGGAGGCTGGTGCTTGGCATCATTGTTTCTCTTCTGTTAACCATGGTTATCTCTAAAGAAACACGTGCAGTCATCATTGCAATGCACAAAAATGGCCTAACAGGGAAGAGTATCGCAGCTAGAAAGATTGCACCTCAGTCAACAATCTATCGCATCATCAAGAACTTCAAGGAGAGAGGTTCCATTGTTGCCAAAAAGGCTCCAGGGCGCCCAAGAAAGACCAGCAAGCGCCAGGACCGTCTCTTAAAAGTGTTTCAGCTGCGGGATCGGGCTACCAGCAGTGCAGAGCTTGCTCAGGAATGGCAGCAGGCAGGTGTGAGTACATCTGCACGCACTGTGAGGCGGAGACTCTTGGAGCAAGGCCTGGTCTCAAGGAGGGCAGCAAAGAAGCCACTTCTCTCCAGAAAAAACATCATGGACAGACTGATATTCTGCAAAAGGTACAGGCAGTGGACTGCTGAGGACTGGGGTAAAGTTATTTTCTCTGATGAATCCCCTTTTCGATTGTTTGGGACATCAGGAAAACGCCTCATTCGGAGAAGACAAGGTGAGCGCTACCACCAGTCTTGTCTCATGCCAACTGTTAAGCATCCTGAAACCATTCATGTGTGGGGTTGCTTCTCAGCCAAGGGAATCGGCTCTCTCACAGACTTGCCTAAAAACACAGCCATGAATAAAGAATGGTACCAGAATGTCCTCCAAGAGCAACTTCTCCCAACCCTCCAAGAGCAGTTTGGCGATCAACAATGCCTTTTCCAGCACGATGGAGCACCTTGCCATAAAGCAAAGGTGATAACTAAATGGCTCAGGGAACAAAACATAGAGATTTTGGGTCCATGGCCTGGAAACTCCCCAGATCTTAATCCCATTGAGAACTTGTGGTCAATCATCAAGAGACGGGTGGACAAACAAAAACCTAAAAATTCTGACAAAATGAAAGCATTGATTGTGCAAGAATGGACTGCTATCAGTCAGGATTTGGTCCAGAAGTTGATTGAGAGCATGCCAGGGAGAATTGCAGAGGTCCTGAAGAAGAAGGGTCAACACTGCAAATATTGACTTGCTGCATTAACTCATTCTAACTGTCAATATAAGCTTTTGTTACTCATATGTTTGCAATTATTATATTCTGTCTGTGATAAAAACATCTGTCAAACACACATAAAAACCAGAGGGCAGCAGATCATGTGAAAATATAATATTTGTGTCATTCTCAAAACTTTTGGCCATAACTGTAGGGCCAGACCCGAGAGGACGACTGAACCAGACGTGGAGCCAGACCCGAGGCTGGAAATAAAAAAAAAAAAACTTGGGGACAGACCCAAGACAAGAGGCCAAACACAAACCCTCCCAAGACACGTAGCTCAAAACATTAGACATGGGCTCAGACCCTAGGCGGGCGGCCCAACACACTAGACACGGGGCCAGACCCGAGGCGGGCAGCCCAACACATCAGATATGGGGACAGACCCGAGGCGAGCGGCTCAACACACCAGACACAGAGCCAGACCTGAGGCGGGTGGCCCAACACACCAGATTCCAGGCAGGCGGCACAACACTCCAAATACAGGGCCGGACCCAGGGCGGGCACCCCAACAAATCAGAGACACGGCAGACCCGAGGCGGCTCCCAACACACCAGTCACGGGGCTAGATTCAGGGCAGGCAGCCTAAAAAACATACATGGGGCCAGACCCAAGGTGGATGGCCCAACACACTAGACCTGATTTGAACTTTCTAATATACCATACACAGAGCCAGATTTACATCCAAACTAGTGTGAACAGGTGGCAACTGAAAAATATAACTATAGAAAAAGATAAATTTGCCACTTGAGGCTCAGACCCTAGGCGGACGGCCCAACACGCCAGATGCGGGACCAGAACCAAGGCGGAAGCTCCACGCACCAGACCCGAGGCAGACAGCCGAACACACAAGACATGGGGACAGACCCAAGGCAGGCATCCCAACACACCAGACCCGAGTTAGATGGCCCAACATACCAAACCTGAGACTGGTTGTCCAACACACCAGACTCGAGGCAGGTGGCCCAACACTCCAAAAACAGAGCCAGACCTGAGGCTGGCGGTCCAACACACCAGACATGGGGCCACACCCGAGGCTGGCAGCACAATACATCAGACATGTCAGACCTGAGGCAAGCAGCTCAACACACCAGACACAGGGCCAGACCCGAGGTGGGTGGCCCATCACACCAGACACGGGGGCCAGACCCGAGGCGGTCGGCTCATTATGTCAGACATGAACCAGACCCGAGGCAGGCTGCCCAACACACCAGACACAGGGCCTTAACAGCTCAAAAGACAGACTCAGGCCCAGACCCCAAGGCAGGCGGCACAACACTAGACAAGGAGCCAGACCAGAGGCTGGTGGTGACCTGAAGGGGAGGACCCAACACAACAGACATGGGGCCAGACTCGAGTCGAGTGGCCCAACACTCAAGACATGAGGCAGGCAGCCCAACACAGCAGACACAGTGCCAGAACCGAGGCGGCTGTCCCAACGCACCAGATCCGAGACAGGAAGCCCAAGACCCAAGGCTGGCAACCCAAAACACCAGACACGTGGCCAGTTTCGAGGTGGGTGGCCTAACACGCCAGAACGGTGCCAGACCACAGGTGTGTGGCACAAAACACCAGACCCGAGGAAGGCGGTCCAACACACCAAACATAGGGCTAGATCCGAGGAAGCCTGCCCAACACACCAGACCCAATGCGGGCGACCTAACATACTAACCGACCCAAGTCGAACAGCCCAGCACGCCAGACTTGCCGCGGGTGACCCAACACATTAAATAAAAGACAGTGACCAGCACATCCAAATTAGTGTGAACAGGTCTAAACTAAAAAAATATAACTATAGAAAAAGATAAAGTTGCACCCTGAATGGCTAAGAATGATAACTCTATAATATTGTAACTGCATTACTGCCATAGAAAATAGGAAAATGCCACATTATGTACATATGGAATATTGGAAAAATGAAACTGCAATATTGCTATGAAAAATTACAGTAAAAAAGAAGGTACTTAGCGCATAGATTGGCCAATATATGTAAGCCTTACAGCCAATGTCAAGGCTTCCTTCATTGTTGGGTCCCTGTCCTGATATGACTCCTCTCCTGGGCAAGAAGCGTTCAATTTATGGGGCAGGAAGGAACCAGCTAACTACTTAAATTCACCTGAAGCTGATGGGAGTAGTAGTGCACATGTCAAAAAAGGTGTTAGCTACAAATAGAAGAAAATGACAAGCACATCCAAACTAGTGTGAACAGGTGCCACGTAAAATAAAAGCTAAAGTAGCAACAACACACTAGACATGAGGCCAGACTTGAGGCTGGCGGCCCAACCCACCAGACGCGAGGCCCGAACCAAGGTGGGGTCAACACACCAGACCCAAGACAGGCGTCCCAACACACCAGACATGAGGCCACACCAAAGACGGCGGCCCAACACACGAGATACAGGGTCACACCCAAGGCTTGCGGCTCAACACACCAAACCTGAGGCTGGCTGCCCAACACACCTAAACACTGAGCTAGAACCAAAGCAGTATGCCCATCACACAAGGCCAGAGCAGAGGCAGGTGATCCAACACACTAGACATGGTCCAAACCCGATGAGCGCGAACCAACAAACCAGACACGGGGCTAGCCTGCTAACTACTTAAATTCACCTGAAGCTGAAGAGTAGGAGTGCATATGTCAAAAAAGGTGTTAGCAACAAATAGGAGA
This sequence comes from Oophaga sylvatica, assembly GCA_033576555.1. Lineage (NCBI taxonomy): Eukaryota > Metazoa > Chordata > Amphibia > Anura > Dendrobatidae > Oophaga > Oophaga sylvatica. The sequence continues at coordinate 827,033,231 of JARQOD010000001.1, read as the reverse complement.
AAATGACCAGCACATCCATTCCAATGTGAGTAGGTGCCAACTAAAACAATCTAACTATAGAAAAAGATAAAGGAGCAACAACAAACAAGATTTGAGGGCAGACTTAAGGCTGGCAGCCCACACCAGACAAGGGGCTAGACCCAAAGAAGGCGGCCCAACACACCAGTCCCAAGGCGGGTGCCCTAACACACATAGATTGGCCAATATATGTGAGCCCAACAACCAACGTCAATACGTCCTTCATTGTTGGGTCCCTGTCCTGATATGACACCTCTCCTGAACAAGAAGCCTACAATTTATGGGACAGGAAGGAACCAGCTAACTGCTTAAATTCACCTGAAGCTAATGGGAGTAGGAGTGCACATGTCAAAATAGGAGAAAATGACCAGCACATCCATTCTAGTGTGAATAGGTGCCAACCAAAAAATGTAACTATAAAAAAGATAAAGTAGCCCCAACACACCAGATGCAAGGACAGAACCGAGGTGGGGCCCCAACACAACAGACATAGGGCGCAGCCCAAAATGCCAGACACGGACTTAGACCCGAGACAAGTGGCCAAACAGACCAGACAAGGGGCCAGACCTGAGGTGGGCCGCTCAACACACCAATCCTGAGGCAGCTCGCCCAACACACCAGACACTGGTCCAGACCCGAGGCAGGCAGCCCAACACACCAGATACGGGGCCACACCCAAGGCATGCGGCCAAACACATCAAACCTGAGGCTGGCTGCCCAAGACATCAAACCTGAGTTGAACAGTCCAATACACCAGACATGGGGCCAGACCCAAAGTAGGTGGCACAACACACCAGACACAGTGAAGGCCAGAGGCGGGTGGCCCATCACACCAGCCATGGGGCTAAACCCGAGGTGGCTGGCCCAACACACCAGAAAAAGGGCGAGACCCGAGGCGAGGGGGCCAACACACCAGAGATGGGGCAAGACACGAGGTGGGTGATCCAATGCAACAATCTCAAAGTGTGCAGCCCAAATCTCCAGACATGGACTTAGATCCGAGGCGGGAGGCCCAACACACCAGACAAGGGGCCAGACCCAAGGCAGGTGGCTCATCACACCAGACCTGAGGCAGCTGGCACAACACACCAGACACAGGGTCTTAACCAAGGCCGGCAGCCTAAAACACCAGACTCGGGACTAGACCCAAGGCGGGTGACATGGAGCCAAACCCGAGGTGAGCGGCTCAACACACTAGACTGGGGGCAAGGCCAGTTGCTGGAGGTGCAACATACCTGACATGGGGCCAGACCTTAGGTGGGCGAGCCAACACACCAGACTCAAGGCAGGCGGCCAAAACACACCACACACGGGGACAGACCTGAAGCAGGTTGCCCTACACACGAGATGCAGGGGCCATACCCGAGGCGGGTGGCCCAAACACACCAGACATGGGGTCAGATCCGAGTCGAGCTGCCCAGCACACCAGACATGGGGCAGGACCTGAGGCGGGCGGCCCAACACCAAACACAGGGTCAAACCCGAGGTGGGCGGCTCAACACAATAGACTCGAGGCAAGGCCAGAGGCTGGCGGTGCAACATACCTGACATGGGGCCAGACCTTTGGTGGGCGAGCCAACACACCAGACTCAAATCAGGTGGCCAAACACTCCAAACACAGGGCCAGACCCGAGGCGGGTGGTCCAACACACCAGACACGGTGCCAGTCCCGAGGCAGGCGGCCCAAACACACCACACACTGGGACAGACCTGAGGCGAGCTGCCCAACACACAAGATGCGGGGGCCATACCCAAGGTGGGTGGCCCAAACACCAGACATGGGGCCAGACCCGAGGCGGGCTGACCAACAGACCATATCCGTGGTGAGTGACTAACTCACCAGTAATGAGTCAAACACAACACACCAGACATGGTGAAGGCCCAAGGCGGTCGGCCCAACACCCCAGTCACGGGGCCAGACCCGAGGCAGGCAGCCCACACACCAGACATGGGGTCAGACCCGAGGCGGGCTGCCCAACACACCATACCCGTGGTGGGCCACCAACACACCAGTCATGGGTCGAACACAGCACAACAGACACGGGGAATGCCATAGGTGGATGGCCCAACACCCCAGACATGGGGCCAGACCCGAGGTTGACAGCCCAACACACCAGGGCCAGACCAGAGGTTGGTGGTCAAACACACCAGACATGGGGCCAGACCTGCGGCAGGTGGCCCAAACACACCAGACATGGGACCAGACCCGTGGCAGGTGGCCCAAACACACCAGACATGGGACCAGACCCGAGGTGAGCTACCCAACACCAGATGTGGGGCCACACCCTAGGCAGGAGGCCAAACACACTAGACATGAATAGACCCGAGGCGAGCAGCCCAACACACCAGACCCTTGGTGGGCAGACCAACACATTAGACACAGGGCCAGATCCGAGGCGGGCAGCCCAACACATCAAACACACAACAGGCATGAGGGAAGTTGGCCCAAACACTCCAGATACAGATCCAGACCCGAGGTGGGCTGCCCAACACATCAGACACGAGGCCAGACCTGTGATGGGCGGCTCAAACACCAGACATGGGGCCAGACCCGAGACGGGTAGCTCAACTCACTAGACATGGACCATACCCGGGCGGACAGCCCAACACAAAATACCTGAGGCAGACAGCCCAACACACCAGACACAGGATCAGACCTATGGGGGGGTGGCCAAACACAAAAAACAGGCTAATACTGAGGCAGGCGACCCAAGACACCAGACACGGGGCAAAACCCGAAGCAGTTGGCCCATTGGCCCAACACAACAGACTTGACCTGGATGGCACAACACACCAAACATTAGGCAAGATCCAAGGTGGACAGCCCAAAACAGCAGTGCTGAGGCAGGTGGTCTAACACACCAGACCTGAGAGGATGGCTCAACACACCAGACACAGGGCCAGACCCATGGCGGGCAGCACAACACAAAAGGTATGGTACCAGACCCAAGGCAAGTGACCTAACACACTTGATATGGATCTGACATGAGGCCCAACACACCAGACCTGAGCAAGCCAGTCCAGTACACCAGAAACAGACACAAAGCGAGTGGCCCAATACACCAGAGCCAAAGCAGGTGACAGAACACACCTGACCCGAGGCAGGCGGCCAAACACACCTGACACGAGACCAGTCCTGAGTCAGGTGGCCAAACACAACAAACAAGGGCTAGACCCGAGGTGGGCAGCCCAAGACACCAGACACTGGACACTGGGCCAGATCCAAGTTGGGCGGTATAACACACCAGACATGGGGCCAGGCCCGAGATGAGCAGCCCAACACACCAGACAAGAGGCTAGACCTAAGGTGGGTGGTGCAACACACCAGAAACAGGACCTGATCCAAGGTGGGGGACTCAACACACCAGACCCAAGGCAGGCAGCCCAACACATCATCAGACACGGGGCTAGAACCTTGATGGGCGGCCCAATCCATCAGACACGGGACAAGATCTGAGGCTAGTTGCCAAGTTAGCATCTGATCTGGTGTATTAGGCCACTTGCCTCTGGTGTTGCCCCCTTGTGAGGTGTGTTGGGCTCACTGCCTCTGGTCTGGCCCTGTGTCTGTTGTGTTGGGTCTCCCACTTTAGTTCTGTCCCCTTGCATGGAGTTTTGGGCCACCCTCCTCTCGTCTGGCCCAGTGACTTGTGTGTTGAGCAGCCAGCCTTTGGCCTGGCCTTTTTTCTATTGTATTGGGCCACCAATATCTGGTCTGGCACTATCTCTGGTGTATTGAGCCGCCCGCCTCGTGTCTGGTCCCATGTCTGGTGGGTTATGCTGCTCACCTCAGGTCTGGCCCTTTGTCTGATGTGTTGGTCCACCTGCCTCATGTCTGGACCTGTGTCTGGTGTGTTTGGCCGCCTACCTCTGGTCTGGCCGTGTCTGTTGTATTTGGCCTCCCACCTTGTTTCTGGCCCTGTGTCTGGTGTAATGGACCGGGTGCCTTGTGTCTCACCATGTGTCTGGAATGTTGGGCGGCCCATCTCGGGTCTGGCCCCATGTTTGGTGTTTTGGGCTGCTGCCTCGGGTCCGGTGTGTTCGGCAGCCCTCCTCGGGTCTGGCCTTGTGTCTGGTGTGTTGGGCTGCCCACCTCGGTTCTGACCACATGTTTTGTGTGTTGGGCCGCTCACCTCGGGTCTGCCACTGTGTCTGTTGTATTGGCCACCCGCTCGGGTCTTGCATTGTGTCTGGTGTCTGGGGCCTCCCACCTTTGTCTGGTCCTGTGCCTGGTGTAATGGTCCAAATGCCTGGGGTCTGGTCCCATGTCTAGTTGTTGTGCTGGGCTGCCCACCTCGGTTTTCGCCCAATGCCTGGTGTATTCGTCCACTTGTCTCTGGTCTGGTGTTTTGACCGCCCATCTACAATCTGGCCCACTGTCTATTGTGTTGGACCACTCGCCTTGAGACTGGCCCCGTATCTGATGTGTTCAGTCACCTGCCTGGGGTCTGGTGTGATGAGCCGCCTGCTTTGGGTCTGATGCTTTGAGTCGCTTGCCTCGGGGCTGTTTTTTTTGGGCCACACGCCTACAATCTGGCCCGTGTCTAATGTGTTGGGTCGCTCGCCTCGGGTCTGGCCCCTTGTCTGGTGTGTGAGGCCACCCGCTTGCGTCTGACCCTGTTTCTGGTGTATTAGGCTGCCCACGTAGGGTCTTGTGTGTTGGCCCACACACCTCACTTGTGAACTGATGTGTGGTGTGTTGGGCCACCCTCCTCGAGTCTAGCACCGTGTCTCTTGCATTGGGCAGCTAGTCTAGGGTCTTACCCCGTGTCTGGTGTGTTGAGCCTCCCGTATCAGGTCTGGTCCTGTGCCTGGTGTGTTGGGCCGCCTGCCTCGCATCTGGCCCAGTGTCTGGTTAGTGTTTTTGTCGCCCACATCCGGTCTAGCCCTATGTTTGTTCTGATGGGCTGCCCTGTTATGAATGTGCTAGAGATGGTTTCTGAGCAGAGGCTCCCTCTGGTGGTTACAGACAGTACTGAACCTTCCAGCGAGGAATGGCAATCTGGGATCACTGACTGGACTAATATAAGGGAGGTTCCCTCCCATGATGGTCGCCGGTGATCAATTGTTCTTGTCTCAATTGTGGTTCCTGGTTCATTTGGAAGTTTGCTGGAGTCTTGCCTGCATCTGCTGCTTTCAGATAAGATATTTTCTGCTTTTCTTTTTGTGCTTGCTTTTGGCATAGTTTTCTGCACTTTTGTGGAGGTCAGCCGGGTCCCCTCCTGGGGCCTGTGCTTCTCTCAGTTTATCTGTAGCCACTGTTATTTGTTCATTTGCTTTTTCCTGTTTTTTCAGTGGCTGCGGCTTAGTTTTGTTACACCAGAGATCTGATTTAGGTGGTGGAGATCGTGTGATCTCAGGTGTTTTTGCAATCAGAAGAGTTGGTATTTTTTAGGTTTTTTTGTTGGATTGCAGTCAGAATTCTTTCCTGTACTTTTCTGTCTACACAGATTGGGCCCCAGCGTTTGCTCATTCTATTTTCTGTCTGTGTCCGTGCTTTCTTCTTGTCTAACCGCCATTACATGTTTGGGGGCTTCCTATTTTCTTTGGGGATCTGCTCCAGGGCAGATAGCTTTCATCTTTCTGCCTTCAGGTGTAGTTATCTCTCAGGCTGTGACGAGGCGTCTAGGATCAACGTAGGAACGCTCCACGGCTACCTCTAGTTGTGTGGTTAGTTCAGGTTACTGCAATCCACTAGGTTCCAGTCTCTCTGGTGTATTGCCATTTTTGCTTTTTCTCCTCAGCTACCTAAACATAACAGTATCACCGGCCCAAACAGAAAATTATATGGTACTCACAGAAGGGAAAAATAGTGTGGAAAGAAAAAAAAGTTGTCAGAGTTGTCAGAGATTTTTTTTTTCTGTTTGTTGCATTTTTTCCCTCTTTTACTCTGGGTGCTGAGGAGGATTTTTTTTCTCTCAATGGAGTTTGCACAGTTGTCTGGCCGTGTGGATCAGCTTGCCACTGAGGTTCGGAGTATTGCTACCTATCTTGCAAGGTTGCCAGTTGGGGAACCCAGGATCCCCATGCCAGATTTGTTTTTGGGGGATCGAGCTAAATTTCTGAATTTCAAAAATAACTGTAAGTTGTTTTTTGCCTTAAAACCTAAGTCCTCGGGGAGCGCAGCACAGCAGGTTCAAATTGTCATCTCTCTCCTGCGCGGCGACCCTCAGGATTGGGCTTTTTCCCTGACACCTGGGGATCCTGTTTTGAATGATATTGATGTATTTTTTCTGGCTCTGGGGTTATTGTATGATGAACCTAATGTCACTTATCAAGCTGAAAAAACCTTGTTGGCATTAAATCAGGGTCTTGAAGACGCTGAGTTGTACTGTCAGAAATTCCAAAAGTGGGCAGTCCTGACCAAATGGAATGATGACGCTTTGGCAGCCCTTTTTCGGAAGGGGCTGTCAGAGAATGTAAAGGATGTTATGGTGGAATTCTCTGTTCCCTCTGGTCTCAATGATTCTATGTCATTGGCTATTCAAATTGACAGACGTTTGCGTGAGCGCAGAGGTATACGTGAGATGGTGTTGCCTTGTGAGCCAGCTCCTGGGCCCATGCAGTGTGATGGAGTGACTTCTGGGGCTCAGCGTCATGAGTTTCAAAAGCGCAATGGGTTATGTTTCTACTGTGGTGACGCCTCTCATGCTCTTTCCGTCTGCCCTAAGCGGAAAGACGTTTTGCACGCTCAGTTGTCTTGGGTAGTGTTCAGACTAAATTTCTGTTGACTGTTACCCTGATTTGCTCCCTGTCCACATTTTCTGCTCAGGCTTTTGTTGATTCAGGAGCAGCTATTAACCTGATGGATTTTGATTTTGCCAAACGTTGGTTTCCCATGATACCCCTGCGGAAGTCTATTCCCCTACTGGGCATTGATTCTACCCCTTTGGCAGAGAATAAACCCCAGTTTTCTACTCAGGTGATAATGAGGGTTGAACCAGATCATCAGGAGAGTTGCAAATTTCTGGTGCTGCATAATCTGCATGACATTATTGTACTGGGTTTCCCTTGGTTAGTCTCATAATCCTGTTTTGGATTGGAAATCTGTGTCTGTGACCATATATTAAAAAGATGGCTAGCACACAACCAAATGAGTGATGATACGGTGCAAGTGAAAAGGGATTAGATTATCCCACAATCTAAGGTCTATGGAAAATCACTGCACAAGTTAAACTGCATATGTCATGCTTAAATTGAAATATTTATTGCACACTTGATGTGAAAAAAAGAAAATAGCTATGGGACGACTGACTGACGTTTCGGCCAACGCAGTGGCCTTTATCAAATAGTCGCTGGAAGAGATAGAAAAATTTACAGTCAATGACAACGTAGAATATATACAATATATACAATAATTACAATATATACATGGTTGAAGAATATACATCCATAGGAATTTGGCAACATGTAAATCATTGAGTGATACTGTAGAACACGTAGAATTAACCCTCTAGGGTATCCTAAACAAAAAGCATGGGGATATTCTATTCAAGACATTCGGTAGAAAGGTCACCATATATGATATACATTAAATAAGGTACATTACAAATGAGGGATGGACTCCTCCCATGGCACACAACATGCAGAAGAAAGAGATAAACATACCCTTTAGATATAGGTGTATCGGGGTAGCAAATATCAAGTGCTTATTTTCAAGTGCTTAATTTTCAATAAACGTAGACGGTATGTCCTGCATGTGAAGATGGAAAGAATGTTAAAGATGTTAAAAGACATTATGGACTATCTGACGTATTGATGGTTTGGGCAGACACCCTTCTGTCTGCGGGCACAACTCAAAAGTATATGCTATTTGAGAAAAAAGAAGATACCAGATAAATCCTTTGTCATATATCCTAAGTAGTCCGTGGTGCATGAAGCATGGTTCTGCTATGTGCTTGGGGCTAGGGAATAAGGAAAAGAAAGGTAAGGATATAGCTGTCGCTGAAAGGTATATTAAAGGGGAACTCTTACTAGTCGCAGAGTGTGCTCCCATAAGTATAGGGGCTGTAAAAGGATGGCAATACAAATCGATGGTGGCAGGGAAGGGTTAAATGCCCAAATGGATGCTGGTTTAATATAGTACTCACAGGTATTAAAGCAAGCACAATCTTATTAGTTGCAAGGAATGTTCCCATACATATAGGAGCTGTAAAAGGGAAAAAGCATGGCAATTTGAATCAATGGTGGAAAGCAAGGGTTAAATGCTCAAATGGATGTTGCTAAATGTAGTACTCACACGTATTGGTGATTCAGTGTGCTTGGTTTTAAAGCAAGCACAATCTTATAAGTTGCAAAGAATGTTCCCATACATATAGGGGCTGTAAAAGGGAAAAAGCATGGCAATTTGAATCAATGGTGGAAAGCAAGGGTTAAATGCTCAAATGGATGTTGCTAAATGCAGGACTCACACGCATTGGTGATTCAGTGTGCTTGGTTCTAGGGTAAAGAAAGACCAAGCAGACATCAGGTACTGAGCATATAGGTCCAGTGATGAGTGCTGAGGCACAGAATGTTAGACTCACAAGCATCGGTGGTTCAGTGGGAGCTGCAGGGAATCCCAGTCTGGTTTGCGGTGGTGTGTCTGGACACTGGATCCGACGCTCTTTTGTGAGCGCCGGGCGGTCATGTGACCGGAAATCAGGTGAGGAGGTTGGTGCATGCGCATTGGGTCGGACTTATTCAATAGGAGCTGCAGCTAACATGTGATGTGGCTGCCGTATAGACAGTGTGGATTCATTTAATCGCCTATATGTGGAGGATTGTAGGAACTGAGTCTATGAAACCCTGGGTGATAGATATATGTGATATATCAGCGGCACGATAATATTATTTTCTCCTGTTGTATAAAGAAAATATATAAGATACGATATATAGGTATAAATTCAGATAAAACAGCCAGTACATGATAGACATTTGAATAAAGGTCACATATTAAATGCAAATATCGGTATCTCTGTGGTAAAATATCAATATCAAAACGGTTCGCGGTCCATGTAATTTTCAACAATTATAAAGGTAGGAGTCCAAACACAAAAAGAAAAAGAAGGGGGGGGAGGTAAATATATGGGTGAAAAAGAGAAAATGAGAGAAATAGGGTCAGGGGAGAGAAGAGGTCTTACCACCTGTGCAGGACAGTCTTGCTTTTTGTGTTTGGACTCCTACCAGTTAGGGCTGCCAATGTGTTAATACTGACACTCCTGTCTTTTCTGCCTCTCCCCAGTCTCAGGATGTTCCTGACTTTTTGACTGATTTTTTGGATGTATTTAGTGAAAGTAAATCTGCATCTTTGCCCCTTCACAGGAGCTATGATTGCGCTATTGAATTAGTGCCTGGTGGTAAATTTCCTAAAGGTCGCCTTTTTAACTTGTCTGTACCTATGCGATCTTATATCAAGGAGTCATTGGAGAAGGGTCATATCAGACCATCCTCTTCACCCTTGGGCGCCGGTTTTTTCTTTGTGGCCATAAAGGATGGTTCATTGAGGCCGTGTATTGATTATCGTCTCTTGAAAAATCACTGTGAAGTATCAATATCCGTTACCCTTGATTTCTGACCTGTTTTCCAGAGTGAAAAGTGCTAGTTGGTTTACCAAGCTTGACCTCAGAGGGGGCGTATAACCTTCTTCGCATTAAGCACGGGGATGAATGGAGTGAAGACGGCGTCTAATAACCCAGAGGGGCATTTTGAGTACCTAGTGATGCCCTTTGGGCTCACTAATGCTCCTTCCGTCTTCCAATCCTTCATAAATGATATTTTCAGGGATTTTGTGGATAAATTTCTGATTGTTTATTTGGATGATATCTTGATTTTTTCCAATGACTGGGACTCTCATGTGAAACATGTTCGGACTGTGTTCCAGATTTTGAGAGAGAATGCACTGTATGTGAAGGGATCAAAGTGTCTTTTTGGCGTACAGAAAGTCTCATTTCTGGGATTCATTTTGTCTCCGTCTGTTATTGAAATGGACCCGGTCAAGGTTCAGGCCATCTGTGATTGGGTCCAACCTACTTCATTAAATGCTCTTCAGAGATTTTTGGGTTTTGCCAATTTTTATCGTAAATTTATTGGTAATTTCTCCGTATTGTTAAACCATTGACTGATTTGACCAAAAAGGGTTCTGATGTGGTGAATTGGCCTCCTGAGGCAGTTTCTGCGTTTCAGGAACTTAAGCAGAGATTCACTTCTGCTCCTGTTCTACGGCAGCCTGATGTTTTTCTACCGTTTCAGGTGGAGGTTGATACCTCTGAAATAGGGGCAGGTGCCGTTTTGTCCCAAAGAGATCCAGAGACCTCTAAGAGTAACCCTTGTGCCTTTTTCTCTCGAAAATTTTCTCCAACTGAACGTAATTATGATGTGGGTAATCGGGAGTTATTGGTCATGAAGTGGGCCTTTGAAGAGTGGAGACATTGGCTGGAAGGAGCCAAATATCAGGTGGTGGTCCTCACCATCCATAAGAACCTGGTTTATCTCGAATCAGCCAAGCGACTTAATCCTAGACAGGCCAGGTGGGCCTTGTTTTTCACACATTTTAATTTTGTGGTTTCTTCCTGGCACTAAGAATGTTAAGGCGGATGCCCTCTCGAGGAGTTTCTTTGCGGACTCTCCTGAGTTATCTGATCCTGCTGTTATTTTGAAAGAGGGTGTAGTACTTTCCGCCATCTCGCCCAATTTGAGACTGGCTCTGGAAGGGTGCCAGGAGGATAAACCTGAGCGCTGCCCTATTGGGAAATTGTTTGTCCCAGACCAGTGGAAGAAGAGTGTGATGTCTGAGATTCATTGTTCCGCGTTGGCTGGTCATCCCGGGATTTTTGGTACCAGAGACTTGGTGAGTCGGTCCTTTTGGTGGCCTACTTTGTCTCGTGACGTCAGGGAATTTGTGCAGTCCTGTGGGACTTGCTCTCGTTCCAAGCCTTGCTCTCGCTCTAGTGGTTTGTTAATGCCATTACCTGTGCCCAAGAGGCCATGGACCCATATCTCTATGGATTTTATTTCTGACCTCCCTGTTTCTCAGAGAATGACCGTTATCTGGGTAATCTGTGATAGGTTTTCCAAGATGATACATCTTGTGCCATTACCTAAGTTACCTTCCTCCTCCGAATTGGTGCCTTTGTTCCTTCAGCACGTGGTTCGGTTACATGGCATTCCGGAGAACATTGTGTCTGACAGAGGAGTCCAGTTTGTTTGCAGATTTTGGAGGACATTTTGTTCTAAACTTGGTGTTCAATTATCTTTCTCCTCTGCATTATCATCCTTGACCAATGGACAAACCGAGAGAACAAACCAGACCTTGGAGACTTATTTGAGATGTTTTGTGTCTGCTGATCAAGAAGACTGGGTCTCTTTTTTGCCTTTGGCTGAGTTTGCTCTTAATAATAGGGCTAGCTCTACCACCTTGATGTCTCCATTTTTCTGCAATTCTGGTTTTCACCCTCGATTTTCTTCGGGACAGATGGAGGCTTCTGTCTGTCCGGGTGCTGACTCTGTTGTGGAGCGTATGCAGCAGATTTGGGACCAAGTGGTGTAGAGGTTGTCTCTCTCTCAGGAGAAGGCCCAACGGTTTGCCAACCGGCATAGGACTGATGGTCCTCTGTTTAAAGTGGGGGACTTGGTTTGGTTGTCCTCAAGAAATATCCCTATGAGGGTTGCATCTCCAAAGTTTAAGCCTAGGTTCATTGGACCTTAAAAGATCATGGAGATTCTTAATCCTGTTTCCTTCCGTTTGCTTCTTCCAGGGACATTTAAGATCCATAACGTGTTCCACAAGTCCTTATTGAAGAGGTTTGTCGAGCCAGTGGTTCCTATGGCTGCGCCTCCTGACCCTGTTTTGGTTGAGGGCAATCTGGAGTATGTGGTTGAGAAAATATTGGATTCTCGTTTTTCTAGACAGAAACTCCAGTATTTGGTTAAGTGGAGAGGTTATGGTCAGGAGGACAATTCTTGGGTGTTTGTTTCGGACATCCATGCTAGGAGACTGATCACCGAGCTCATCCTGATCGGCCTGGTTGCACAAGTGAGAGTTCGGTGACCCCTCCTCAAGGGGGGGGTACTGTTATGAATGTGCTAGAGATGGTTTCTGAGCAGAGGCTCCCTCTGGTGGTTACAGACAGTACTGAACCTTCCAGCGAGGAATGGCAATCTGGGATCACTGACTGGACTGATATAAGGGAGGTTCCCTCCCATGGTGGTCACCGGTGATCAATTGTTCTTGTCTCAATTGTGGTTCCTGGTTCATTTGGAAGTTTGCTGGAGTCTTGCCTGCATCTGCTGCTTTCAGATAAGATATTTCTGCTTTTCTTTTTGTGCTTGCTTTTGGCATAGTTTTCTGCACTTTTGTGGAGGTCAGCCGGGTCCCCTCCTGGGGCCTGTGCTCCTCTCAGTTTATCTGTAGCCACTGTTATTTTTTCATTTGCTTTTTCCTGTTTTTTCAGTGGCTGCGGCTTAGTTTTGTTACACCAGAGATCTGATTTAGGTGGTGGAGATCGTGTGATCTCAGGTGTTTTTGCAATCAGAAGAGTTGGTATTTTTTAGGGTTTTTTGTTGGTTTGCAGTCAGAATTCTTTCCTGTACTTTTCTGTCTACACAGATTGGGCCCCAGCCAGGGCCGGCTCCAGGTTTTTATGGGCCCCGGGCGAAAGAGCCTCAGTGGGCCCCTTTAACACAGACCACGATTCATGATGCACAGTTACAGCAGAGAAATATGGGTACAGTACAATGCCAAATACTTCACTTCTTCCATTACATGAGTGATATCTATTGTAAATTGTACAATAGCTCAAAAACCGCCAAATCCTCACAGCGCACAGAACAGACTGGACAGTACAGTCCTCCATACAATATTATGGGCACCACAGTCTCCTCCTCATCACCCATATAATACCCCATGCAGGATGTCACCCCCATATAATGCTCCATACAGAATACTGGACCAAAATAATGCTCCATACAGAATACTGGACCCAATATAATGCTCCATACAGGATACTGGTCCCCATATAATGCTCCATACAGGATACTGGTCCCCATATAATGCTCCATACAAAATATGGAGCTCTCCTCTGCGCTGTACTGCGTTCTGCACTGTTACGGCTCAGGAAAGGGCGCTGTGGAAAGACTCCCCCTGCCCATTATCATCAATGCCTGCCCATTATCATCATCTTCTCCCCATCATCATCAATGCCTCCCCATTATCATCAATGCCTGCCCATCATCATCTTCTCCCCATCATCAATGCCTGCCCATTATCATCAATGCCTGCCCATTATCATCATCTTCTCCCCATCATCATCAATGCCTCCCATTATCAGCAATGCCTCCCCATTATCAGCAATGCCTGCCCATCATCACACACAGACAGCACCACAGCCCACAAGCACTCTCTCACATACATACACACACACACACACACATAGCACCGCACTACATACACACAGACACACACAGAGACACACACACACACGTCTTACCTGTCCATCGTCCGCGCGCTCTCTTCCACAGCCGGCCGCTGAATGATGACGTCATTCAGCGGCGCTGCTGTGAGAGGAAGCGACGGCGCCCCCTGGAGCCCGGAGCTGCGGCAGCGGAGGCACGGGAGAGGTAAGTATTGTGCCAGCTGATGCCGGGGCCCTGAGCAAGCGGGGGGGGCCCAGTGGCGGCGCTGACACCGCTCTCCTCCGCTAACGGGTGCGGGGGTGCCAGATGGCGAGTGGGCCCCCCCGCCTGCTCAGGGCCCCGGCACTTGCCCGGGTGTGCCGGGTGCCCCTGGCCTCAGCGTTTGCTCATTCTATTTTCTGTCTGAGTCCGTGCTTTCATCTTGTCTAACCGCCATTACATGTCTGCGGGCTTCCTATTTTCTTTGGGGATCTGCTCCGGGGCAGATAGCTTTCATCTTTCTGCCTCTAGGTGTAGTTATCTCTCAGGCTGTGACGAGGCGTCTAGGATCAACATAGGAACGCTCCACGGCTACCTCCAGTTGTGTGGTTAGTTCAGGTTACTGCAATCCAGTAGGTTCCAGCCTCTCTGGTGTATTGCCGTTTTTGCTTTTTCTCCTCAGCTACCTAAACATAACACTGCCCACCTCGAATCGGACCACGTGTCTGGTGTGATGGGCCACTCTCCTCGGGTCTGGCCCGTGTCTGGTGTGTTGGGCCTCCCTCCTTGGGTCTGGCCTCATGTCTGGTGTGCTGGGCTGCCCGCCTTGGGTCTGGTATGTTTGGACCGCCTTCCTTGAGCCTGGAGTTTTGTGCCATCCCCAGGGTCTGGCTCTATGTCTGGTGTGATTGGTCACCCATCTCGGTTCTGGCCCCTTGTCTGGTGTGTTGATCTGCCCACCTTTTTTCTGGCCCTGTGGCCTCCTGCCTTGAGTCTGGCCCCATGGGTATGGTGTGTTGGGCTACTCTTCTTGGGTCTGGCCTGTGTTTGTTTGGTGTGTTGGGTCACCCGCCTCGGGTTTGGCCCCATGTCTGCTTTGATTGGTCAACCGCCTCAGTTTTGGCCCTGTTTATGGTGTGCTGGGCCGCCGGCCACGGGTCTGGCCCCATGTCTGGTGTGTTGGGTCGCTCGCCTCTGGTCTGGTTCCTTGTCTAGTGTGTTATGCGGCTCTGCTTGGATCTAGTCCCATGTCTGGTGTGTTTGACTGACTTCATTGGACGTGACCCTGTGTCTGGTGTAATGGATAGCCCGCCTCTCGTCTGGCCATGTGTCTGGTGTGTTGGTCTACCCTTCTCAGGTCTGGTGTGTTTGACTGCTCGCCTCGTGTCTTGCCCAGTGTCTGGTGTGTTTGGTCACTCGCATCGGGTCTGGCCCCATGTCTGGTATTTTGGGCTGCCCGCCTTGGGTCTAGCTCTGTGTCTGGTGTGTTGGGCTGCCCGCCTCGGGTCAGGTCCAGTGTTTAGTGTAGTGGGCCATCCGTCTCGGAACTGGCTCTTTATCTGGTGTGTTGGGCTGCTTGCCTTGGTTCTGGTATGCTGGGTCACCTGCCTCGGGTCTGGCCCCACGTCTGGTGTGTTTGGTCACCCGCCTTCGGTCTGGTGTATTTTGTTTTGCCCACCTTAGTTTCTGGCTCCATGTCTAGTATTTTGGGCTGCCACTTTGGGTTTGGTTCCGTGCTAGGTGTGTTGGGCTTGCAATTTTGGGTCTGGCCCCTCGTCTGGTGTGTTGGACGGCCCATATCTGGTCTGGTGTTTTGGGCCACCTACCTTGGGTCAGGACATGTGACTAGTGTGTTGGGCCAGCTCGCCTCGGGTCTGGCCCTGTGTCTGATATGTTTGACTGCCCACCTTAGGCATGGCCCCGCCGTGTCTGGTGTAATGAACCACCCGCATCACTTCGATGTGTCTGGTGTGTTGGTCCACCCGCCTCAGGTCTGGTGTGTTCGGCCCCAAGCCTCAGATCTGGCCCTTTATCTGGTGTGTTTTCCTGCTCACAATCTGTCTGGCCCTGTGTTTAGTGTGTTGGGCAGCCCATCTCAGATCTGAGTCGCTCGCCTCAGGTCTGTTGTGTTGGGCCATCTGCCTCGGGTCTGGCTTCATGTCTGATGTGTTTGGCTGCCTCCCTCATATCTGGCCCTTTGTCTAGTGTGGTGGTCAACCCTCCTTGGGTCCAGTGTGGTGGGTCGCCCGCCTCGGGACTGGCCCCATATGGGTCTGGTGTGTAGGGCTGCCCGCCTGACCCCTTGCCTGCTGAGTTGGGCTGGTTGCCTGGGGTCTGACACCTTGTTTTGTTGGTGTGTTGGGCCACCCGCCTCAGGTCTTACCCCATATCTGGAATGTTGGGTCCCTCCCCTCTGGTCTGGTTTAGTGTCTGGTGTGATGGGCTGCCTGACTCAGATCTGTCCTCTAGTCTAGTGTATTGGGCTGCCCGCCTCGGATCTGGGGCGTTGGGCCGCCAGCTCGGGTCTGGCCCTATTTTTTTATGTGTTAGGCTGCCAGCCTCGCTCGCATCTGGGGTGTTGGGTGGTCTGTCTTGCCCAACACTCCTAGTAGGCCCCACACCCATGTCTGGTGTGTTGGGTCTCCTGCTTCAGGTCTGGCCCTGTGTCTGGTGAGTTGGGCTGGCCGCCTAGGGTCTAGCACTGTTTAGTTGATGTGTTGGGCTACCCGCCTCGGGTCTGGTGTGTTCCTGTGCCTTAGGTCTGGCTTCGTGTATGTGTGTTGGGCTGCCAGCCTCGGGTGTGGGGTGTTGGGCCGCCTGGCTCGGGTCTTGCCATGTGTCTGTGTTTTGGGCTGTCCACCTCGGATCTGACCAAGTGTGTTAGGCTTCCAGCCTCGGGTCTGGAGTGTCGAGCGGCCAGTCTCAGATCTGGTGTTTTGGGCCACCCACCCTGGCCCGGGCCCACTCGCATTGGGTCTGGTCTTGGTTTCTGGTGTGTTAAGTCGCCCACCTCGGTTCTGTCCCAGTCTCTGGTGTGTTGGGCCACCAGCCTCTGGTGAGTTTGTCTGCTTGCATTGGGTCTGGCCCAATGTCTGGTATGTTATGTCGCCCACCTCGGGTCTGGTCCCATGTCTGGTGTGTTGGGTTCCCTTCTCGGAACTGGAACCATGTCTGGTGTGTTGGACCGCTCTCCTCGGGTCTGGCTTTGTGTTTAGCTTTTTGGACCATCCTCCTCAGGTCTTGTGTTAAGCTACCCGCCTTGAGTATGGCCCCATGTGTGGCCTGGTGTGTTGGGCCAGCCAACTGCAGTCTGGCACTGTATCTGGTGTGCTGGGCCTCCCACCTTGATTCTTGGCCCTGTGTCTGCTTGCTGGGCCACCCACCTCGAGTCTGGTTCCATGTCTGATTTGTTGGGCCGCCCACCTTGGGTCTAACAATGCGTCTGATGTGTTGAGCCACCCACCTTGGGTCTAGTCCGTCTCATGTGTTGGACCGCCAGCTTCAGGGCTGGCTCAGTTTCTGCTGTGTTGTGCCACCCACCTCGGTTCAAGCCCCGTGTCAGGTGTGTTGGGATGCCTGCCTCTGGTCTGATGCTGTGCCTGCTGTGTTGAGCTGCCGGCCCCATGTCTTTCCACATGTCTGGTGTATTCTGCCACCTGCCTCAGATCTGGCTCCATGTCTGGAGTGTTGGGCCAGCCGCCTTGGGTCTAGTCCTGTGTCTGCTGTTTTGAGCTGCCCACCAAGGGTGTAGCCCCGTGACTGGTTGGTATATTGGCCTGCCCACCTCAGGTTTGGCCCCATGTATCATGTGTTGGTCAGCCCACATCAGTTCTGGCCCCATGTCTGGTTGGTGTGTTGACCTAAATGCCTTGGGTTTGGCCCATGTCTGGTGTGTTGGGCTTTTTGCCTCAGGTCTGGCCCCGTGTCTGGTGTGTTTTGCCACCCACCTTGGGTCTTGTGTGTTGGGCTGCCCGCCTCAGGTCTGACCCCATGCCTGAGGTATGCTATGTTGGGCTGTTTGCCTCAGGAATTTCCCTGTTACTGGTATGTTATGCCACCCGCCGCAAATCTAGCTCCATTCTACTGTATTAGGCCACCTGCCAAGGGCCTGGCCCCATGTCTGGTTGGTGTATTAGGCAGCCCCGGTTCTGGTCTGGGCCCGTGTCTGGTGTGTTGGGAGGCCTGCCTTGGGTCTGGTGTGTAGCCCGTCCTCAACGGGCCTCGTGTATTGGGCCACCAGCTTTGAAACTAGAACTGTATCTGCTTCGTTGGGCTGCCCACTAAGGGTCTGGTCCCATGTCTCATTGGTGTGCTTGGCCGCCCGCCCGCCTCTGATTTAGCTCATTGTCTGGTGTGTTGGACCACCCGCTTCGACTCTGGTCCCGTTTCAGGTGCATTGGACCGCCGGGATTAGTTCTGACTCTGTGTCTAGTGTATTGAGCCGTCCAACCTTCATTCTGTCCTTGTGACAGCTTTGCTGGGCTTCCCGCCTCTGGTCTCTTCCCATGTCTGGCATATTTGGCTGCCTACCTCAGTTCAGGCCCTGTGTCTTGTGTTTCGGGCCGCTCGCCTCGGGTCTGGCCCCGTGTATGGAAAGCTGGGCCGCCAGCCTTGGAATGCCGCGTGTGTGGTGTTTTGGTTTACCCTACTCTGTCCCATGGCTGTGGTGTTTGGCTGCCTGCGTTGGGTTTGGCCCTGTGTCTGGTGTAATGGACCACTCTCCTCATGTCTGGCCATGTGTTTGGTGTATTGGGCTACCCACCTCGGGTCTGGTGTGTTTGGCCGCTCTCCTCGGGTCTGGCCCAGTTTGTGGTGCATTGAGCTGCCTGCCTCATGTCTGGTGTGTTGGGACTCGACCTGGCCCCCTGTCTGGTTTGTTTGATCACCCGCTCGAGTCTGTCCCTTTGTCTGGTGTGTTCTACCGCCTGCCTTAGGTCTGTCTCTGTGTCTGATGAATTGGGCCACCCGCTTGGTGTTTTTGGCCACCTGCCTCATGTCTGGTGTGTTAGGCCGCCCACCAAGGGTATGGCCCCGTGTCTCGGTGTGTTTGGCCACCCACCTCTGGTTTAGCTCCTTGTCTAGTGAGTTGGGCCGCTCACTTCGGATCTTGTTCTGTTTCTGGTGCATTGAGCTGCCCTGATTGGTTCAGCTGTCTGTCTTGTGTGTTGTGCCGTTCGCCTTGGGTCTGTCACCTTTTCAGGTGTGTTAGGCCGCCTACCTTGGGTCTGACCCCGTTTCTGGTGTATTAAGCTGCTCATGTCAGGTCTGGTGTGTTGGCCACGCACATTGCTTCTGAACCCATGTCTGGTGTTTTGGGCCGCCTGCCTCTGCTCTGGCCCAGTGTCTGGTACTGGTGTGTTTGGCCGTCCACCTCCGATCTGGCCCCATTTTTGTTCTGATGGTCCGCCCACCTCAGATCTGACCCTGTGTCTGGTGTATTGTACTACTTTCCTTGGATCTGGCCCGTGTCTGATGTGTTGGACCGTCCGACTTGGATCCGGCCGCCCGTGTCTGGTGTGCTGGCTGCCCTCCTTGGGTCTGGTGTGTTTTAGCCACCTTTTTCGAGCCTGCCCTGTTGTGAATGTGTTTGAGATGAGTTCTGAGCAGAGGCTCCCTCTGGTGGTTACAAGCGGTACTAGTGAGGATTGTGAGGACTGGGAATCAGGTGTTACTGACTGGTCTTATATGAGGGAGTCATTTTCCCATCAGGGTTGCCGGTGATCAATTGTTCTGGTCTGAATCCTTCTTTCCAGTTTCCCTTGTAGCCTGCTGTGTCGTGTCTGCATCTCCTGCTATCAGATAAGACAATTTCTTATTTTGTGTTTTTGCTATATTTTTGCATTTTGTCCTGCACTTCTGTGGGGGCCTTCAGGGTCCCCTCCGGGGGCTTTTGCCCTCTCAGTTTAGTCCAGCCACTGTGTTTTGTACTTTTGCTTTTTCCTGTTTTTTTTCAGTGGCTGCTGTTTTGATTTTGTTACACCAGAGAACTAATTTAGGTGGTAGAGGTCGTGTGATCTCAGGTGATTTTGAAATTAGTAGAGTTGGTGTTTTTTCAGGGTTTTCTGAGATTGCAGTAAGTACCCTTCCTGTCCTTTTCTATTTAGATAGTTTGGGCCCCAGCGTTTGCTCATACTATTTTCTTTCTGTGTCAGTATTTCCTCTTGTCTAACCGCCATTACATGTTTGGGGGCTTTCTATTATCTTTGGGGTTCTGCTCCGGGGCAGATAGCTTTCCTATTTCTATCTTTAGGTGTAGTTAGTTTCTCAGGCTGTGACGAGGCGTCTAGGACCAACGTAGGAACGCTCCACGGCTGCCTCTATTTGTGGTGGTTAGTCAGGGTACTGCAATCTCATAGATTCCAACTGCTCTGGTGTATTTCCTTTTTTACCTGCACTCCTCAGCTACCGTAACATAACAGTATCACCGGCCATAAAAATTGTATGGTACTCACAGAAGGGAAAAAATATTTTGAAGGAAGAAAAGTTGTCAGAGATATTTTTCTGTTTGTTGCATTTTTTTTTTTTTTTCCCTCTGTATCTCTGGGTGCAGGGGAGGATCTTTTCTCTCAATGGAGTTTGCACAGTTGTCTGGCCGTGTGGATCAGCTTGCCACTGAGGTTCAGAGTATTGCTGCATATCTTGCTAGGTTGCCTGTTGTGGAACCTAGGATCCCCATGCCAGATTTGTTTTTAGGGGATCGAGCTAAGTTTCAGAATTTCAAAAATAATTGTAAATTGTTTCTTGCCTTAAAATCTAAGTCCTCAGGAAACGCAGCGCAGCAGGTTCAAATTATCATCTCTCTCCTGCGCGGCGATCCTCAGGATTGGGCTTTTTCCCTGATACCTGGGGATCCTGTTTTGAGTGATGTTGATGCATTTTTTCAGGCTTTGGGGTTATTGTACGATGAGCCTAATGTCACTGATCAAGCTGAAAAAGCCTTGTTGGCATTAAATCAGGGGCTTGATGACGCTGAGTTATACTGTCAGAGATTCCGTAGGTGGGCAGTCCTGACCAAATGGAATGACGATGCTTTGGCGGCCCTTTTCCGGAAGGGTCTGTCGGATAATGTAAAGGATGTTATGGTGGGATTCCCTGTCCCCTCTGGTCTCAATGATTCTATGTCATTAGCGATTCAAATTGACAGACGTTTGCGTGAGCGGAGAAGTATGCGTGGAGTGGTGTTGCCTTGTAAGCCAGCTGCTGAGCCCATGCAGTGTGATGGAGTGGTGTCTGGGGCACAGCGTCCTGAGTTTCGAAAGCGCAATGGGTTATGTTTCTACTGTGGTGATGCCTCTCATGCTATTTCAGTCTGCCCTAAGCGGGGAAGACATTTTGCACGCTCAGTTGTCTTGGGTAGTGTTCAGACTAAGTTTTTATTAACTGTCACTCTGATATGCTCTCTGTCCTCATTTTCTGCTCAGGCTTTCGCTGATTCTGGAGCAGCTATTAACCTGATGGATTATGATTTTGCTAAACGTTGTGGGTTTCCTTGATACCCCTACAGAAGTCTATTCCTCTACTGGGGATCGATTCTACCCCTTTGGCTGAGAATAAACCCCAGTTTTCTACTCAGGTGATAATGAGGGTTGAACCTGATCACCAGGAGTGCTGCAAATTTTTGGTTCTATATAATCTGCATGACATTATCGTGCTGGGTTTCCCTTGGTTACAGTCTCATAATCCTGTTTTGGATTGGAAATCTGTGTCTGTAACCAGTTGGGGCTGCCAATGTGTTAATACCAACACTCCTGTTTTTTCTGCCTCCCCCAGGCTGAGGATGTTCCTGACTTTTTGTTTGATTTTTCTGATGTGTTTAGCGAAAGTAAATCTGCATCCTTACCTCCCCATAGGAGCTATGACTGCGCTATTGAATTAGTGCCAGGTAGTAAATTCCCTAAAGGTCGCCTTTTTAACTTGTCTGTACCTGAACATGACGCTATGCGGTCTTATATCAAGGAATCATTGGAGAAGGGTCATATCAGACCATCCTCTTCACCCTTAGGTGCCGGTTTTTTCTTTGTGGCCAAAAAAGATGGTTCATTAAGGCCGTGTATTGATTATCGTCTCTTGAACAATATTACTGTGAAATATCAATACCCGTTACCCTTGATTTCTGACCTGTTTTCCAGGGTGAAAAACGCTACTTGGTTTACCAAGCTTGACCTCAGGGGGCGTATAACCTTATTCGCATTAAGCACGGGGATGAATGGAAGACGGCATTTAACACCCCTGAAGGGCATTTTGAGTACCTTGTGATGCCCTTTGGGCTCACTAATGCTCCTTCCGTCTTCCAGTCCTTCATGAATGACATTTTCAGGGATTTTGTGGACAAGTTTCTGATTGTTTATTTGGATGATATCTTGATTTTTTCTAATGACTGGGACTCTCATGTGAAACACGTTCGAACTGTATTCCAGATTTTGAGAGAGAATGCTCTGTATGTGAAGGGATCAAAGTGTCTTTTTGGCGTACAGAAGATCTCATTTCTGGGATTCATTTTGTCCCCATCTGTTATTGAAATGGACCCGGTCAAGGTTCAGGCCATCTGTGATTGGGTCCAACCTACTTCATTAAAGGCTCTTCAGAGATTTTTGGGTTTTGCCAATTTTTATCGTAAATTTATTGGTAATTTCTCGGTTATTGTTAAACCATTAACTGATTTGACCAGGAAGGGTTCTGATGTGGTGAATTGGCCTCCTGAGGCAGTCTCTGTGTTTCAGGAACTTAAGCAGAGATTCACTTCTGCTCCTGTTCTACGGCAGCCTGATGTTTCTCTGCCATTTCAGGTGGAGGTTGATGCCTCTGAAATTGGGGCAGGTGCCGTTTTGTCCCAAAAAGATCCAGAGACCTCTAAAAGTAACCCTTGTGCCTTTTTCTCTCGAAAATTTTCTCCTACTGAACGTAATTATGACGTGGGTAATCGGGAGTTATTGGCCATGAAGTGGGCTTTTGAAGAGTGGAGACATTGGCTGGAGGGAGCCAAATATCAGGTGGTGGTCCTTACGGACCATAAGAATCTGGTCTATCTGGAATCTGCCAAGCGACTCAATCCTAGACAGGCCAGGTGGGCCTTGTTTTTCACACGTTTTAATTTTGTGGTTTCCTTTCTTCCTGGCACTAAGAATGTTAAGGCGGATGCCCTCTCGAGGAGTTTCCTTGCGGACTCTCCTGAGCTATCTGATCCCTCTGTTATTTTGAAGGAGGGTGTAGTTCTTTCCGCGATCTCGCCCAATTTGAGACTTGCTCTGGAGGGGTGTCAGGAGGATAGGCCCGAGCGCTGCCCTGTTGGAAAATTGTTTGTCCCGGACCAATGGAAAAAGAGTGTGATGTCTGAGATTCATTGTTCCGCATTGGCTGGGCATCCCGGAATTTTTGGTACCAGAGATTTGATTAGTCGGTCCTTTTGGTGGCCTACCTTGTCTCGCGATGTCAGGGAATTTGTGCAGTCCTGCGGGACTTGCTCTCGCTCCAAGCCTTGCTCTCGCTCTAGTGGTTTGTTGATGCCATTGCCTGTGCCCAAGAGACCATGGACCCATATCTCTATGGATTTCATTTCCGATCTTCCTGTTTCTCAGAGAATGACCACCATCTGGGTAATTTGTGATAGGTTTTCCAAAATGATACATCTTGTGCCATTACCTAAGTTGCCTTCCTCCTCTGAATTGGTGCCGTTGTTCCTTCAGCACGTGGTTCGTTTACACGGCATTCCTGAGAACATTGTGTCTGACAGAGGAGTCCAGTTTGTTTCCAGATTTTGGAGGACTTTTTGTTCTAAACTGGGTGTTCAATTGTCTTTCTCCTCGGCATTTCATCCTCAGACCAATGGTCAAACTGAGAGAACAAACCAGACATTGGAGACTTATCTAAGATGCTTTGTGTCTGCTGATCAGGATGACTGGGTCTCTTTTTTGCCTTTGGCTGAGTTTGCTCTTAATAATAGGGTAGCTCTGCCACTTTGATGTCTCCGTTTTTCTGTAATTCTGGGTTTCACCCTCGATTTTCTTCAGGACAGACGGAGGCTTCTGTCTGTCCAGGTGCTGACTCTGTTGTTGAGCGTATGCAGCAGATTTGGGACCAGGTAGTGGAGAGGTTGTCCCTCTCTCAGGAGAAGGCCCAGCGGTTTGCTAACCGGCATAGGACTGATGGTCCTCGGTTTAAAGTGGGGGACTTGGTCTGGTTGTCCTCAAAGAATATTCCTATGAGAGTAGCATCTCCTAAATTTAAGCCTAGGTTCATTGGACCTTATAAGATCATGGAGATTATTAATCCTGTTTCTTTTCGTTTGCTTCTTCCAGGGACATTTAAGATCCATAACGTGTTCCACAAGTCCTTGTTGAAGAGGTTTGTTGAGCCAGTGGTTCCTGCTGCTGTGCCTCCTGACCCTGTTTTGGTTGAGGGCAATCTGGAGTATGTGGTTGAGAAAATATTGGATTCTCGTTTTTCTAGACGAAGACTCCAGTATTTGGTTAAATGGAGAGGTTATGGTCAGGAAGACAATTCTTGGGTGTTTGTTTCGGACATCCATGCTAGGAGACTTATCCGTGCGTATCATAGAACTCATCCTGACCGACCTGGTTGCTCAAATGAGGGTTCGGTGACCCCTCCTCAAGGGGGGGGTACTGTTGTGAATGGGTTTGAGATGAGTTCTGAGCAGAGGCTCCCTCTGGTGGTTACAAGCGGTACTAGTGAGGATTGTGAGGACTGGGAATCAGGTGTTACTGACTGGTCTTATATAAGGGAGTCATTTTCCCATCAGGGTTGCCGGTGATCAATTGTTCTGGTCTGAATCCTTCTTTCCAGTTTCCCTTGTAGCCTGCTGTGTCGTGTCTGCATCTCCTGCTATCAGATAAGACAATTTCTTATTTTGTGTTTTTGCTATATTTTTGCATTTTGTCCTGCACTTCTGTGGGGGCCTTCAGGGTCCCCTCCGGGGGCTTTTGCCCTCTCAGTTTAGTCCAGCCACTGTGTTTTGTACTTTTGCTTTTTCCTGTTTTTTTTCAGTGGCTGCTGTTTTGATTTTGTTACACCAGAGAACTAATTTAGGTGGTAGAGGTCGTGTGATCTCAGGTGATTTTGAAATTAGTAGAGTTGGTGTTTTTTCAGGGTTTTCTGAGATTGCAGTAAGTACCCTTCCTGTCCTTTTCTATTTAGATAGTTTGGGCCCCAGCGTTTGCTCATACTATTTTCTTTCTGTGTCAGTATTTCCTCTTGTCTAACCGCCATTACATGTTTGGGGGCTTTCTATTATCTTTGGGGTTCTGCTCCGGGGCAGATAGCTTTCCTATTTCTATCTTTAGGTGTAGTTAGTTTCTCAGGCTGTGACGAGGCGTCTAGGACCAACGTAGGAACGCTCCACGGCTGCCTCTAGTTGTGGTGGTTAGTCAGGGTACTGCAATCTCATAGATTCCAACTGCTCTGGTGTATTTCCTTTTTTACCTGCACTCCTCAGCTACCGTAACATAACACTGCCCTTTTTAGCCACCCTCCAGGGTCTGGCCCCGTGTCTCTTGTGATAGGTCACCTATGTCGGTTCTTGCCCCATGCCTGGTGTGTTAGGCCGCCCGCCTCGAGTCTAGTTCTGTGTCTCTTGTGTTGGGCAGCTAGCCTCGGGTCTTGCCCAGTGTCTGGTGTGTTGGGCTGCCCGCATCAGGTATGACCCCATGTCTGGTGTGTTGGGCCATCCAACTCAGGTCTGGCCCTGTGACTGGTGTGCTGGGGTGCCTGCCTTGGATCTGATGTGTTTGAGCTGCCTTCCTCAAGCCTGGCATGTTGTGCCACCCTCTAGGGTCTGGCCCATGTCTAGTTTCATAGGTCACCTGCCTCGATTCTGTCCCCGTGTCTGGTGTGTTGGGCTGCTCACCTTAGGTCTAGCCCTGTGTCTTCTGTGTTGAGCCTCCTGCCTTGTGTCTGACTCCGTGTCTGGTTTATCGTGCCACCCAACTCGGGTCCGGCCCCATTTCTGATGTACTGGGCTGCCTGCCTTGGATCTGGTGTGTTTGAGCTGCCTTCCTCGAGCCTGGCGTGTTGTGCCACTCCCAGGGTCTGGCCCCATGTCTGGGGTGATAGGTCACCCGCCTCGGTTCTGGCCCCATGTCTGGTGTGTTCGGCCACCCACCTTTGGTCTGGCCCTGTGTCTGCTGTGTTTGTCCTCCTGCCTTGTCTCTAGCCTTGTGTCTGGTGTGTTGGGCCACTCACCTTCAGTCTGGCTTGCATCTGGTGTATTACTCGCCTTGAGTCTGGCTCGCATCTGGTGTATCGGGCTGCCCACCCGGATTTGGCCCGTGTCTTGTGTGTTGGGTAGTCCAACTGGTGTGCTGAGCTGACCGCCTTGGGTCTGGTGTGTTCCTTCCTCGAGCCTGGAGTGTTGTGCCACCCCCCAGGGTGTGGCCTCATGTATGGTGTGTTGGGCTGCCCGCCATGGGTCTGGCTGTGTGTCTGGTGTGAGCAGCTGCCCGCCTCGGGTCTAGCCCCGTGTCTAATGTCTGGAGCCGTCCATCTCAGAATTTGCTCCATGTCTGGTGTTTTGGGCTACTTGCTTCGGGTCTGTTGTGCTTTGGTATAGCCTTGTGTCTGCTCTGTTGGACCTCTTGCCTTGTGTCTGGCCCTGTTTCTGGTGTATTGGGCTACTTGCATCGTATCTGGTGTGTTGGGTCACCCACCTTTGGTCTGGCTCTGTGTCTGCTGTGTTGGACCTCTTGCATTTTGTCTGACCCCGTGTCTGGTGTGTTGGGCCACTCGCCTCGGTTCTGGCCCGTGTCTGGTGTGTTGTGCCACCCCCCAGGGTCTGGCCCCATGTCTGGGGTGATAGGTCACCCGTCTCAGTTCTGGCCCCATATCTGGTGTGTTGTGCCACCCCCAGGGTCTGGCCCCATGTCTGGGGTGATAGGTCACCCGCAATGGTTCTGGCCCTGTGTCTGGTGTGTTGAGCCACCCGCCTTTGGTCTGGCCCTGTGTCTGCTGTGTTAGGCTTCTTGACTCGTGTCTGGCCCCTAGTCTGGTGTGTTGGGCCACCTGCCTCAGTTCTGGCCCCTGTGTTGTGCCACCCTGAGGGTCTGGCCCCATGTCTGGAGTGAGAGGTCACCTGCCTCGGTTCTGGCCTCATGTCTGGTGTGTTTGGCCTCCCGCCTTTGTTCTAGCCCTATGTCTGCTTTGTTGGGCCTCCTGCCTTGTGTCTGGCCCTATGTCTGGTGTGTTGGGCCACTTGCCTCGGGTCTGTCCCATTTCTGTAGTATTGGGCCTTCTGACTTAGGTCAGGTTCCATGTCTGGTGTGCTGGGTTTTGCCACCTTGGGTCTGGTGTGTTAGGGCCTGGCATGTTTTGCCATCCCGCAGGGTCTGGAGTCTGGGGTGATAGCTCACCCGCCTCGGTTCTGGCCCTGTGTCTGGTGTGTTGGGCTGTCCGCTTTTGGTCTGACCCTGTGTCTGCTGGGTTGGGCCTCCTGCCTTTTGATTGGCCCTATGTCTGGTGTGTTGGGCCACTTGCCTCTGGTCTGGCCCATTTCTGAAGTATTGGGCCTTCTGACTTAGGTCCGGTTCCATGTCTGGTGTGCTGGGTTTTGCCGCCTTGGGTCTGGTGTGTTAGGGCCGCCTTCCTCAAGCCTGGCATGTTTTGCCATCCCGCAGGGTCTGGAGTCTGGGGTGATAGCTCACCCGCCTCGGTTCTGGCCCTGTGTCTGGTGTGTTGGGCTGTCTGCTTTTGGTCTGACCCTGTGTCTGCTGGGTTGGGCCTCCTGCCTTGGGTTGGCCCCGTTTCTGGTGAGTTGGGCCACCTACCTTCGGTCTAGCCCTGTGTCTGGTGTAATGGACAACCCGCCTCTGGTCTGGGCATGTGTCTGGTGTGTTGGGAGGCCTGCCTTGGGTCTGGTGTGTTGTCCGTCCTCAATGGGCCTGGTGTACTGGGCCGCCAGCCTCGAATCTTCTGCTGTGTTGGGCCGCTCACCAAGTGTCTGGCGCCGTGTCTCATTGATGTATTTGGCCTTCCGCCCACCTCTAGTTTAGCTACTTCTCTGGTGTGTTGGGCCACCCGCTTCGACTCTGGTCCGATTTCTGGTGCATTGGGCCTCTCGGATTGGTTCTGGCTCCGTGTCTTGTGTGTTGGGCCATCCACCTTCATTCTTTCCTTATGACTGTTGTGCTGGGCCACCCTCCTCTGGTCTCTCCCCATGTCTGCCACATTTGGATGCCTACCTCGGTTCAGGCCCTGTGTCTGGTGTGTTGGGTCACTCACCTCGGGTCTGTCCCCGTGTCTGGAAAGTTGGGCCGCCTGCCTCGGTTCTGGGCACGTGTGTGGTGCTTTGGTTCACCCTACTCTGTCCCATGTCTGTTGTGTTTGTACGCCATGGATCTGGCCCTGTGTCTGGTGTAATGGAACGCTCACTTCGTGTCTGGCCATGTGTGTGGTGTGTTGGGCTGCCCGCCTCGGGTCTGGTGTGATTGGCCACCCTCCTTGTGTTTGGCCCAATGTCTGGTGTGTTGGGCCGCCCCGCTTTGGGTCTTGTCCTGCTTTTGGAGTATTGAACTGCCTGCCTCAGGTCTGGTGTGTTGGGACTCGAGCCTGGCATTGTGTCTGCTGTGTTGTGACACCTGACTCAGATCTGGCCCCTTGTCTGTTGTGTTGGGCCACCCATCTCTGGTTTGGTCTGCTTTCTGGTGTGTTGGGCTGCCTTCCTTGGGTCTGGCCCTATGTCTGGTGTGCTTGGCCAAACACCTCGGGTTTGGTGTGTTGGCAAGCCACTTGCCTTGAACCTGGCATTGTCTCTGGTGTGTTGGGCTGCCCACCTTGGGTCTGGCACCGTGTATTGTGTGTTGGTCACTCACATCGGTTCTGGCCCCATGTCAGGTTGGTGTGTTGGCCTAACCGCCTCAGGTTTGACCCCATGTCTGGTGTGTTGGGCTTTTCGCCTCGGGTCTGGCCCTGTGCTGGTGTGTTTCGCCACCCACTTTGGTCTGGTGTATTAGGCCGCCCACCTCAGGTCTGACCCCGTTTCTGGTGTATCGAGCCACCCGCATCCGGTCTGGTGTGTTGGGCCGCTCGCCCCTGGAATTGCCCCATGTCTGGTATGTTGGGCCGCCCGCCGTGAATTTAGCTCCATGTCTGCTGTATTGGACCACCTGCCAAGGGTCTCTGGTTTAGCTCCTTGGCTATGGTTCCATCTCTGATGCATTGGGCTGCCCGGATTGGTTCTGACTCCAAGTCGTGTGTGTTTGGCTGTTTACCCCATGACTGATATGTGTGATATGTTGCCCTCCTCGATTCTGGCCCCCTGGGGTCTGGCCCCTTGTCTGGTGTGTTAGGCAGCCAGCCTTAGATCTGGCCATGTGTCTGGTGTGTTCGTTTGCCCGCCTCTGGACTGGCTTTATGTCTGATGTGTTGGACCACCAACCTGGGGTCTGGCCCTGTGTCTGGTATTTTGCGCCGTCCTCCATGGGCATGTTGTATTTGGCCGCCAGCCTTGAATCTAGCCCCGTGTC
Source organism: Oophaga sylvatica (assembly GCA_033576555.1). Taxonomy (NCBI): domain Eukaryota; kingdom Metazoa; phylum Chordata; class Amphibia; order Anura; family Dendrobatidae; genus Oophaga; species Oophaga sylvatica. Next base: position 827,004,375 of record JARQOD010000001.1, on the reverse strand, counting down.
TGGTGTGTTGGGCCTACCAACTTGGAAGTATGGCCCCATGTTTGGTGTGTTGGGCCACCCGCTTCGGATCTGGCCCAGTACCGGTCTGGTGTATTGGACCACTCGCATTGGTTCTGGCTCCATGTGTTTAGCCACCTGCCTTGGGTCCGGCCCTTTGGTGTGTTGGGAGGCCAGTCTCAGGTCTAATGTGTTGGGCTGTCCTTCTCTTGCCAGGCAAGTTGGGCCACCCGCCTAGAGTCTGTACACGTGTCTGGAATGATAGGTTGCCCTCCTCGGTTCTGGCCCCTTGTCTGATGTGTTAGGCAACTAGCCTCGGGTCTTTCCCTGTGACTGGTGTGTTGTGCTGCCTGCCTCGGCTCCTGTGTATGTGGTTTTGGGCTGCTTGCCTCGGGTCTGGCCCCTGACTGGTGTGTTGAGCTGCCTGCCTCAGGTCTGACCCCATTTCTAGTGTATTGGGCAACCCACCTCAAATATATATACATCAGTGTCTGCTGTATTGGGCCTCCTGAGAAGGGTCTGGCCCCATGTCTGGAATTGGTGTAGTAGGCAGTCCAGCCTTGGGTCTGGCCCCATGTCTGGTGTGTTGAGCTACCCGCCTCGAATATATATACCAGTGCCTGCTGTACTGGGCCACCTGAGAAGGTTCTGGCTCCATGTCTGCTGGTGTGGTAGGCAGCCCCGCCTTGGGTCTGGCCCCAGGTCTGGTGTGTTGGGTTGCCCACTCTGGCTCCATGTGTAGTGTGTTGGGTCTTTCAACTTGGGTCTGTCCCTGTGTCCGGTGTGTTTGGTGGCCTGTCCCGAGTCTGGTATTTTGGGCCGCCCGCCTCGGTTCTGGCCTTGTGACTGGTGTTTTTGGCCACCCAAATATTGACCCCCAAGTCTGGTGTGTTCTGCTGCCCTACTCGGGTCTGGCAATTTGGGCCACCCGCCTAGTGTATAGCCCTGTGCCTGTTGTAATAGGCTACCTGCCTCGGTTTTGGCCCAGTGTCTGGCCCTGTGTTTCATTGGCGTGTTGGGCCGCCCGCTTTTGATTTAGCTCGGTGACTGTTATTTTGTGCCACCCACTACGTGTGTGACCCCATGTCTGGTGTGTTCGGCTGCCGGCTTTTGCTCTGGCCCCGTGTCTGGTGTGTTGGGCAGCTAGCCTCAGATCTTTCCCCATGTCTGGTATGTTGGGCCGCCTGCCTCGAATATATATGCCGGTGTCTTCTGTATTATGGAGCTCCATGTCTGATTGGTGTGGTGGGCAGCCACGCCCTGGGTCTGGCCCCAGGTCTGGTGTGTTGGGTTGACTGCTCTGACTCCGTGTATTGGGGCGTTCACCACCTGTCCCCGTGTCTGGTGTGTTTGGTGACCCGGGCGGTATGGTGTTTTGGGCCACCCGCTCGGTTCCAGCCCTGTGACTGGTGTGTTCGGCCACCCCGAGTCTGGTGTGTTGGGCTGCTCGCCTCGAGTCTGGCCCGGTGCACCTAGTGTGTGGCCCATGCCTGTTGTGATAGGTTACATTCTTGCCCCGGTCTGGTGTGTTGGGCCACCCTCCAAGGGTCTGGCCCCGTGTTTCATTGGTGTGTTGGTCCACCCGCCTTTGGTTTTGCCCGCTTCGGCTCTGGCCCTGTGTCTGGTGTGTTGGGCCACCCGCTTTGGTTCTGACTTCGTGTCTTGTGTGTTGGGCCGTTCGCCTCGTGTATCCCCGTGTCTGGTGTGCTGGACCACTCCCCTAGGGTCTGGCCCTGTGTCTGATGAGTTGGGATGCCTGGTTTGGGTCTGGTGTGTTGGGACGTCCTTATACAGGCCTGGTGTATTGGGCTGCCAGCCTCGAATCTAGCCCCGTTTATGCTGTGATGGGCTGCCAGCCAAGGGTTTGGCCCCGTGTTCCTTTAGTGTGTTGGGCCACCCACCTCTGGTTTGGCTCCATGTCTGGTACGTTCAGCCGTCCGCTTTGGCTCTAACCCCGTCTGTGGTGTGTTGGGAGGCCTGCTTTGGGTCTCGTGTGTTTGTCCATCCTCCACAGGCCTCAAATCTAGCCCCGTGTCTCCTGTGTTGGGCCGCCCACCAAGGGTGTGTTTGGCCGCTAGCAAAATTGGCCACCCATCTCGGGCCTGGCCCCATGTCTGTTGTGTTCGGCTGCTTGCATCCTGGCTCTGTGTTAGGTCTCCTACTTAATTTCTGGCCCAGTGTCTGGTGAGCTGGGCCACCTGCCTAGGGTCTGGCCCTCTGTCTGGTGTGTGGCCTCCGGCCTTGGGTCTGGCTCTGTGTCTAGTGTGATGGGCTGCCCGCCTTGGGTCTCATGTTTTGGGCCACACGACTTGGGTCTGGCTTCTTGTCTAGTGTGTTGGGCCACCTGTCATGGGACTGGTGTGTTGGGACGTCCGTTTCTCATCTGGCCTGGTGTGTTTGGCCAGCCGACTGCGGTCTGGCACCATATCTGGTTGGTGTGCTGTTCCGCCCTATGTCTGGTGTGTTGCGCAGCTTGCCTCGTGTCTGGCCCCATGTCTGGTGTGTGGGGCCACCTGTCTCGAATCTGGCTCTGTGTCTGCTGTGTTGATCCGGCCACCATGGGTGTGGCCCCTTGATTGGTTGGTGTATTGGGTCTCCCACCTCGGGTATAGATCTTTGTCTAGTAAGTTGGACCTCCCGCCTCAGGTCCAGCTATGTCTAGTGTGTTGGGCCACCCACTTTGGCTTTGGCTCCATGTCTAGTGTGTTTGACCGTTCGCTTCAGCTTTTTCCCCACGTCTGGTGTGTTGGTCTGCCTGACCTGGGTCTGACGGCCCAGTGTGTGGTGTGCTGTGTGGCCCATATCGAGTCTGGTGTTTTTTTCAGCCATCCGCTTCTGGTATGGCCCCGTAACTGGTGTGTTTGGCCATCCTCCTCATGTCTGGCCCTGTGTCTGGTGTGTTGTGTTGACCGCGTCAAGTGTGGTATGTTCTGCCACCCACCTTGGGTTTGGCCCCATGTTTGTTATATTAGGTCACCCGCCTCTGTTATGGTATGGTGTGTTGTGCCGCCCGCTTCGGGTCTGGGCCTGTGTCTGGTACGTTGGCCAACCACCGTGGGTCTAGTCCCATGTCTGTTGTGTTGGGACACCTGCCTCAGTTCCACCCCATATGGATCTGGTGTGTTAAACTGCCCACCTCATGTATGGTCCAGTGTCTGGTGAGTTAAGCTATAAGCCTCGGGTCCAAACACGGAACACAAGGCCAGACCAGAGGCGTGAGGTCCAACACACCAGACCCGAGGCTAGAAGCCCAATACACCAGAAACGGGATCAGACCTGAGGCGGTTGGCCCAGAATACCCGACACGGGGCAAGACCTGAATCCAGCGACTCAAAACACTAGACACAGTGCCAGACCCGAGGCGGGCGGTACAACACACCAGACCTAAGGCAGGGATATGGGAACATGGAGATAGATCCGAAGTGGGTGGTTCAAGATGCTCTGCAGATATGGGGCCAGACTGAAGGTGAGCGGTCCACACACCAGACATGGAGCAAGATTCGAGGTGGGCGGCCCAACACACCAGACAGATAGCCCAACACACTAGACATGGGGCCAGATCTGATGCAATCGGCACATCATTTTCTTGGCCAGACCCGAGATGGACAACCCACACACGGGGCTAGAACCAATGCAGGCGGCCCAACACACCAGACATTGGGTCAGATCCGAGGCAGCCCAAAAATCAAAGCGGCCAAACACCCCAGACATGAGACCAGATCAAAATCGGGAGGCCCAAAACACCACACATGGGGCCAGACCTGAGATGTGCGGTCCAACACATCAGAGACGGGCCCAAGACTGGGGCGGGCAGCTCAAGACACCATACACTGAGCCAGACCCGAGGTGGTTGGACCAAGACACCAGACATGGTGCCAGATCTGGCAGCCCAATACTCCAGAGATGGCACCAGACCCGAGATGGGAGTCGCAAAACACTAAACATGAGGGCAGAACCAATGTGCATGGCCCAACACACCATACACAGGGCCTGACCCAAGGCCCATCACGCCAACCAGATATGGGGCCAGACTTGAGGAGGCCAGACCAACATACCTGACACAGGGCATGATTCGAGGTGGGCGCTCAAACACACCAGATACAAGACCAGACTCGAAACAAGCATCCCAACACCCCAGACCTGAGGCGGATGGTATAACATACCAGACATGGGGCCAGACCTACACATCAGACCAGGCCAGACCTGAGGCGGGCGGCTCAACACATCAGACACAGGGCCAGAACAAAAGCCCGCAGCCCAACACACCAGACACAGGGCCAGACTGAAGGCAGGTGGCCCAACACACCAGACACAGGTGGCCAGACCTGATGTAGGCGGCCCAACAACACCAGACCAGAGGTGGGCAGCCCAACACACCAGAGCTGAGGTAGGCAGTTGAACACATTAAATATGGAACCAGAACAGAAGTAGGCAACCCAAAATGCTACATACGAGGCCAGACCCAAGGTGTGCAGCCCATACCAGAGATGGGATCAGATCCGAGGCGGGCAGTCCAACACACCAGACATTGGACCAGACCTGTGGTGGTTGGCCCAAGACACCAGACATGGAGCCCGATCCAAAGTGGGCAACCCAAGGCACCAGATACAGGGCCAGACTCGAAGCAGGTGGCCCAATACACCAGATATGGGCCAGAACCAAAGTGAGCAGCCCAACACACCAGACATGTGGCCAAAAGAAAAGTGAGCAGCCTAACATGCAGGGCCAGACCTGAGGTGTGCGGCCCAACACACCAGACCCAAGGCAAGTGGCTTAATACACCAGTCCCAAGGCAAGCGGCTGAACACACCAAGCACGGTGCCAGAACAAATGCAGGTGGCCCAATACACCTGACAAAGAGCCAGACCAAAGGCCCGGCCCAACACACCAAACAGACATTGGGCCAGACCCGGGGTGGGCAGCCCAAAACAAAAGACAAGAGGCCAGACCCGAGGTGGGTAGAAAAACACACCAGACACGAGACTAGATCTTAGGTGGGTGGCCCAGGACACCAGACCCATCCCACACCAGACATGGGGCCTGACCTGAGGCGGGCGGCCAAAAACACCAGACACAGAGCCAGAGACTTGAGGAGGGCGGCCCAATAGTGATGAGCGAGCACCAAAATGCTCAGGTGTGCTCATTGCTCGGGTCGAGCAAATTGGAATACTCGGGTACTTGGACAGAACAACGAACCCAATGTAAGTCTATGGAAGAGCCGAGCATTTTTACCGCGATCCCCCACGGGGTCCTTTTAAAGTCTAAAAACGTCTGAAAATGATGGAAACACTTCTCAAATGACATGGGAACATCATGGCAACTACCCCTGGAAGCATTTCTGACTCCTAGGTCACAGCTCTATACAATGTTGTCAGAGTTTCACGCCCTTTTTACAGGCTCCCCAAAGAACTTACAAAAACGAAACCAAAATGGATTTTGCTGGGAAATATGTTAACCCTACGGTGCGTATCCCGGGCCTTTTAGGCCCAGGAACTTTTGTTTTGCAAAAATTCTGAAAGGTTTTTAAACTTAGAATTTTGAAACTCTAGGTATTCCTCAGGTCTGTAGTTGTGTGTAATTTCCAGTTGTTTATATATTTTTATGTGATGGGGTTTTTTTTATAGAATTTTTTTTTTGGAAAACTACAGCTTTACATATCCCGGGCCTTTTAAGCCCGTATTAGGTTTATCATATACTCAGCAGTTTATTTGTCTTTTTTTGCTATTTTCTGCAAGATTACTTGCTGTACTTTAGAATTTTAAAACTCTAGGTATTTCTCAGGTGTTTAGTTGTTGGTAATTTACTAGTTTCATGTGATCATCGTTTTTTATAAAAATGCTTTTTTGGAAGAACAAATATTTCCATTACACAGGCCTTTTAGTTTATGATATTGTCATCCCGATTTCCATGCTAAGAGGAGTGACAAGAGGCGCCTATTCTTGAAGGACCTTTGCCGTGAACTTATAATACCACACATGATGCAGTGAAGGGACACACAATTCATGCCAAAGCAAACAATTGAAGCTATGAAACGCTGTGGTGTAAGTTTTCCAAGAATTTCCTAGAATGGAGAGTAATAAAATTGAAAAGTAAAGGAAAAGTTAGAAACGAAAACTAGTTGCAGGTTTTGTTTACTTCAATTTACATGTTATTTCTCTTTATAAACACTTATAATTGTGTGCATTTGTCATATCTGACTTTACAATTTTGAAATAAACTCAAAAAATGCCTACTTATTTTTTTTTTGTCAATTCCTTCCATATAAGTTTCAAACGGGCCTAAAAGGCCCGGGATATGTAAGAGTGTAGATTCCGAATGTCATGCATTGTAGGGTTAAGGAACATCCTTTCCAGGTTAATGACTTTTATCTAAGCCAAAATAATTAACCCAAAACAAAAATGTTCCTCCAACCAATACAAATGCATTCACTGGGAAATGTCATTGTAACATTTAACAACCCTAGCTGGCCATGTGGTGTGTGACACATAAGCAGACACATCTTGTTTCATTTATGAAGGAGGGACTCTTAAAGTCACAGAGCCTATTTTTACAGGGGCATCAGGCAGCAATAATCTTCTTAAAGGGCCATTATTAAACAGTGGGTCTCCTATGCTGTTATTGCCTATGCAGTGAGTGGATGGGCTGCCAAGAATTACGACGCGCCCCAATACCCCTTTCACGAGAGGTACAGGAGGGCTGCCTGAAAAAATGTTGCATTGAATGCAAGGCCTGGCTTGCCCCAAAGTTACATGTACCCCAATAAGCTTTTCAAGCCATGTACTGGATGGCCACCGGAAAATCCACTTCACATTATTCATTTCGTACTCCCAAACTCTTTTCTTATGCATTGATTCCAATGAGTCATATGCACCCCAATAAGCCTTTGAACCCAGGTACTGGATGGGCACAGGAAAATACACTTCACATTATTAATTTTGTACTCCCATTCTGTTTTCTTATGCATTGACTGCAAGGCCTGCCCTGCTACCAAGTCATATGAACTCCATTAAGCCTTTGAACCCAGGTACTGGATGGGCACAGGAAAATCCACTTTACATTATTCATTTTGTGCTCCCATTCTGTTTTCTTATGCATTGACTGCAAGGCCTGCCCTGCTGCCAAGTCATCTGCATCCCAATAAGCCTTTGAACCCAGGTACTGGATGGGCACAGGAAAATCCACTTCACATTATTCATTTTTCACTCCTATACTCTTTTCTTATGCATTGACTGCAAGGCCTGCCCTACTGCCAAGTCATATGCACCCCAATAAGCCTTTGAACCCAGGTACTGGATGGGCACAGGAAAATCCACTTCACATTATTCATTTTGCACTCCTATACTCTTTTCTTATGCATTGACTGCAAGGCCTGGCCTGCTACCAAGTCATCTGCACCCCAATAAGCCTTTGAACCCAGGTACTGGATGGGCACAGGAAAATCCACTTCACATTATTCATTTTGCACTCCTATACTCTTTTCTTATGCATTGACTGCAAGGCCTGCCCTGCTGCCAAGTCATCTGCACCCCAATAAGCCTTTGAACCCAGGTACTGGATGGGCACAGGAAAATCCACTTCATATTATTCATTTTGTACTCCCATTCTGTTTTCTTATGCATTGACAGCAAGACCTGCCCTGCTGCCAAGTCATATGCACCCCAATAAGCCTTTGAACCCAGGTACTGGATGGGCACAGGAAAATCCACTTCACATTATTAATTTTTTACTCCTATACTCTTTTCTTATGCATTGACAGCAAGGCCTGCCCTGCTGCCAAGTCATATGTACTCCAATATGCCTTTGAACCCAGGTACTGGATGGGCACAGGAAAATCCACTTCACATTATTCATTTTGTACTCCCATTCTATTTTCTTATGCATTGACTGCAAGGCCTGCCCTGCTACCAACTCATATGCACCCCAATAACCCCAATCCCCCTTGGAAGAAACATGGAGGAGTGCCTCTTAATAAAAAATGTCCCAAAGGGAGCGATTCTCCTAGACTTGTAATGCCCATACACTAAGTCTATTGTGCTGACAAACATTTTCCCCTGTGGGGTACACCTCAACCTTTTCCATAACAAGTATTTGACGCCCAGCAAAACCACCCTTGTTCGGAATTCAACATTGGCTGTAGCAGCACGGAACACGTTAACGCTGGTGATCTAGTGGCGACGGATGGTGAGATGTGGAGGAAGCCCGATTAAAAACTATGCCCAATTTAATGGAGCGGGTCTCCTAGACTTGTAATGCCCATACACTAAGAGTATGGGCTGGCAAACATTTCCACTTGGGGGATTACATATTTTTTGAGATTAGACTAGAAATGGACTGGAATTGGACTGGAATTTGACTGTAAGTTGCCAGAATATATAACCACTACCATGTTTCCTTTTCTTTTTACTTTCACCCCCATACTACTTACTTTTTTCCTATTCCCTGTAATCCCCCCACCTAATAAGGAAGTAGTCATTTTCCCCTCCATTCTCCCCAGACATCTCACCCTCTCCTCAGAACTGTTCCTCCACGTACAATCCTTTTTCTCCAGAAACACACGGCCACACCATGTCTTATCCTGTTCCCACCTTCTAACGCTCTGTCTGTTACTCCTCACTGCTGGTGACATATCCCCAAATCCTGGCCCTCCTCAACACATCCCCACACTCACTTCTATCACCCTGCCATGATCCTCGACACGTCTTCGCAACCATGATAACCTCATACCCATTCACCCAGCCCCCACTCCCCCGGTCCCCCTACCTGGAGCACTATGGAACGCACGCTCTGTCTGCAATAAACTGTCATTTATCCACGACCTCTTCATCACCTATAAACTCTCCTTCCTTGGCATCACCGAAACCTGGCTCACCCCCTCTGACCCAGCCTCACCAGCTGCACTCTCATACAGTGGATTCCACCTATCTCACACCCCCCGCCCCAGCAACAAACGTGGTGGAGGAGTTGGTTTGCTCCTATCTGATACCTGCTCCTTTACCCCAATTCCACTACCCCCTCCGCTACTACTCCCTCATTTGAGGTGCACTCCGTCCGCATCTACTCCCCCTCCAACCTCCAGCTGGCTGTCATATTCCGCCCCCCAGAACTTGCCATCTCCACCTTTCTCGATCACTTAACCACCTGGCTGCTCCATTTCCTCTCTGTTGACATCCCCACTATCATCATGGGTGACTTCAACATCCCCATTGATGCTTCCACCCAAGCGGCCTCTAAACTTTTATCGCTCACTGCCTCCTTTGGCCTCACTCAATGGTCCTCTGCGGCCACTCACAAAGATGGTCACACGCTCGACCTTATCTTCACCCGCCTCTGTTCCCTTACTAATCTCACTAACTCACCCCTTCCCCTGTCTGACCACAACCTACTGACATTCTCTTCTCTCTCCTCTTCTAGCGCACAACCCCCACTCCACAAACTCACTCACCCTCGCAGAAATCTCAAACACCTCAATTTACCAATGCTCTCTGAGTCCCTCCTCCCTCTTACAGACATATCTTCACTTCATGACACAGATTCTGCTGCCACCTTTTACAACACTACAATAACAGCAGCACTTGATTCGGCTGCCCCCCTCACACATAGCAAAACTTGTACAATCAACAGGCAGCCCTGGCTGACCAGCCTCACCAAAGAACTGAGACGGGCTTCCAGGGTTGCTGAGCGGAGATGGAAAAAATCCCGCTCTGCCGAGCACCTAACCGCATACAAGCAGTCCCTCACCAGCTTCAAGTCCACACTCACTGCTGCAAAGCAAACTTACTTCTCATCTCTCATATCCTCCCTGTCTCACAACCCTAAACAGCTCTTCAACACTTTCAATTCTCTACTCTGTCCTCCAGCACCTCCTCCTTCTCCTCTCATTTCTGCTGAAGACTTTGCCTCTTTCTTTAAGCAGAAGATCGATACGATCAGAGAAAGCTTTGGCCCACAGCCCCCATTGCCCCTCTTAGCTGCTCAACCCTCTTCCTCCAAAACCAACTTCTCCACCTTGACAGAAGATCAGCTTTCCACCCTCTTATCAAGATCACACCTCACCACTTGCATGCTTGACCCACTCCCATCCCACTTCATCCCTAGCCTCGCCACTGTCTTCACCCCTACTCTAACACACCTCTTCAACCTCTCACTTACAAATGGTGTCTTCCCCTCATCCTTCAAACATGCCTCAATCACACCCATTCTCAAAAAGACCTCCCTTGACCCATCCTCTGTGTCTAGCTATCGCCCTATATCTCTTCTCCCTTATGCCTCAAAACTACTGGAACAGCATGTCCATCTTGAACTGTCCTCCCACCTCTCCTCCTGCTCCCTCTTTGACCGCTTACAATCAGGCTTCCGACTGCATCACTCAACTGAAGCTGCCCTAACTAAAGTCACCAACGACCTACTAACCGCCAAGAGCAAGCGTCACTACTCTGTCCTCCTTCTCCTGGACCTGTCTTCTGCCTTCGACACTGTGGACCATTCCCTCCTGTTACAGATTCTCTCATCTCTTGGCATCACAGGCTTGGCCCTATCCTGGATATCATCATATCTAACAAACCGAACATTCAGTGTCTCCCTCTCCCACACCACCTTCTCACCTTGCCCCCTGTCTGTCGGTGTTCCCCAAGGCTCAGTTCTTGGACCCCTACTCTTCTCCATCTACACCCTCGGCCTGGGACAGCTCATAGAATCCCATGGTCTTCAGTATCATCTCTACGCCGACGACACGCAGATCTACCTATCTGGACCTGACCTCACCTCCTTACTGACCAAAATCCCACAATGCCTGTCTGCTATTTCTGCTTTCTTCTCTGCTCGCTTTCTAAAACTGAACATGGACAAAACAGAATTCATCATCTTTCCCCCCATCTCACTCTACCCCCCCACCAGACCTGTCCACTAACGTCAATGGCTGCTCACTTTCCCCAGTCCCGCACGCTCGGTGCCTCGGAGTGTTCCTCGACTCTGCCCTCTCTTTCAAGCCACATGTCCAAACCCTAGCCTCCTCCTGCCGTCTCAAACTCAAAAATATTTCCCAGATCTGTGCATTCCTTGATCATGAAAGTACAAAAACACTAGTGCATGCCCTCATCATCTCCCGCCTCGACTACTGCAACCTCCTACTGTCTGGCCTTCCCTCTAGCACTCTGGCACCACTCCAATCCATCCTGCACTCTGCTGCACGACTAATACACTTGTCTCCCCGTTATTCCCCAGCCTCTCCTCTCTGCCAAGCCCTTCATTGGCTTCCTATCGTTCAGAGGCTCCAGTTCAAAACCCTAACCATGCCCCACAAAGTCATCCACAATCTGTCTCCTCCATACATCTGTGACATGGTCTCCCAGTACATACCCACACGCAACCTTCGATCCTCTCAAGATCTCCTCCTCTACTCCCCTCTTATCTCTTCTTCCCACAACCGCATACAAAACTTCTCCCGTGCCTCTCCCATACTCTGGAACTCTCTACCCCAACACATCAGACTCGCGCCTACCATGGAAACCTTCAAAAAGAACCTGAAGACCTACCTCTTCCGACAAGGCTACAACCTGCAGTGATCATCAGTCTACTGAACCACCGCATGACCAGCTCTACCCTCTCCTAGTGTATCCTCACCCATCCCTGTAGACTGTGAGCCCTTGCGGGCAGGGTCCTCTCTCCTTCTGCACTTGTGTGTGCCTTGTATTGCTCATGTTTACTGTACTTGTCTATATTTGCCCCTCTTCACATGTAAAGCGGCATGGAATAAATGGCGCTATAAAAATCTATAATAATAATAATAATTTGGTGATGGGCATCATAACACCCTTGCCAAAAAATAGAGTGGCTGGAGCATGGCGGAATACGTTCACCCTGGTGTTCGAGTGGTGGTGGACGGTGAGAAAGGAGAAGGAGGAGGAGGACACCAAATAGACAAAATCAGGAAGCGTAAACCCATGTGTGGGTGTGAAGAGGTGCATGGGAATACGCCTCCCAAAAAGACACTACATTGGAGTTTATGTTTCGCTGTCATCATTTGGTGGTGTTGAGAAGTCTGGCCCAATCCATCCCTCGTTCATTTTTATAAGAGTCAGCCTGTCTGCATTTTCCTTTGAAAGGCGAATGCTCTTATCTGTGATAATTCCACCAGCGGCACTAAAAACCCGCTCTGACAAAACGCTAGCAGCAGGGCAGGACCTCCAAGGCGTAGAGAGCCAGTTCATGCCACATGTCCAGCTTAGATACCCAATAATTAAAAGGCACGGAGGAATCACGGAGGACATTGGTACGGTCAGCAAGGTACTCCCTCAGCATCTTATAAAACATTGCATTCCTTGTGAGATTACCCCGCGCCTCAGGGCCAGGGCTGAAGAGAGGGTCTGAGAAAACTTTCCCAGAACTTTGCCAGTGTTCCCCTGCCTTTGCTGGATTGGAGTTGTGTCTCTCTCGCCTGTCCTCCTTGGTTGGCCAACGAACTGTTATCTCTGCTGCCAGCGTTTTGAGATGGGAATTTTTTTAAGAATTCTGCAACAATGACCCTCTGGTACTGCACCATTTTAGTACACCTGTCAGCCTCTGGAACAAGAGATTGAAAGTTCTCCTTGTAGCGTGGGTCTAAAAGTGACACTACGAAGTAACGACTGTTACCCAATATTCTTACAATACGAGGGTCACTGTTGTGAATGTGTTAGAAATGAATTCTGAGCAGAAGCTCCCTCTGGTGGTTACAAACAGTACTAAACCATTCAATGAGGATTGGCAATCAGGAGTTACAGACTGGTCTTATATAAGGGAGGTTCCCTCCCATCATGGTTGCCGGTGATTAATTGTTCTTGTCTCAACTGTGGTTCCTGGTTCACTTGGAAGCTTGCTGAGTCTTGCCTGCATCTTCTGCTATCAGATAAGATATTTTCTGCTTTTATTTTTGAGCTTGCTTTTTGCATTGTTCCCTGCACTTCTGTGGAGGTCAGCCAGGTCCCCTCCGGGGGCTTGTGCTCCTCTCAGTTTATCTGAGCCACTGTTATTTGTTCATTTGCCTTTTCCAGTTTTTTCAGTGGCTGCGGCTTAGTTTTGTGACACCAGAGAACTAATTTAGGTGGTAGAGGTCGTGTGATCTCAGGTGTTTTTGCAATTAGTAGAGTTGGTATTTTTTAGGGTTTTTTGGATTGCAGTAAGTGTCCTTCCTATCCTTTTCTGTCCAGGTAGATTGGGCCCCAACGTTTGCTCATACTATTTTCTGTCTGTGTCTGTATTTCCTCTTGTCTAACCGCCATTACATGTTTGGGGGCTTCCTATGTTCTTTGGGGATCTGCTCCGGGGCAGATAGCTTTCCTCTTTCTATCTTTAGGTGTAGTTAACCTCTTAGGCTGTGACGAGGCGTCTAGGACCAACGTAGGTACGCTCCACGGCTGCCTTTAGTTGTGGTGGTTAGTCAGGGTACTGCAATCCAGTAGATTCCAACCTCTCTGGTGTATTGCCGTTTTTGCCTGCTCTCCTCAGCTACCAAATCATAACAATATCACCGGCCAAACTGAAAATTATATGGTACTCAACAGAAGGGAAAAATAGTAAAAGGAAAAAGAAAAAAGGAAGTTGTCAGAAATTTTTTTTTTTCTCTGTTGCATTTTTTCCCTCTTTTTCTCTGGGTGCTGAGGAGGATTTTTTTTTTCTCTCAATGGAGTTTGCACAGTTGTCTGGCCGTGTGGATCAGCTTGCCACTGAAGTTCGGAGTATTGCTACCTATCTTGCTAGGTTGCCAGTTGTGGAACCTAGGATCCCCATGCCAGATTTATTTTTGGGGGATCGAGCTAAATTTCTGAATTTCAAAAATAACTAAGTTGTTTTTTGCCTTAAAACCTAAGTCCTCAGGGAACGCAGCACAGCAGGTTCAAATTGTCATCTCTCTCCTGCGCGGCGATCCTCAGGATTGGGCTTTTTCCCTGACACCTGGGGACCCTGTTTTGAGTAATGATGCATTTTTTCTGGCTCTGGGGTTATTGTACGATGAACCTAATGTCACTGATCAAGCTGAAAAAACCTTGGCATTAAATCAGGGGCTTGAGGACACTGAGTTGTACTGTCAGAAATTCCGAAAGTGGGCAGTCCTGACCAAATGGAATGATGATGCTTTGGCAGCCCTTTTTCGGAAGGGTCTGTCAGAGAATGTAAAAGATGTTATGGTGAGTTTCCCTGCTCCCTCTGGTCTCAATGATTCTATGTCATTAGCGATTAAAATTGACAGACGTTTGCGTGAGCGTAGAGGTATGCGTGGAATAGTGTTGCCTTGTGAACCAGCTTCTGAGTCCATGCAGTGTGATAGAGTGGCTTCTGGGGCACAGCGTCATGAGTTTCGAAAATGCAATGGGTTATGTTTCTACTGTGGTGACGCCTCTCATGCTATTTCAGTCTGCCCTAAGCGGGGAAGATGTTTTGCACGCTCAGTTGTCTTGGGTAGTGTTCAGACTAAATTTCTGTTGACTGTTACCCTGATTTGCTCCCTGTCCACATTTTCTGCTCAGGCTTTTGTTGATTCGGGAGCAGCTATTAACCTGATGGATTTTGATTTTGCTAAACGTTGTGGGTTTCCCTTGATACCCCTACCGAAGTCTATTCCCCTACTGGGGATTGATTCTACCCCTTTGGCTGAGAATAAACCCCAGTTCTCTACTCAGGTGATAATGAGGGTTGAACCTGATCATCAGGAGAGTTGCAAATTTTTGGTGCTGTATAGTCTGCATGACATTATTGTACTGGGTTTCCCTTGGTTACAGTCTCATAATCCTGTTTTGGATTGGAAATCTGTGTCTGTGACCAGTTGGGGCTGCCAATGTGTTAATGCCAACACTCCTGTTTTTTCTGCCTCTCCCCAGGCTCAGGATGTTCCTGACTTTTTGACTGATTTTTCTGATGTGTTTAGCGAAAGTAAATCTGCATCCTTGCCCCCCCATAGGAGCTATGACTGCGCTATTGAATTAGTGCCTGGTAGTAAATTCCCTAAAGGTCGCCTTTTTAACTTGTCTGTACCTGAACATGACGCTATGCAGTCTTATATCAAGGAGTCATTAGAGAAGGGTCATATCAGACCATCCTCTTCACCCTTGGGTGCCGGTTTTTTCTTTGTGGCCAAAAAGGATGGTTCATTAAGGCCGTGTATTGATTATCGTCTCTTGAACAATATCACTGTGAAATATCAATATCCGTTACCCTTGATTTCTGACCCGTTTTCCAGGGTGAAAAGTGCTACTTGGTTTACCAAGCTTGACCTCAGGGGGGCGTATAACCTTATTCGCATTAAGCACGGGGATGAATGGAAGACGGCGTTTAATACCCCAGAGGGGCATTTTGAGTACCTAGTGATGCCCTTTGGGCTCACTAATGCTCCTTCCGTCTTCCAGTCCTTCATGAATGACATTTTCAGGGATTTTGTGGATAAATTTCTGATTGTTTATTTGGATGATATCTTGATTTTTTCCAATGACTGGGACTCTCATGTGAAACATGTTCGGACTGTGTTCCAGATTTTGAGAGAGAATGCTCTGTATGTGAAGGGATCAAAGTGTCTTTTTAGCGTACAGAGGATCTCATTTCTGGGATTCATTTTGTCTCCGTCTGTTATTGAAATGGACCCGGTCAAGGTTCAGGCCATCTGTGATTGGGTCCAACCTACTTCATTAAAGGCTCTTCAGAGATTCTTGGGTTTTGCCAATTTTTATCGTAAATTTATTGGTAATTTCTCTGTTATTGTTAAACCATTTACTGATTTGACCAAAAAGGGTTCTGATGTGGTGAATTGGCCTCCTGAGGCAGTCTCTGCGTTTCAGGAACTTAAGCAGAGATTCACTTCTGCTCCTGTTCTACGGCAGCCTGATGTTTCTCTGCCATTTCAGGTGGAGGTTGATGCCTCTGAAATTGGGTCAGGTGCCGTTTTGTCCCAAAGAGATCCAGAGACCTCTAAAAGTAACCCTTGTGCCTTTTTCTCTCAAAAATTTTCTCCAACTGAACGTAATTATGACGTGGGTAATCGGGAGTTATTGGCCATGAAGTGGGCTTTTGAAGAGTGGAGACATTGGCTGGAGGGAGCCAAACATCAGGTGATGGTCCTCACGGACCATAATAATCTGGTTTATCTGGAATCAGCCAAGCGACTTAATCCTAGACAGGCCAGGTGGGCCTTGTTTTTCACACGTTTTAATTTTGTGGTTTCCTTTCTTCCTGGCACTAAGAATGTTAAGGCGGATGCCCTCTCGAGGAGTTTCCTTGCGGACTCTCCTGAGTTATCTGATCCTGCTGTTATTTTGAAAGAGGGTGTAGTTCTTTCCGCCATCTCGCCCAATTTGAGACTGGCTCTGGAAGGGTGTCAGGAGGATAAACCCGAGCGCTGCCCTATTGGGAAATTGTTTGTCCCAGACTGGTGGAAAAAGAGTGTGATGTCTGAGATTCATTGTTCCACGTTGGCCGGTCATCCCGGAATTTTTGGTACCAGAGACTTGGTTAGTCGGTCCTTTTGGTGGCCTACTTTGTCTCGTGACGTCAGGGAATTTGTGCAGTCCTGCGGGACTTGCTCTCACTCCAAGCCTTGCTCTCGCTCTAGTGGTTTGTTGATGCCATTGCCTGTGCCCAAGAGACCATGGACCCATATCTCTATGGATTTCATTTCCAACCTCCCTGTTTCTCAGAGAATAACCGTTATCTGGGTGATTTGTGATAGGTTTTCCAAAATGATACATCTTGTGCCATTACCTAAGTTGCCTTCCTCCTCCGAATTGGTGCCTTTGTTCCTTCAGCACGTGGTTCGGTTACACGGCATTCCTAAGAACATTGTGTCTGACAGAGGAGTCCAGTTTGTTTCCAGATTTTGGAGGACTTTTTGTTCTAAACTTGGTGTTCAATTGTTTTTCTCCTCTGCTTTTCATCCTCAGACCAATGGACAAACTGAGAGAACAAACCAGACATTGGAGACTTATCTGAGATGCTTTGTGTCTGCTGATCAAGATGACTGGGTCTCTTTTTTGCCTTTGGCTGAGTTTGCTCTTAATAATAGGGATAGCTCTGCCACTTTGATGTCTCCATTTTTCTGCAATTTTGAGTTTCACCCTTGATTTTCTTCGGGACAGACGGAGGCTTCTTTCTGTCCAGGTGTTGACTCTGTTGTGGAGCGTATGCAGCAGATTTGGGACCAGGTAGTGGAGAGGTTGTCCCTCTCTCAGGAGAGGGCCCAGCGGTTTGCCAGCTGGCATAGGACTGATGGTCCTCGGTTTGAAGTGGGGGACTTGGTCTGGTTGTCCTCAAGAAATATCCCTATGAGAGTTGCATCTCCTAAGTTTAAGCCTAGGTTCATTGGACCTTATAAGATCTTGGAGATTCTTAATCCTGTTTCCTTTCATTTACTTCTTCCAGGGACATTTAAGATCCATAACGTGTTCCACAAGTCCTTATTGAAGAGGTTTGTCGAGCCAGTGGTTCCTATGGCTGCGCCTCCTGACCCTGTTTTGGTTGAGGGCAATCTGGAGTATGTGGTTGAGAAAATATTGGATTTTCGTTTTTTCTAGACGGAAACTCCAGTATTTGGTTAAGTGGAGAGTTTATGGTCAGGAGGACAATTCTTGGGTGTTTGCTTCAGACATCCATGCTAGGAGACTGATCCGTGCGTATCACAGAGCTCATCCTGACCGACCTGGTTGCCCAAATGAGGGTTCGGTGACCCCTCCTCAATGGGGGGGTACTGTTGTGAATGTGTTAGAAATGAATTCTGAGCAGAAGCTCCCTCTGGTGGTTACAAACAGTACTGAACCATTCAATGAGGATTGGCAATCAGGAGTTACAGACTGGTCTTATATAAGGGAGGTTCCCTCCCATCATGGTTGCCGGTGGTCAATTGTTCTTGTCTCAACTGTGGTTCCTGGTTCACTTGGAAGCTTGCTGAGTCTTGCCTGCATCTTCTGCTATCAGATAAGATATTTTCTGCTTTTATTTTTGTGCTTGTTTTTTGCATTGTTCCCTGCACTTCTGTGGAGGTCAGCCAGGTCCCCTCCAGGGGCTTGTGCTCCTCTCAGTTTATCTGAGCCACTGTTATTTGTTCATTTGCCTTTTCCAGTTTTTTCAGTGGCTGCGGCTTAGTTTTGTGACACCAGAGAACTAAATTAGGTGGTAGAGGTCGTGTGATCTCAGGTGTTTTTGCAATTAGTAGAGTTGGTATTTTTTAGGGTTTTTTGGATTGCAGTAAGTGTCCTTCCTATCCTTTTCTGTCCAGGTAGATTGGGCCCCAACGTTTGCTCATACTATTTTCTGTCTGTGTCTGTATTTCCTCTTGTCTAACCGCCATTACATGTTTGGGGGCTTCCTATGTTCTTTGGGGATCTGCTCCGGGGCAGATAGCTTTCCTCTTTCTATCTTTAGGTGTAGTTAACCTCTCAGGCTGTGACGAGGCGTCTAGGACCAACGTAGGTACGCTCCACGGCTGCCTTTAGTTGTGGTGGTTAGTCAGGGTACTGCAATCCAGTAGATTCCAACCTCTCTGGTGTATTGCCGTTTTTGCCTGCTCTCCTCAGCTACCAAATCATAACAGGTCACGGGAAAGGCAGCACAACATAAAGTCAGCCATGAATGCCAGACTGGTAACAGGCAAGCCTACCGTGTCCTCACCAACAGGACGACTGACCAAGGTGTCCTCCTCCTCCTCTTCCTCCCTGTCCTCAGGCCATCCATGCTGAACAGACGGTATGACAGTTGTGCTTGCAGTACCGTCTATAGCGCATGAAAGTAGCTCCTGTTCTTCCTCCTCTTCCTAATTGTCAACCAATCCATGTTAGGATGACATGAGGATGGGCTGTGTGTAATCACCCTGTATGGTTCCTTGATCCATGTCCTCGTGCTCCGCCTGCAATGCATCCTCTTTCATTGTGAGCAGAGAGCTTTTCAGAATGCAGATGAGCGGGATGGTGACGCTAATTATGGCGTCATCGCCGCTCACCATCTTGGTGGACTCCTCAAAGTTTTGGAGGATGTTACATATGTCTGACATCCATGTCCACTCCTGAGGTCTTATTTGTGGAGTCAAACCTGAAAAACGACAGCCTTGTTGATGCTGGTATTCAACAACTGCCCTCTTCTGCTCACAAATCCTTCCCAACATATGCAGTATAGAGTTCCAACGCGTGGGGACATCACACACAAGTCGGTGAGCTGGAATCTGCAATTGCTACTGAAGCACGGCAAGGGCAGTTGAAGCTGTAGCTGACTTTCTAAAATGGCAGCGTACTTTCACCAGCAGATTCGGCAGCTCCGGGTAGCTTATTAGAAAACGTTGAACAACGAGGTTAAGCACATGGTGTTCTGCCCATCTGAGTACAGGGCAGTATGTTTTGTATTGTGTGCTGGTTTGTTTGCTATAGCACCATCCAGTGGTGGCTGAATTTATAGCCTGTGCCTTTAACAAGCAGATAGAGTGTTGCATTGTGGGATTGAAGCAAGGTATGCTGGGAAGAAGAATCTCCATTTTCTTCTGTGTACTTCAGGGAATACACATGTTTATGAGCTCTCCTGTAATCTCTCCAACTTGAGTTTGTTATCCTGGTAAAGCATATCTGGTAAGATCAATATCTTCTCTAGCAATGCAGTGTTTAAGAGGCTATTAACTGTATAGCAGCCAGTGCATAGGATATGTTATTAGAATCCTGTGTTTTCCCATGTTAAAGTTGCATCATACTGTATACTATCCTGTTAATTGTAAAGTGTCAGCTGTGTGCCCAATACTTATCTATGTCATTTGTATTTTTATAGTTTTACCACGCATGTTCTATACTGTTCACCAATACAGTAAACAAGTTAGACTACAGAGGACAGTCTGCTTATTTGGAAGATAGAATGATGATTTATGCTGTATGCTAGATTGCACACAGTGTCAATGTGTATGAAGGCAGAACAGTAAAACAGATGCTAGACGCCTTCGATAGTGAATAAGACTTAAGAAGCCGCTTGTACCAACACCGCACTGCTTGCGGATACTGCAGCGGCCGCCATACAGTCACAAGAACCGAGAGTGCAGCCCGCCATCAGGCGCTTCATCATTCCCGCCACGCGATAGCCACTGTGCATAGACTGTTTCCCGCTAATATACTCAGCAGTACGCAGCTAAGCGCACAATGTCTCAAAACAGCACATCCTCACTGAAAACAAGGTCACGAGCCAGCTCCAGCAGGTCGTCATTAGCAGAGCTCGCTGCTGTCGTCCGTGCCAAAGCCGAGGCAGCCAAAGCAAGATCCTCCTTCACTGAAAGAGTGATGCACCTAAAGCTGAGACAGGCGGAACAAGATGCAGATACCGCACGTCTGCAGGCTGAAAGCGCACGTCTGCAGGCAGAGATAGAGGCCGAATCCGCACATTTGCAGGGAGAGAGAGAGGCCGAAGCCGCACGCCTGCAAACCAAAACTGCACGTTTGCAAGCAGAGCTAGAAAGACTTGCGGCAGACAAAGAGACCGCAGCTGCAATTGCTAAAGGAGAGTATTTGGAAGCTATGATGGATCCTGATTGTGAGAGACGCAGCAACATTTGCGGACCAGATCTAGGAAAGCAAGATCCAGCGCAGCGCATTGCAGAGTACGTCCGTCAACATTCCAGCATGGATGACAGCCCTGACGCACCACATCGACCAGCCTACGCCGGCTACCAGCGATCCAACCCGAACTTCCCTACCGCAAACAAGGAGTCGTCCAGCGCAGAGATGTCGACCACAGTGGCTGTTTTACTTAGCAGAAGGTACAGCTCCCATCCCGCCTTAAAGAGACACCTCCTTCACCGACAAGATACTGCACAGACTATACGAAGTCAGAAGCGTCTTACAGGTATGGTGATACACCACACACTAGACATGACTATAACACACCAGCTCGTGCCAGCAGTGACCAAGCCACCATAGACTTTGCAAAGTTCCTTGCCCGCCAAGAACCGGTTACAAAAGGACTTGTAAAGTTCACTGATAAACCCAAGAACTATAGGTCATGGCGAGCCTCGTTCCGGAACACCATTCATGGTCTGGACCTTTCTAATAGTGAGGAGTTAGATCTCCTAGTAAAGTGGCTCGGAAGTGAGTCGGTCGAGCATGCCAAAAGACTAAGAGACATCAATATAAAGTATCCACTCATAAGTCTACGCAAAGTGTGGGAAAGACTTGATGAATGCTATGGGACAGTAGAAGTCATAGAGAATGCTTTATACAAAAGAATTGATGATTTTCCTAAGATAGGACCTAAAGGTTATCAAAAGCTTAGAGAATTGAGTGATTTATTGATAGAGTTACAGGTTGCCCAGGAAGAAGGAGACTTGCCCGGATTGGCATTCTTAGACACCGCTAGGGGTGTCAATCCAATAATACAAAAACTTCCTTACAACCTACAAGAAAAGTGGGTTACATATGGTTCACGGTATAAACAAAATCATAATGTACCATTCCCTCCTTTCACTGTATTTGTAGAATTTGTCACCCAACAAGCTAAGATCAGAAATGATACTAGTTTTGACTTCACTCTGTCATGTTCCACTGCCCTCAGTGTGAAACCCAGTAGGACACCCGTGGCAGTGCACAAAACTAACATTGTTTCCACAGGCCCGCCTCACAATGCGAGTAAACCCCCTCCAGACGAGAACAAGCCTCAGGATGTCGGTAAACAGTGTCCTCTACACAAGAAACCACATCCTCTACTAAAATGCAGAGCCTTCAGGGAGAAGTCTTTGGAGGATCGCAAAGGTTTCCTCAAAGAGAAAACATCTGCTTCAAATGTTGTGCCACAACCTCTCACCTTGCCAGGAACTGTGAAGCTAGCGTGAAATGTGCAGAATGCCGCTGCACGGATCACAATACAGCCTTGCACCCTGGACCACCTCCACGAGTGTTGTCACAAGCAGAGGAGCACGATGGGAAGGAGAAGAACACTGATGAAGATACCCCTGTGGTCAGCTCTCAATGTACTGAGATCTGTAAGGGACTCACAGAAGGAAGGTCCTGTTCAAAAATCTGCCTTGTCCGAGTCTACCCTGCAGGCCGCAAGGACAAAGCCCTCAAGATATATGCAATCCTGGATGACCAAAGTAACAGGTCTTTAGCCAGGTCCATCTTCTTTGACAACTTCAGCATTGTAGGCCCTGGTTCTCCCTACTCCCTGAGGACGTGTTCAGGTACCGTTGAGACGGTGGGGAGAAAGGCAACCGGATACAAGGTGAAGTCTATAGATGGCCAAAACTGCCTATCGCTACCAACCATCCTAGAGTGCAACCAGATTTCCGACAACAGGTCAGAGATACCATTACCCCCATCTGAAGCGTATAGCCCACCTGACACCTGAGTTGGATCCAGAAGCCCCAATAGCTCTACTCCTGGGAAGAGAAATACTACGAGTCCATAAGACTAGAGAATAGATAAACGGCTCCAGAAATGCTCCATACGCTCAGAGGCTCGACCTTGGATGGGTCATCATAGGAGACGTCTGTCTAGGAGGAGCACACAAACCGGCCTCAGTCAACAGTATGCTCACCAGCACACTAGAAAATGGACGTCCGTCTCTCTTCCAGCCATGTCACAATAGTCTAATGGTAAAGGAATTACCAAACAGCATTCCCCTACCTTGCCCTTTCTCAGCACCTACCAACGAAGACCACTCCTGTGAAGGTGAACAAGACCACATGGGATGTACAGTCTTCCACAGAACAAAGGAAGACGACAAGGTAGCAATGTCCATAGAAGATAGGATGTTCCTGGACATCATGGATAGACAAATAGTCAAAGACAAATCGAACAGTTGGGTCGCACCTTTACCATTTCGACCTCAGAGAAGGTGCCTACCCAACAACAGGGAACTGGTCTACAGCTGATTTATCTCCCTCAGACTCAAGCTTAAGAAGTCACCTGAGACGAAGGAACACTTCTTTACCTTCATGGGAAGGATATTCCAGAACAACCATGCAGAGATTGCACCTTCACTTCGGCCCTCAAAGGAGTGTTGGTACCTGCCCATCTTAGGCGTATACCATCCCAAGAAGCCAGGTCAAATAATAGTGGTATTCGACTCAAGTGCCAAATGTGAAGACGTCTCATTAAATGATGTCCTTCTGTCAGGCCCAGACCTCAACAGCAGACTTCTGGAAGTACTACTCTCTTTCCACAGAGATACGGTGGCATTTATGGCTGACATACAACAGATGTTCCACTGTTTTATCGTCAAAGAGGAACACAGAAACTACTTGAGGTTCTTCTGGTACCAGGAAAATGACCCAGACAAAGACATCACAGAGTACCGGATGAGGGTACACATCTTCGGGAACAGCCCTTCCCCAGCAGTCGCTATCTACAGCCTCCGTAATTCTGCCAAAGAAGGCGAAGAAAGGTATGGGTCAGAAGTCAGATCCTTCGTAGAAAAGGACTTCTACGTAAACGACTGTTTGAAGTCCACTCCAACAAATGAGGCTGCACTCAGTCTACTAAAAAGGGCTCAAGAAATGCTCGCTCAGTCTAACCTAAGGTTACACAAGATTTCCTCCAACAGTCGAGAGTTAATGGAAGCATTTCCATCTCAAGACTATTCCAGTGATCTAAAGGACCTAGACCTAAGCATCGACACTCTTCCCATGCAGCGGAGTCTTGGATTGCTTTGGGATCTGAAGACCGATGCCTTCACCTTTCAGATCAGTAAAGACGAGAAACCCTTCACGCGCAGAGGAGTTCTTTCTTTCGTGAATAGTCTATACGACCCCCTGGGATTCGTAGCTCCAGTTACTGTCCAAGGGAAAATTATGCTAAGAAACTTCACCCAAGACAAATCTGATTGGGATCATCCACTGCCAGCAGAAAAGACAGACCTGTGGTCAGAGTGGAAGAGGTCTCTTGAGGCCTTGACCGACCTTCGTGTGAAACAACCGTATGCTCCTGTGCCATCCACAGAAGGCAAGACACAAAGACTTTGTATCTTCTGCGACGCATCAGTCAAAGCAATCGCAGCAGTAGCATACCTCAAAACCATAGATGTCAATGAACAGAGCCACATCGGGTTTGTGATGAGCCATACTAAACTGGCACCACTCCGCGAACACATGGTACCCAGATTGGAACTCTGCGCTGCTGTCCTCGCTGTTGAGTTGGCTGAGCTTATCTCAGGTGTGATGAATCTGGAGACCAAAGAAGCAGAGTTCTACACTGATAGCAAGGTGGTACTGGGATACATATGCAATGAAACACGACCCTTTTATGTCTACGTCAGCAACCAGATACTGAGGATAAGAAGATCTACCTGCCCTAGTCAGTGGCACTATGTACCTACTTACCTGAATCGTATGGACCATGCGACTGGATCCGTTGCTTCGAGTCATCTTAAGGACACTACCTGGTTCACAGGCCCTGCTTCCTTGTACCGTTCGATGCCCCATATAGACAGGCCTGAAACGTTTGAACTGGTGGATCCAGATGCCAACGAGGAGCTCCGTCCTCGAGTGTCTGCTCTGCATACAGGGATTTCAAGTCATTACCTGGAATCTCATCAGTTCAGCAGGTTCTCAACCTGGAAGTCACTTGTTCGAGCCGTTGCTTGTCTACTTCATGTGGCCCAGTCCTACAAGTCAACATTACCTGCAAGCCAGAGATCTTGTAAAGGTTGGCATCACTGCAAGCATGCTTTTACCGCCCTCTGTTATGTTTTGGTAGCTGAGGAGAGCAGGCAAAAACGGCAATACACCAGAGAGGTTGGAATCTACTGGATTGCAGTACCCTGACTAACCACCACAACTAAAGGCAGCCGTCGAGCATTCCTTCCTTGGTCCTAGACGCCTCGTCACAGCCTGAGAGGCTAACTACACCTAAAGATAGAAAGAGGAAAGCTATCTGCCCTGAAGCAGATCCCCAAAGAGCATAGGAAGCCCCCAAACATGTAATGGCGGTTAGACAAGAGGAATTACAGACACAGACAGAAAATAGTATGAGCAAACGCTGGGGCCCAATCTGCCTAGACAGAAAAGGATAGGAAGGATACATACTGCAATTCCAAAAAACCCTAAAAAAAGCCAACGCTACTAATTGCAAAAACACCTGAGATCACACGACCTCTACCACCTAAATTAGTTCTCTGGTGTAACAAAACTAAGCCGCAGCCACAGAAAAAACTGGAAAAGGCAAATGAACAAACAACAGCGGCTCCAGAGGAACCGAGAGGAGCCCAAGCCCCCCGGGAGGGGAACCTGGCCAACCTCACAGAAATGCAGAGAAAAATGCAAATGGCAAGCACAAAAACAAAAAAAACAGAAAATATCTTATCTGAGAGCAGAAGAGGCAAGACTCAGCAAGCTTCCAAGTGAACCAGGAAACAACGTTGAGACAAGAACAATTGATCACTGGCAACCGTGATGGGGGGAAACCTCCCTTATATCCAGCCAGTCTGTAATTCCTGATTGCCAATCCTCATTGAATGGTTCAGTACTGTCTGTAACCAACAGAGGGAGCCTCTGCTCAGAATTCACTTCTAAAACATTCATAACAGTACCCCCCCTTGAGGAGGGGTCACCGAACCCTCATTTGTGCAACCAGGTCAGTCAGGATGAGCTCTGTGATACGCACGGATCAGTCTCCTAGCATGGATGTCCGAAGTAAACACCCAAGAATTGTCCTCCTGACCATAACCTCTCCACTTAACCAAATACTGGAGTTTAGAAAAACGAGAATCCAATATTTTCTCAACCACATACTCCAGATTGCCCTCAACCAAAACAGGGTCAGGGGGCGGAGCCATAGGAACCACTGGCTCGACAAACCTCTTCAATAAGGACTTGTGGAACACGTTATGGATCTTAAATGTCCCTGGAAGAAGTAAACGAAAGGAAACAGGATTAAGAATCTCCATGCTCTTATAAGGTCCAATGAACCTAGGCTTAAACTTAGGAGATGCAACTCTCATAGGGATATTTCTTGAGGACAACCAGACCAAGTCCCCCACTTTAAACCGAGGACCATCAGTCCTATGCCAGTTGGCAAACAGCTGGGCCTTCTCCTGAGAGAGGGACAACCTCTCCACTACCTCGTCCCAAATCTGCTGCATACGCTCCACAACAGAGTCAACACCCGGACAGACAGAAGCCTCCGTCTGTCCCGAAGAAAATCGAGGGTGAAACCCAAAATTGCAGAAAAATGGAGACATCAAAGTGGCAGAGCTTGCCCTATTATTAAGAGCAAACTCAGCCAAAGGCAAAAAAGAGACCCAGTCATCTTGATCAGAAGACACAAAGCATCTCAGATAAGTCTCCAATGTCTGGTTTGTTCTCTCAGTTTGTCCATTGGTCTGAGGATGAAAAGCAGAGGAGAAAGACAATTGAACACCAAGTTTAGAACAAAAAGTCCTCCAAAATCTGGAAACAAACTGGACTCCTCTGTCAGACACAATGTTCTCAGGAATGCCGTGTAACCGAACCACGTGCTGAAGGAACAAAGGCACCAATTCGGAGGAGGAAGGCAACTTAGGTAATGGCACAAGATGTATCATCTTGGAAAACCTATCACAAATCACCCAGATAACAGTCATTCTCTGAGAAACAGGGAGGTCGGAAATAAAATCCATAGAGATATGGGTCCATGGTCTCTTGGGCACAGGCAATGGCATCAACAAACCACTAGAGCGAGAGCAAGGCTTGGAGCGAGAGCAAGTCCCACAGGACTGCACAAACTCCCTGACGTCACGAGACAAAGTAGGTCACCAAAAGGACCGACTCACCAAGTCTCTGGTACCAAAAATTCCGGGATGACCGGCCAACGCGGAACAATGAATCTCAGACATCACACTCTTCTTCCACTGGTCTGCGACAAACAATTTCCCAATAGGGAAGCGCTCGGGTTTATCCTCCTGACACCCCTCCAGAGCCAGTCTCAAATTGGGCGAGATGGCGAAAAGAACTACACCCTCTTTCAAAATAACAGCAGGATCAGATAACTCAGGAGAGTCCGCAAGGAAACTCCTCGAGAGGGCATCCGCCTTAACATTCTTAGTGCCAGGAAGAAAGGAAACCACAAAATTAAAACGTGTGAAAAACAAGGCCCACCTGGCCTGTCTAGGATTAAGTCGCTTGGCTGATTCCAGATAAACCAGATTATTATGGTCCGTGAGGACCACCACCTGATGTTTGGCTCCCTCCAGCCAATGTCTCCACTCTTCAAAAGCCCACTTCATGGCCAATAACTCCCGATTACCCACGTCATAATTACGTTCAGTTGGAGAAAATTTTCGAGAGAAAAAAGCACAAAGGTTACTTTTAGAGGTCTCAGGATCTCTTTGGGACAAAACGGCACCTGACCCAATTTCAGAGGCATCAACCTCCACCTGAAATGGCAGAGAAACATCAGGCTGCCGTAGATCAGGAGCAGAAGTGAATCTCTGTTTAAGTTCCTGAAACGCAGAGACTGCCTCAGGAGGCCAATTCACCACGTCAGAACCCTTTTTGGTCAAATCAGTCAATGGTTTAACAATAACAGAGAAATTACCAATAAATTTACGATAAAAATTGGCAAAACCCAAGAATCTCTGAAGAGCCTTTAATGAAGTAGGCTGGACCCAATCACAGATGGCCCGAACCTTGACCGGGTCCATTTCAATAACAGATGGAGACAAAATGAATCCCAGAAATTAGATCCTCTGTACGCCAAAAAGACACTTTGATCCCTTCACATACAGAGCATTCCCTCTCAAAATCTGGAACACAGTCCGAACATGTTTCACATGAGAGTCCCAGTCATTGGAAAAAATCAAGATATCATCCAAATAAACAATCAGAAATTTATCCACAAAATCCCTGAAAATGTCATTCATGAAGGACTGGACGACGGAAGGAGCATTAGTGAGCCCAAAGGGCATCACTAGGTACTCAAAATGCCCCTCTGGGGTATTAAACGCCGTCTTCCATTCATCCCCGTGCTTAATGCGAATAAGGTTATACGCCTCCCTGAGGTCAAGCTTGGTAAACCAAGTAGCACTTTTCACCCTGGAAAACAGGTCAGAAATCAAGAGTAACGGATATTGATATTTCACAGTGATATTGTTCAAGAGACGATAATCAATACACGGCCTTAATGAACCATCCTTTTTGGCCACAAAGAAAAAACCAGCACCCAAGGGTGAAGAGGATGGTCTGATATGACCCTTCTCCAATGACTCCTTGATATAAGACCGCATAGCGTCATGTTCAGGCACAGACAAGTTAAAAAGGCGACCTTTAGGGAATTTACTACCAGGCACTAATTCAATAGCGCAGTCATAGCTCCTATGGGGGGCAAGGATGCAGATTTACTTTCGCTAAACACATCAGAAAAATCAGTCAAAAAGTCAGGCACATCTTGAGCCTGGGGAGAGGCAGAAAAAACAGGAGTGTTGGCATTAACACATTGGCAGCCCCAACTGGTTACAGACACAGATTTCCAATCCAAAATAGGATTATGAGACTGCAACCAAGGGAAACCTAGTACAATAATGTCATGCAGATTATACAGCACCAAAAATTTGCAACTCTCCTGATGATCAGGTTCAACCCTCATTATCACCTGAGTAGAGAACTGGGGTTTATTCTCAGCCTAAGGGGTAGAATCAATCCCCAGTAGGGGAATAGACTTCCGTAGGGGTATCAAGGGAAACCCACAACGTTTAGCAAAATCAAAATCCATCAGGTTAATAGCTGCTCCCGAATCAACAAAAGCCTGAGCAGAAAATGTGGACAGGGAGCAAATCAGGGTAACAGTCAACAGAAATTTAGTCTGAACACTACCCAAGACAACTGAGCGTGCAAATCGTCTTTCCCGCTTAGGGCAGACTGAAATAGCTTGAGAGGCATCACCACAGTAGAAACATAACCCATTGTGTTTTCGAAACTCATGACGCTGTGCCCCAGAAGCCACTCTATCACACTGCATGGTTCAGAAGCTGGTTCACAAGGCAACACCATTCCACGCATACCTCTACGCTCACGCAAACGTCTGTCAATTTGAATCGCCAATGACATAGAATCATTGAGACCAGAGGGAGCAGGGAAACCCACCATAACATCTTTTACATTCTCTGACAGACCCTTCCGAAAAAGGGCTGCCAAAGCATCATCATTCCATTTGGTCAGGACTGCCCACTTTCGGAATTTCTGACAGTACAACTCAGCGTCCTCAAGCCCCTGATTTAATGCCAACAAGGTTTTTTCAGCTTGATCAGTGACATTAGGTTCATCGTACAATAACCCCAGAGCCAGAAAAAATGCATCAACATTACTCAAAACAGGGTCCCCAGGTGTCAGGGAAAAAGCCCAATCCTGAGGATCGCCGCGCAGGAGAGAGATGACAATTTGAACCTGCTGTGCTACGTTCCCTGAGGACTTAGGTTTTAAGGCAAAAAACAACTTACAGTTATTTTTGAAATTCAGAAATTTAGCTCAATCCCCCCAAAACAAATCTGGCATGGGGATCCTAGGTTCCACAACCGGCAACCCTGCAAGATAGGTAGCAATACTCCGAACTTCAGTGGCAAGCTGATCCACACGGCCAGACAACTGTGCAAACTCCATTGAGAGAAAAAAAAAATCCTCCTCAGCACCCAGAGAAAAAGAGGGAAAAAAAAATGCAGAAAAAAAAAATCTCTGACAACTCTGACAACTTTTTTTCTTTCCACACTATTTTTCCCTTCTGTGAGTACCATATAATTTTCAGTTTGGCCGGTGATACTGTTATGTTTTGGTAGCTGAGGAGAGCAGGCAAAAACGGCAATACACCAGAGAGGTTGGAATCTACTGGATTGCAGTACCCTGACTAACCACCACAACTAAAGGCAGCCGTGGAGCGTTCCTACGTTGGTCCTAGACGCCTCGTCACAGCCTGAGAGGCTAACTACACCTAAAGATAGAAAGAGGAAAGCTATCTGCCCCGGAGCAGATCCCCAAAGAACATAGGAAGCCCCCAAACATGTAATGGCGGTTAGACAAGAGGCAATACAGACACAGACAGAAAATAGTATGAGCAAACGCTGGGGCCCAATCTGCCTAGACAGAAAAGGATTGGAAGGATACTTACTGCAATCCAAAAAACCCTAAAAAAAGCCAACGCTACTAATTGCAAAAACACCTGAGATCACACGACCTCTACCACCTAAATTAGTTCTCTGGTGTAACAAAACTAAGCCGCAGCCACAGAAAAAACTGGAAAAGGCAAATGAACAAACAACAGTGGCTCCAGAGGAACCGAGAGGAGCCCAAGCCCCCCGGGGAGGGGAACCTGGCCAACCTCACAGAAATGCAGAGAAAAATGCAAATGGCAAGCACAAAAACAAAAAAAAACAGAAAATATCTTATCTGAGAGCAGAAGAGGCAAGACTCAGCAAGCTTCCAAGTGAACCAGGAAACAACGTTGAGACAAGAACAATTGATCCCCGGCAACCATGATGGGGGGAAACCTCCCTTATATCCAGCCAGTCTGTAATTCCTGATTGCCAATCCTCATTGAATGGTTCAGTATTGTCTGTAACCACCAGAGGGAGCCTCTGCTCAGAATTCACTTCTAAAACATTCATAACAGCCCTCAACTTGGAAAGAGCCAAGGTTACAATACTTTGTGTTGTGCAAAAGGAAACCTACCCCAGAGAAATAGACAACCTCAACAAGGGACAACCCATTTCTAAAGATAGTGTCTTGAAAAAGCTTGATCCAATCATTGACCAAAACGAGCTGTTAAGGATTGGAGGTCGTCTTCAGGAAGCTAAGGTGGAATTTGTGGAAAAACACCCTGTAATAATTCCTGGTCATCATCATGTCACTACTATGCTCGTACAGCACCATCATGTTTTGGTGAAACATCAAGGCCGATTGTTTACCAAAGGGAATCTACAAACTGCTCGTCTATGGATAGTTGGAGCAAGGAGATGTGTGAGTAAACTCATCTTCAACTGTGTGACTTGTCGCAAACTCCGTGGCGTGACTCAAAACCCAAAAATGGCTAATCTCCCATCAGACAGACTTAGTATGGATCCTCCCTTTACCAACGTCAGACTGGATGTATTCGGGCCGTGGTCTGTGGTTGCACGGCACAATAGAAGAGCCCAAGTCAACGCAAAATGCTGGGCAGTTATGTTCACTTGTATGTCCATCAGAGTGGTCCATATCGAAGTAATTGAATCCATGGACACTTCAAGTTTCATAAATGCACTCCGATGTTTCATTTCCATCAGAGGCACCGTGAAACATATTTGCTCTGATAGAGGCTCAAATTTCGTAGGAGCAGTGAAAGAACTTAAAATTACTTCCAATCTAGACATTATCAGTGTGGAAAGATACTTGAGTGAGCAGGGATGCACTTGGACCTTCAATTTATCACACTCTTCTCACATGGGAGGAGCTTGGGAGAGGATGATAGGAATAGCACGTAGAATCTTAGACTCTACCTTCTTGCAAGAAGGTAGCACAAGACTCACACACGAAGGTTTGACTACATTCTTGGCAGAAGTTTCGGCGATCATAAATGCCAGACCATTGACTGCACTCTCCAGTGACGCTGAATATCCAACCATTCTCACTCCCGCCATGCTACTCACTCAGAAAACCAACACTCCCAGTGCGCCACTGGGAGAATTCAGCAACAAGGACCTCTACAGACATCAATGGAGACAAGTTCAAAGTCTCTCCAAAACTTTCTGGGACAGATGGAGAAAACAATATTTCTCTACCTTACAGCCTAGGAAGAAGTGGCAGATCGAAAAGCCGAACATCAAACCAGGTGATATTGTGCTCATGATGGACAGCAAGTCACACCGAAATGAGTGGCCACTAGGCCTCATCACCAAGATATGCCCAAGCAAGGATGAGAAGGTGCGCAAGGTCGAGGTCAAAGTGTGAAAGGCTGGGGAGAGTAAACTATTTCTCAGACCAGTTGCGGAACTAGTTTTACTGCTTTCGCCAAAAGAGCCTGTATGTGACATCAGTTGATGCCAAGCGGGGGAGTGTTCTTCCCATCTGAGTACAGGGCAGCATGTTTTGTATTGTGTGCTGGTTTGTTTGTTATAGCACCATCCAGTGGTGGCTGAATTTATAGCCTGTGCCTTTAACAAGCAGATAGTGTTGCATTGTGGGATTGAAGCAAGGTATGCTGGGAAGAAGAAGCTCCATTTACTGCTGTGTACTTCAGGGAATACACGTGTTCATGAGCTCTCCTGTAATCTCTCCAACTTGAGTTTGCTATCCTGGTAAAGCATATCTGGTAAGATCAATATCTTCTCTAGCAATGCAGTGTTTAGGAGGCTATTAACTGTATAGCAGCCAGTGCATAGGAGATGTTATTAGAATCCTGTGTTTTCCCATGTTAAAGTTGCATCATACTGTATACTTTCCTGTTAATTGTAAAGTGTCAGCTGTGTGCCCAATACTTATCTATGTCATTTGTATTTTTATAGTTTTACCGCACATGTTCTATACTGTTCACCAATAAACAAGTTAGACTACAGAGGACAGTCTGCTTATTTGGAAGACATAATGATGGTTTATGCTGTATGCTAGATTGCACACCGTGTCAACGTGTATGAAGGCAGAACACATGGGCCAGGCATGGTACATGTGTCAGTTTGCCTCGCCTTAGAACCGCCACCAGGTTCCTGCCATTGTCACACACAACCATGACTGGCTGGAGATTTAGCGGTATCAGCCACACATCTGCCTGCTCTTTCAGAGCTGTCAACAACTCTTCAGCATTGTGCGGTTTGTCACCTAAGCAAATTAGCTTAAGCACAGCCTGTTGCCGCTTGGCTTTGGCAGTGCTGCAGTGCTTCCAGCTTGTGACTGATATGCTCATTTCGGAGATGGAAGCTGAAGAGGAAGAGGAGGAGGTACAGGAGCTCTTCACAGTGGGGGCAACCCTGATTGACGTAGGGCCCGCAATCCTTGGCATCGGGAGGTCGTGTTCCATCCCAAGGTCTGACTGGGTCCCGGCTTCCACTATGTTAACCCGGTGTGCCGTCAGCGAGATGTACCGTTCCTGGCCACAAGCACTTGTCCACGTGTCCTTGTTTAGGTGTACTTTCCCAGTAACTGCATTGTTAAGGGCACGGGTAATGTTGTGGGACACATGCTTGTGTAATGCCGGGATGGCACAGCGTGAGAAATAGTGGCGGCTGGGGACCGAATACCTTGGGACGGCCGTCGCCATCAGGTTTGGAAAGCTTCCATTTCCACGAGCCTAAAAGGCAACATTTCGAGCGCAAGCAGATGAGAAATATAAGAATTGAGTACTGTGGCCTGTGGGGCATTGGATGCGTATTTCCGCTTATGTTCCAATGACTGGGGTATGGACAACTAAAGACTGCGCTGGGACAAGGACGTGGACGTGCTTGATTATGGTGCTATTTGTCTCTGGGCAATGGCAGGTGCAGGGCAGGAGGCATCTTCGCATGCACCGTGGACAGGGGATTGGCTTGCACATACAGCACTGGAAGAAGCTGTGGTGTCACCCGCAGACACTGTTCCTGCAGCATGGGGTTGGGCCCACAAAGTCGGGTGCTTTGCTGCCATGTGCCTGATCATGCTGGTGGTGGTAAGGCTGGTAGTTTTGCTACCCCTGCTGATGCTAGCATGACAGGTGTTGCAAATGGCCTGTGTGGGGTTATTAGCATAGTCTTTAAAAATAACCAGACTCGGGAAGACCTAACAGTTGGACTGGCAACTTCCATCATGTAAGTGTTACGGGGAATGATTGCACACCTTCTGTCTGCAGCCACCACACTGCTTCTTCCTGCCTGAAGTGGTGCTACGCCTACCTCCCCCTGTGTGTTGCTGTCCTCGCTCTGCATGTCCTCCTGCCAGGTTGGGTCTGTTACTATATCTTCCACCACCTCATCTTCCACTTCTGCACCCTGGTCCTCCTCCTGACTTTCCGGCAATTGTGTCTCATCATCGTCCACTTCTTGTGACCATGGCTGCTCAAATATTTGTTCATCGCTACATGGAATATCATCTTGCCCCGCTTCAAGTGAACTAGGCAAGAAGCACGAATCTCCAAATGGAAAACTGAACAGCTCTTCGGAGTGTCCGAGTGTGGAATCAGTTGTCTCAGGGCACTCAGCATGGTGGGAGGAAGGAGGATCAGGGTGAGGAATATGCGGTCCAGATTCACGGATTCTCTGACTTGACCGTGTGGAAGACAGGGTGCTGGTGGTGGTGGTTAAGTAACTGGAAGTTTTATCCGCTATCCAACCAACAACCTTTTCACACTGCTCGGGCTTCAATAGTGCTGTCTTGCCGCGGTCCCCTAGGACTTCGGACACTAAGGTCCAGCGAGAAGATGTGGGTATTTTTGGTGGCCTAATTTCAGCTTGGCCTCGGCCTCGGCATGCACCATCACCATCGCGTCCACTTCCCCGTCCCTTGCCACATGCCTTGCCCATTGTAAATGGACTAGAATATTATACACGGTCACTACAAATGGCTGATTTGGGAGCCAACTTGTATGTGATATGTGTGCGGGCAAACACACTGGACACTGGGCTGTAGGTAAAATTGTTTTTTGGCTTATCAGATTTGTGTCAATAAGTACGGTAACAGACTGCCAAAACACTAGAATATGTAGGCCTAAAATGGCACAGATAAAAGAGGCCTGTTAGGGAGGTGCCACACTGACAATTCTGTGGCCTGTATTTTTTGCTTTTGTAGGCTAAATAGTGCTGTATATAACTAGAGTGACACACAGGAAAAAAAATTGAAAACGGGCCTAAAATGGCCAAAATTGGAGCATGCAGATATATGAGCTGGCACGGAGATACCACACTGACAAATCTATGGCCTGTATTTTTTGCTTTTTTAGGCTAAATAGTGCTGTATATAACTACAGTCAAACACAGGAAAAAAATGGAAAACAGGCCTAAAACTGGCAAACTTGGAGCACACAGATATATGAGTTGGCATGGAGATACCACACTGACAAATCTGTGGCCTGTATTTTTTGCTTTTTTAGGCTAAATAGTGCTGTATATAACTAGAGTGACACACAGGAAAAAAATGGAAAACAGGCCTAAAATGGGCAAATTTGGAGCACGCAGATATATGAGCTGGCATGGAAATACCACACTGACAAATCTGTGGCCTGTATTTTTTGCTTTTTTAGGCTAAATAGTGCTGTATATAACTACAGTGACAGGTAGCAAAAAAAAAAGGAATTTAGGACTAAAATGACCAAAATTCTTAGCAGACGGATGGATGAGGTGTGTCACAGATATACCGCACTGTAAAATATGTGGCCTGTATGTATTCTTTGGGGGGTTCAGCAAAATGGTGTCAAGAATTTGTGTAAGACACTCAAAAAAAATTCTACTCTACCGTACCACATAAAAATTAAATATTTTTCTGCTCACTCAAAAGTGATGTTTGGGACCCCTTTAAAATTGCAGGCTTTTCACACTGTGCTAGGAAAAAGATCTGGCTGTATTGTGCACTGCCAAAAAGCAAATGGAAAAAAAAAGGGCTCCGGATTACTTTGCAATAAAATAAGCTCTATTAACTTGGCCAAAAATTTTTCCCAAGCCAATTAGACCTGTGGCTAGGTATATACGGTCAATATATCCTATAGGTAGCAGCAGCAGCACCAGCAGACAGGAAGGGAATGGACCCTCTTGATGTATGCAGTGATATGTATATACACACATACAGAGCCTGAAGGCCTTGCACTGATATGTATAGAACGACGTACAATCCCTGTCTACCTAACACTGGAACCTATATACTCCGGAATTTGTCCTTAGAAGGACTGTTGGTTTAGCTAGATTTGAGTACTTTAGGATGGTAGACCCCACACTGACTAAGAAATCCCCAAATCTGACCCTATCTCGGCAGCAGCTCTCCCTACACTATCTAAATCCGGAGCTGAACATGCCGAGCAGGGCGACATCCGGTCTCTTTTACCCCTGATGATGCTGTGTGGCCAGCCAATCACTGCACGACCACAACAAAGATGGCTGCGGCGTTTCATTGCCTGGCAGACAATCCCTGCATCGTGATTGGGTCTCTAAAGACCACCAAAAAAGCTGTATGGAGACCCGAGTTCCCGCCGAGTAATCCCAGAAATGCTCGGCAACCCAACAAACCAGACCTGAGGTGTTGGGTCGGTCAGACACACAAGACACGGGGCCAGACCTGAGTCTAAAAAGCCAACACCAGACAAGGGGTTAGACCCGAGGCGGGCATCCCAACACAACAGAACTGAGGAGAGGGGCACAACACACCAGGCACAGACAGGGCCAAGACCCGATGCAAGCGAACCAACACACCAATGGAAGGTGACCTAACATACCAAACATGGGCCATACCCAAAGCGGGTAGCCCATCAAATCAGACATGGGGCCAGACGCGAGTCAGGAGCCCAACACATCAGGCACGGGTGGTCAGACCCAAGATGGTAGGTCCAACACCCAGACATGTGGCCAGACTCGAGGCGCATGGACAATACACCAGACACAGGGCCAGACCCAATGCGGGCAGCCCAACACACCAGACATGGGGACAGACCCGAGGAGGGTGGCCCAACACACTAGACATGGTTCCAGAAACAATTCGGGTGTCCCAACACACCAGACACAGAGCAAGACTTGAGGTGGGCGGCCCAACACACCAGATAGCCCAAGACACCAGACATGGGGCCAGACCCGAGGCAAGCGGCCCAACACACCAGAGTCCTTGGCCAGACTCAGAGCAGATGACCCAACAGACTCATGCACGGGGCTAGAACCAATGCAGGCGGCCCAACACACCAGACACTGGGCCAGATCCGAGGCAGGCTTCCCAAAATAACAAACCAAAGGTAGGTGTCCCAACACACCAGACCTAAGGAGGGCAGCCAAACACACCAGACATGATGGGACCAGACCAGAATCGGGACACCACACATGGGACCAGACCTGAGATATGCAGTCCAACACACCAGACATGGGCCCAAGATTTAGGCGGGCAGCTCAAGACACCAGGACAGCTCAAAATACTACACAAGGGGCCAGACCCAAGGTGGTTGTCCCAAGACACCAGGGACATGGGGCCAGATCTGGCAGCCCAATACTCCTGAGAGGGCGCCAGACCCATGATGGGCGACCCAACACACCAGACACGAGGACAGAAACAAGGTGCATGGCCCAATACACCAGACACAGGGCCTGACCCAAGGCAGGCGGCCCAACAGACACGGAGTCTTAGACAGCCAGACCAATACACCTGACACAGGGCATAATTTGAGGTGGGCGGCCCAACACACCTGACACAGGGCCAGGCCCACAACACACCAGACCCAAGGTGGGTGGCTGAACACACCAAGCACGGTACCAGATCAAATGCGGGTAACCCAAGACATATGACACAGGGCCAGATCCAATGTGTGTGGCCCAACACACCAGACCCAAGGCGGCTGGCTTCCCAAGGCGGGGTGGCTGAACACACCAGGCACGGTGCCATAACAAATGCGGGTGGCTTAACACACCTGACACGAGGCCAGAACCAAGGTGAGTGGCCCAACCAGACATGGAGACAGACCTGAGGTGGATGGCCCATCACACCAGTGGCCA
Organism: Oophaga sylvatica; assembly: GCA_033576555.1. Lineage (NCBI taxonomy): Eukaryota > Metazoa > Chordata > Amphibia > Anura > Dendrobatidae > Oophaga > Oophaga sylvatica. The sequence continues at coordinate 826,966,827 of JARQOD010000001.1, read as the reverse complement.
GAGCCAAAGTGAGCGGCCCATAAACACTTGGGGCCAGATCAAAGGCGGGTGGCTGAACACACCAAACACAGTGTCAGAACAACACACCCGACACAGAAGTCAAAAAGATTAAGGTTTGCACCATAACTTACCAAGAATGATTACTGCAGAGCATAGGAACTGCATTGCTGCCATAGAAAATGAGAGAAAAATTGAAAAAAGCACTATATAGTGTATATATGAAATATGCATCAGCAAAAATTGCTATGAAAAAAGGAAGGTTCTTAGCGCATAGATTGGCCAATATATGTGCCCAATTACCATGTCAAGGTGTCCTTTGAAAATTGGGTCCTTGTACTGTAATGTCACCTCTCTTAAGGTACTGCCACACTAAGCTATCCCGCTAGCGATCTCGTTAGCGTTGCATACTAATGAGATCGCTAGCGGGATTGTTTCTATATCGCTAAATGCTGCAGCATTTAGCGATATAGTTAACGACGCTATCGCCGTTAGCGATCTTCTTAACGACTTTAGCGGTACAAAAGTACCGCTAAATCGCTAAGAAAAGGTGCCACACAGCGATTAGATACTTACCCAGCGGGAGCGCCAGCGATGAAATAGGGTCCGGAGCGATTCCAGCGACGAGCGAGATCACAGCAGGAAGCTCGTCGCTGGAAGCTGCCGCACTGAACAACATCGCTAACAGGATCGCTAAATAGTGACGTTTTTTAGCGATCCCGTTAGCGATATTGTTTAGTGTGGCATACCCTTTAGGCAAAAAAGCCTACAATTTATGGGGCAGGAATGGACCAGCTAATCTGCTTAAAATCACCTGTGGCTAATGGAAGTGGGAGTGCACATGTCCAAAAGGCTTTTATACAAATAGACAAAAAGAAGGACCAGTACATCTAAGCTAGTGTGAACAGGCGCCAACCAAAGAAAGCATATAAGTCTAAAAGTTTAAGGTTTGCACCTTAACTTACCAAGAATGATTACTCTAGAGCATAGGAACTGCATTGCTGCCATAGAAAATGGGAGAAAAAATTGAAAAAATCGCTATATAGTGTATATATGAAATATGCATGGCCAAGATTGGCCAATGTATGTGTGCACAATTGCCATGTCAAGGCGTCCTTCGTAAATGGGTCCCTGTCCTGTAATGTCACCTCTCTTGGGCAAAAAAGCCAGAGAGGTGACATTATCTATTTGTATCAAAGCCTTTTGGACATGTGCACTCCCACTCCAATTAGCCACAGGTGATTTTAAGCTGATTAGCTGGTCCATTTGTGAAGGGTTTAACTAAGATCAGAACCATTTTGTGCTTGTAATTCCATTTTGTCGTTTATGAGATAAATTCTGTTATAAAGCCAAATTGTTTTTCTACTAGAGTAAAGGTCATAGACTGTAATTAAAACCAGGCTGTCCCAGTTTGAACAAGATATGAGACCTTGAGGTGTAATCTGAAGAATGAAAACACTATTGTGTTCCTCTCTATGCTACGTGGATACGGACATATATGTAGTTTCCGATTTTCTTGCATTTTCATAGGTTGAATGTTGCAGGTGTGGTTTTATACTATTGGTTGAAGTACAAACTTACTAAATACTATAAAAGATGATGATTAGAGTTGAGCGATACTTTCCGATACCAATAAGTATCGGATCGGAATTGGTATCGCCGATACCCAAAAAGTATCGGCGATACCCGATACCGATACCGGAAATCCAATATAAGTCTATGGGAACAAAATATCGGAATTAAAAAAACCCCATTCTTGCCTTATTGGTTAATTGTACATGAAGGAAAACAACAAAGAGTAATGTAGAATGTATTGGGGGAGGTTGAGGAGACATTAAAGGCATAGATGTTTAACCCAATCAAATGGAATAGCATTAATATTTTTTTTTTTTAAAGATGTTCGTATTGACGAAGAAATTGACAATGTTGTTAACCTTTTTTCTATTTTGGCAAATATGTATGTTTCACAACTTCCATGCTCTTCACCTTTTTAACTTTTTCCACACTTTTTCCTTCATAATCTTCAGCAGCATCATCTTTTTCATCCAATTATTCTTCATCTTCACCTTCTTTATCTTCTTCTTAAACTTCTTGCTATTCATCTTTTTGTTAACATTACTCATATTGTTCTTATTAAACTATTATTCTTCTTCATATTCTACTTCATCTTCATCTTCTTCATCATATTCTTATTTGTGACAGAGATTCCTGTACTTGTAATCTGTAAAAGTATGAATTTTTCTTCCTTCCGTTCTTGCTGTCACAAAAGATTTAAATTACAACAGTATTTGTCCGTGTTCAGTTTAGCCTGCAGCAGCAGGCATTTTCCAGGGGCACCACGAGGAGGAACGGACTCACCCCCATACACTGCTTAGTCTTCTTCTGCTTATAATTTAGAGCATATATTTTGCTCTTCATTTTGGTCTTATACTTCATGTTCTTCTGCTTTTTGATCTTCTGCTTATTGTTCTTCTGTCTCTTGTTCTGTATCTTGTAGTTTGTCTTAACCTTCTTTGTCCTGTTGGTGATCTTCTTCTGGGTAATCTTTTATTTCTTCTTTGTGATGGTGTTCAGGCTGGTTGGCTTGATGCTCGTCGTCCTTGTGGTCGTCATCTTCTTCGGGGTGGTCATCAGGGTCGTCGTCTTCATTGTTGGAGATCCAGAGTGATTACCCAAAAAAACATTTAAAAAATCTTAAATTTGTAAATGTAGCTGAAGGTACAAGAAGGCTGACTAACTTCCGAGAACCAGCTGACGTTACTGGAACCCGGACGGGTATCAGATGGTACAAGAGACAATGGAAGTAACGAGGACCAGCTGACTGTGCTGGAACCCGGAGGGGCAGCAGAAGGAAAAGATCCAATGGCACAACCGAGGACCAGCTGACGTTACTGGGACATGGTTACTAAGCAGGAGGTACCTGTGCTCCAAAGCACTACCAAGGACCAGCAGACATTGCTGGAACTTGGATACCGAGATGGAGGCACCTAGGCCAAAGGCACTGCGGAGAACCAGCTGACAGTACTGGAACCCGGACGGGTACCATAAGGCACCCATGAAAATGTAAGTTGACAGGCCGCAAGCCGTCCGCAGTTACCGAATCACACAGTCCTACAGTGGGTGCTTGTCCTATTGTCACAACGGAAACAGCCTTTATTTACATATCCCACAGCACACATAGGAATCACCTAAACTGCAGGCACCATAGAGTCGGCTAACCCGAATGCAACACGACAGGACAACTTATTGGAGGCTAATTGACGTTGACACTGCCAGGAAACAGCTGTCGTGCTGTAACCAGGCTGGGCAGGAGTCAGTACCCGTGCCAATTACTTCCGAGCAACAACTGGCGTTGTTGGAGCCCAGGGATGAGAAGAGAAGAGGGTGGAGGCAGCAGGACTTTTTGCCGTACACACAGCAGGGGAACAGCTGACATTACTGAACCCCAGTAACACAGGAGCAAGTGTTGACTGTGCTAACAGCACTTCATGGCAACAACTGCCGTTGTTTGAGCCCAGGGATGAGAAGAGAAGAGGGTGGAGGCAGCAGGACTTTTTGCCGTACACACAGCAGGGGAACAGCTGACATTAGTGAACCCCAGTAACACAGGAGCAAGTGTTGACTGTGCTAACAGCACTTCATGGCAACAACTGGCGTTGTTGGAGCCCAGGGATGAGAAGAGAAGAGGGTGGAGGCAGCAGGACTTTTTGCCGTACACACAGCAGGGGAACAGCTGACATTAGTGAACCCCAGTAACACAGGAGCAAGTGTTGACTGTGCTAACAGCACTTCATGGCAACAACTGGAGTTGTTGGAGCCCAGGGATGAGAAGAGAAGAGGGTGGAGGCAGCAGGACTTTTTGCCGTACACACTGCAGGGGAACAGCTGACATTAGTGAACCCCAGTAACACAGGAGCAAGTGTTGACTGTGCTAACAGCACTTCATGGCAACAACTGGCATTGTTGGAGCTCAGGGATGAGAAGAGAAGAGGGTGGAGGCAGCAGGACTTTTTGCCGTACACACAGCAGGGGAACAGCTGACATTACTGAACCCCAGTAACACAGGAGCAAGTGTTGACTGTGCTAACAGCACTTCATGGCAACAACTGGCATTGTTGGAGCCCAGGGATGAGAAGAGAAGAGGGTGGAGGCAGCAGGACTTTTTGCCGTACACACAGCAGGGGAACAGCTGACATTACTGAACCCCAGTAACACAGGAGCAAGTGTTGACTGTGCTAAAAGCACTTCATGGCAACAACTGGCATTGTTGGAGCCCAGGGATGAGAAGAGAAGAGGGTGGAGGCAGCAGGACTTTTTGCCGTACACACAGCAGGGGAACAGCTGACATTACTGAACCCCAGTAACACAGGAGCAAGTGTTGACTGTGCTAAAAGCACTTCATGGCAACAACTGGCATTGTTGGAGCCCAGGGATGAGAAGAGAAGAGGGTGGAGGCAGCAGGACTTTTTGCCGTACACACAGCAGGGGAACAGCTGACATTAGTGAACCCCAGTAACACAGGAGCAAGTGTTGACTGTGCTAACAGCACTTCATGGCAACAACTGGCATTGTTGGAGCCCAGGGATGAGAAGAGAAGAGGGTGGAGGCAGCAGGACTTTTTGCCGTACACACAGCAGGGGAACAGCTGACGTTAGTGAACCCCAGTAACACAGGAGCAAGTGTTGACTGTGCTAACAGCACTTCATGGCAACAACTGGCGTTGTTGGAGCCCAGGGATGAGAAGAGAAGTGTCACGCGGTCTTATGATATGTGTACGATGTCAGTAAACTATTCTTAAAAGAACAACACTCTATACAACATATAGATTAGCAACATCAGCATGTAAATATAGAATAGATTTACCTGACACGATATCCGTTGAACTCAGGGTTAATCTTGAGGACTTGATACACTGTCACAGGAAAGAGGAGGACCGGGGGTCTAACCTGACCCTAAACTGGGGTCCTAACTAATCCCTCACCTTGGAGGTACTGATAATGGTTCAGAGGTCCAAGTCTCCAGCCTAACCCTGTCTCCTATCAGTCCCTGAACCCTGTAATCAGTCCTAAGAAGGATTCTGATTACCACCAAAGGGATATGGGCTGATCTCTGCTAAATACACAGATTAGACATATAAGACAGACTGGAGAAAACACAGACTTGCATACACACTCAAACACAGAAGGAACATAAATGATCTGGGATATTAAACTCTAAGCAAGGTGAGCTTAAAACAACTAAGGAGCTCTTTAACTTAAGTCTATACAGATACAATCCTATCTGTGGTCTGCATGAAGAATTTCACTGGCAACTCCCAACACAGACAACCAGAGATTTAAAGGAAACCAATCAACAAATAATTAATTGCAGCCGGGAGAAACTGCACCCAGTCCCAGAACTGAGCACAGACAGAATTAACTCCCTAACTGCCAAACACAAAGAAACAGCAACTCAGCTGTGAGAAGTCAGAATGTGCAACCGCGACGATCTTCGTGGCGATGCACACATGACAGTACCCCCCCTTCTACGAGGGGCCTCCGGACCCTCAGGGCCAGGTTTGCCCGGGTGAGTTCTGTGGAAGGTCCGCACCAAACGATCTGCGTTAATGTCAGACGCAGGAACCCACGTCCTCTCCTCTGGACCATACCCCTTCCAATGCACCAAGTACTGAAGGGACCGGCGATTCAGACGTGAGTCAATGATCTTTGACACTTGAAACTCCAAGTTACCATTGACCACCACTGGAGGAGGAGGTAGAGGTGATGGTATGACTGGTGCCACGTACCTCTTAAGTAATGACTTGTGGAACACATTGTGGATTTTAAACGTAGGAGGGAGGTCCAGACGAAATGCCACAGGATTAATTATGGAACTGATCCTGTACGGCCCGATGAATCTGGGGCCCAGCTTCCAGGAGGGAACTTTAAGTTTTATATTCCTGGTAGACAACCATACCAGATCGTTCACATTAAGATCTGGACCAGAAACTCTCCTCCTATCAGCCATACGTTTATAACGGTTCCCCATAGCACTCAGATTATTCAATACACCTCTCCACACTGAAGCAAGTGACGACGAAAAACGCTCCTCCTCAGGAACCCCAGAAGGGCCCCCCCCATTGAATGTACAAAACTGGGGATGAAAACCATATGCCCCAAAAAACGGGGACTTACCAGTGGACTCGCTCCGCCTGTTGTTAAGAGCGAACTCTGCCAGAGGCAAGAAAGAAGACCAGTCCTCCTGGTTCTCTGAGACAAAACACCGAAGATAAGTCTCTAGGCTTTGATTCAGACGCTCTGTCTGACCATTGGTCTGCGGATGAAAAGCCGAGGAAAATGACAATTGCATCCCCCGACGTAAACAAAATGCCCTCCAAAACTTGGACACAAACTGAGACCCCCTATCTGACACCACATCAGAAGGCAACCCATGAAGTCTCACAATCTCCCCAATGAACACCTGCGCCAGAGTTTTAGCATTAGGGAGGGCAGGAAGAGCAATGAAATGTGCCATCTTACTGAACCTGTCAACAACCACCAGTATGACAGTCTTCCCTGACGACTGAGGAAGGTCCGTGATGAAGTCCATAGACAAATGAGTCCATGGACGCTCCGGAAGTTTCAAGGGTAAGAGGGTCCCAGACGGACGGGTATGAGGGGTCTTAGAGCGAGCACAAACCCCACAGGACGCGACAAAAGTTAAAACATCTTTATTAACGTTAGGCCACCAAAACCGGCGAGAAAGGAGATCTAAAGTAGCCTTACTCCCTGGATGTCCTGCTAAAGCAGAATTATGATGTGCCTCAATAACCTTTTGTCTCAACTGATTTGGGACAAACAGTCTTCCTGGAGGTCCTGCAGGGGCGTCCCCCTGAGCCTCTAACACCTCCTCCTCAAGCTCAGAACATACAGCCGACACTACCACCCCCTCCTGAAGGATAGGAATCGGGTCATCCATTTTCCCGGCCCCTGGGAAACTGCGAGACAAGGCATCCGCCTTAACATTCTTAGATCCAGGGCGATAAGTGACAACAAAATTAAACCTGGTAAAAAACAACGACCATCGAGCTTGTCTGGAATTCAGACGCTTAGCAGATTCCAAATACAGCAGGTTCTTGTGATCAGTAATGACGGTGACCGGGTGGACTGCCCCCTCCAAAAAGTGACGCCATTCTTCAAAAGCCAACTTAATGGCCAAAAGTTCCCTATTGCCGATATCATAATTCCTTTCGGCGGACGACAATTTTTTAGAAAAGAAAGCGCACGGATGCCATCTACCAGGGGACGGACCCTGGGACAATATTGCACCCACCCCTACGTCAGACGCGTCCACCTCCACAACGAATGGCTGAGATGCATCTGGTTGGATGAGAACGGGTGCCGAAGCAAAACATTTTTTCAAAGAGGAAAAAGCTTGGCAAGCTTTGTCCGACCATTTAGAAAAATCCGTCCCTTTTCTTGTCATGTCAGTGAGAGGTTTGACAACAGATGAGAAATTACAAATAAATTTCCGGTAGTAGTTAGCAAACCCCAGAAAACGCTGCAGAGCCTTAAGATCCTCTGGCTGATCCCATTCAAGCACTGCTCTCACCTTTTCAGGGTCCATACGGAAACCGGAGGCTGACACCAAGAAACCCAAAAACTGAAGTTCCTGTACGGCGAATACACACTTTTCCAGTTTGGCGTATAGTTTATTGTCTCGCAAGATCTGCAACACCTGTCTCACATGCTCCTGGTGAGACACAAGATCTGGTGAGTAAATTAAAATGTCATCCAAATATACGACCACAAACAGCCCCACCAGATGACGAAAAATGTCATTAACAAAATGTTGGAATACTGCTGGTGCAGTAGTCAGACCAAAAGGCATGACAAGGTTCTCATAATGTCCCTCCGGCGTGTTAAACGCCGTTTTCCACTCATCCCCCTCTTTTATCCTAATCAGATTATACGCCCCCCTGAGATCCAATTTAGAGAACCATTTGGCGCCAACAATTTGATTGAAGAGATCAGGAATCAGAGGGAGTGGATACGGATCTCGAACAGTAATCCGATTAAGTTCGCGGAAATCCAAGCAAGGGCGTAGGCCTCCATCTTTTTTCTTCACAAAGAAGAACCCCGCGGCCACTGGGGAAGATGAAGGTCTAATATGCCCTTTGGCCAGACTTTCCGAAATATAATCTTTCATAGCCTGCCTCTCAGGACCAGAAAGGTTATATAACCTAGCTTTAGGTAACTTAGCATCAGGAAGTAAATTAATAGAGCAGTCATACACGCGATGAGGAGGCAACTCCTGACACCCCTCCTCAGAGAACACATCCCCAAAGTCCTCCAAAAAAGGAGGCAAAGTACTAGGCACGACCGCACTGATGACTGTGTTCATGCAGTTACTTTTGCAAAACTCCCCCCATTGGCTTATATCTCTGGACTGCCAATTAATCACAGGGTTATGTTTAACCAACCAAGGAAGTCCCAACACAATAGGAGTAGGTAGACCCTCCAACACATAACAAGATAATAGTTCCCTATGTATTGCCCCTACCCGAAGGTCAATGTTATGAACCTCATGAACAAAGCTACCTTGGCCGAGAGGCCTGGCGTCAATGGAGAATATAGGGATCGGTTTGACCAATACACTCAGATGCATACCTTGAGCCTGAGCAAACTGAGCGTCAACCAGATTAGCCCCGGACCCACTATCAAGAAGAACAGAAAATCTCTCCACTCTCGTACCAACCACCACCTCCACTGGTACAAGGAACTGAGAAGAACTAGCGGACGAAATACATACTCCCAGGTTGTCGTCCACCACACAACCTGGGATTAACAGTTTTCCGGCGACTTTTTGCTCAACAAGGCACGGGATGGACATCCCCCAACAAAATGTCCCTCTTTCCCGCAGAAGAAACACCTTCTAGTCCTGCGGCGTACCGCCAATCCCCTCCTACGAAATGATGTCCCTCCCAACTGTATAGGCTCCTCCGAACAGACAAGGGGAACCTCAACATAAGGGACTTTAGTAGTAGGTGGAGTAACAACAGGGGGCGGAGTTACCTCGCACCTCTCCCGGAGCCGTCTATCAGTACGGATAGCTAGGGCCATAGCAGCCTCCAGTGATGGAGGAGAATCATACTGAGCCAAAACGTCCTTTAATTTGTCAGAAAGCCCATGACAAAACTGGCTTCTAAGAGCTGGGTCATTCCACTGAGTATCTGTGGCCCATCTACGGAACTCAGAAGCAAATTCCTCCGCCGGACGATATCCCTGCTGTATCTTACGTAATTTTGTCTCAGCAAGAGAGACCCGATCTGGGTCATCATATACCAAACCCAGGGCAGTAAAAAATCGATCTACTGACTGTAGAGCCGGGGATCCCGGAGGAAGGGAGAAGGCCCAGGATTGAGGGTCCCCTTGTAGGAGCGAGATAACAATTCCCACTCTCTGCTCTTCACTCCCTGATGATCGAGGCCGAAGCCGAAAATACAATTTACATGCTTCCCTGAAGGTAAAAAATTTGTCTCGCCCACCAGTGAACCTGTCCGGGAGAGCTACTTTAGGTTCAAATCTGGTTTGCTCCGAGGGAGACAAAACTTTGGACTTAATGTCCGTCAGCTCCATGGATAATCCCTGCAACTGCAGAGCCAGCTGGGCTACTGGATCCATGGCAACTGGGAATAATTTTAGTGGCCAGTGAAAATGTCACCGGTCTTATGATATGTGTACGATGTCAGTAAACTATTCTTAAAAGAACAACACTCTATACAACATATAGATTAGCAACATCAGCATGTAAATATAGAATAGATTTACCTGACACGATATCCGTTGAACTCAGGGTTAATCTTGAGGACTTGATACACTGTCACAGGAAAGAGGAGGACCGGGGGTCTAACCTGACCCTAAACTGGGGTCCTAACTAATCCCTCACCTTGGAGGTACTGATAATGGTTCAGAGGTCCAAGTCTCCAGCCTAACCCTGTCTCCTATCAGTCCCTGAACCCTGTAATCAGTCCTAAGAAGGATTCTGATTACCACCAAAGGGATATGGGCTGATCTCTGCTAAATACACAGATTAGACATATAAGACAGACTGGAGAAAACACAGACTTGCATACACACTCAAACACAGAAGGAACATAAATGATCTGGGATATTAAACTCTAAGCAAGGTGAGCTTAAAACAACTAAGGAGCTCTTTAACTTAAGTCTATACAGATACAATCCTATCTGTGGTCTGCATGAAGAATTTCACTGGCAACTCCCAACACAGACAACCAGAGATTTAAAGGAAACCAATCAACAAATAATTAATTGCAGCCGGGAGAAACTGCACCCAGTCCCAGAACTGAGCACAGACAGAATTAACTCCCTAACTGCCAAACACAAAGAAACAGCAACTCAGCTGTGAGAAGTCAGAATGTGCAACCGCGACGATCTTCGTGGTGATGCACACATGACAAGAAGAGGGTGGAGGCAGCAGGACTTTTTGCCGTACACACAGCAGGGGAACAGCTGACATTAGTGAACCCCAGTAACACAGGAGCAAGTGTTGACTGTGCTAACAGCAATTCATGGCAACAACTGGCGTTGTTGGAGCTCAGGGATGAGAAGAGAAGAGGGTGGAGGCAGCAGGACTTTTTGCCGTACACACAGCAGGGGAACAGCTGACATTACTGAACCCCAGTAACACAGGAGCAAGTGTTGACTGTGCTAACAGCACTTCATGGCAACAACTGGCGTTGTTGGAGCCCAGGGATGAGAAGAGAAGAGGGTGGAGGCAGCAGGACTTTTTGCCGTACACACAGCAGGGGAACAGCTGACATTAGTGAACCCCAGTAACACAGAAGCAAGTGTTGACTGTGCTAACAGCACTTCATGGCAACAACTGGCGTTGTTGGAGCCCAGGGATGAGAAGAGAAGAGGGTGGAGGCAGCAGGACTTTTTGCCGTACACACAGCAGGGGAACAGCTGACATTACTGAACCCCAGTAACACAGGAGCAAGTGTTGACTGTGCTAACAGCACTTCATGGCAACAAACTGGCATTGTTGGAGCTCAGGGATGAGAAGAGAAGAGGGTGGAGGCAGCAGGACTTTTTGCCGTACACACAGCAGGGGAACAGCTGACATTACTGAACCCCAGTAACACAGGAGCAAGTGTTGACTGTGCTAACAGCACTTCATGGCAACAACTGGCGTTGTTGGAGCCCAGGGATGAGAAGAGAAGAGGGTGGAGGCAGCAGGACTTTTTGCCGTACACACAGCAGGGGAACAGCTGACATTAGTGAACCCCAGTAACACAGGAGCAAGTGTTGACTGTGCTAACAGCACTTCATGGCAACAACTGGCGTTGTTGGAGCCCAGGGATGAGAAGAGAAGAGGGTGAAGGCAGCAGGACTTTTTGCCGTACACACAGCAGGGGAACAGCTGGCATTACTGAACCCCAGTAACACAGAAGCAAGTGTTGACTGTGCTAACAGCACTTCATGGCAACAACTGGCGTTGTTGGAGCCCAGGGATGAGAAGAGAAGAGGGTGGAGGCAGCAGGACTTTTTGCCGTACACACAGCAGGGGAACAGCTCACATTACTGAACCCCAGTAACACAGGAGCAAGTGTTGACTGTGCTAACAGCACTTCATGGCAACAACTGGCGTTGTTGGAGCCCAGGGATGAGAAGAGAAGAGGGTGGAGGCAGCAGGACTTTTTGACGTACACACAGCAGGGGAACAGCTGACATTACTGAACCCCAGTAACACAGGAGCAAGTGTTGACTGTGCTAACAGCACTTCATGGCAACAACTGGCATTGTTGGAGCCCAGGGATGAGAAGAGAAGAGGGTGGAGGCAGCAGGACTTTTTGCCATACACACAGCAGGGGAACAGCTGACATTACTGAACCCCAGTAACACAGGAGCAAGTGTTGACTGTGCTAACAGCACTTCATGGCAACAACTGGCGTTGTTGGAGCCCAGGGATGAGAAGAGAAGAGGGTGGAGGCAGCAGGACTTTTTGCCGTACACACAGCAGGGGAACAGCTGGAGTTACTAAACCCCACTAACACTATAGCTTGTGTATTGGTCTGTGGACACGACACTTCTGAGCAGCAACTGGCAGTGTTGTAGCCCAGGGAGTAGAGTTCAGGTGGTAGAAAGTGTGATACACCAAAGGGGATCTTGCTGGATGGGGATATATTTTTTCTAGCAGACTGAAGTTTGGTCAGGATTTTCCATGATCACAAGGACCTGTGATGAGGTCATAGTCACGTGATCAGGTCAGCTGATGTGTACCTCACCTGAGGGTGTGGACTAGGCCTATTTAACAAGAAGCTGTGGGAGTACGAGGAGGGGAAGGAAGGAAGGAGTTTGGCTGGAGACAGGCTGGAAGAGTGTTTTGTTACAGTGTGTCAGTGTGCACCAGGAAGCGAGTACCAGACCACCCGGAATGGCACCTGGCGGTCTCTGCTGACCTGCATCCGCTTAGTTAAGCTCGTCCCAAGCAAGGGTGAGTCTGGGACCAGTGGTTCTCCAAACTGGAGTGATTTATGTTCTGTTTTGATTTTGTTATCTGGACTTTTGTTGAACCCGTCATTAAAACCACTGAACTTTGAACTGAACGCCTGTGTGTTTACCTCATTACTGCGGCCCGGCCCCTGCCTACCAGAGCGGATCCCTACAATTGGTGGCTTGAAAGCGGGCACATGCAGTGAGGTCAGGCTGTGGTATTGTTTGTTTTTTTTTCCTCTGCATGACAGTCGATGTCCTGGGTGAAAAAGTAACGCAAAACCCGGTGGAGAACTGTCCGGAGATGGAGAGCACAGTAAAGATGCTGGTGGAGGCCATGCGACAGCAGCAGCAGGCTATGCAGCAGCAACAGCAGGCTACACAGCAGCAACAGCAGGCTATGCAGCAGCAACAGGAAACCAATAGTCTACTGATGCAGCACATCGCAGCGCCGCAGACAGCAGGAGCTGCCCGGGGATGCCAGGATGTCCGGAAAGCGGTGTGTATAGCGATCCCAAAGATGGAGCAATCAGATGACGTCGAGGTATACCTGGAGATGTTTGAAGGCGTGGCTATGAGGGAGAGACTGCCCCGGGACCAGTGGGCCGAGATCGTGGCTCCGTTTTTGGCTCCAGGACCCGCAAAAGCCTATAGGGACCTACCCCCGAGCATCAGACGGACTACGAGATCGTCAAGGGTGAGATACTCGCACGTCTTGGGGTAAATGTGTTAGTCCGGGCCCAGCGGGTACACCAGTGGTAGTTTTCCACTTCCGAGACAGCTCGGTCCCAGTATTATGACTTGATACACCTGATGGAAAAGTGGTTGCAGCCGGAGGTGTTGTCACCCCGTGCTATGCTGGATCGTATAGTGACTGATAAATTCTGTAGGACTTTGCCCCACACCCTGCAAACCTGGGTTGGACAGGCAGCCCCTACTGATGGTCTCCAAATGGTAGACCTCATTGAAAGATATGGGGCTACCAAGGCGATACAGGGAGAGACTACCCAGAAGGTAATGAGTAAATTCCCCAAACCTTCACCTGCCGTTCGGCGAGCAGAGACTCGGAAGGCCGCCCAAGACACGTCTGGGGACGAAAGAGGCCCCATAATCTGTTGGCGGTGCCAAGAACCAGGACATGTGAGAGCTGATTGCCCCCACCTGACTGAGCCCATGGACACAAACTATGGGTACTATCAGTCTCACTATGCCAAACACATGTGTGCAGTGGGCAAACCAGAGGGACCCAGTATGAACCATTTGTGTAAAGTGGAGGTGGAGGGTAACCCTGCTGTGGCTCTTCTGGACTCAGGGAGTCTCGTAACCCTAATACGAGCCAGCCACGTCCAAATCAGCGAGTATACTGGTCGGAAAATAGGTGTATTGTGTATACATGGGGACCTAAAACATTATTCTACCGCCCTGGTGATGATCAACACGCCAGCGGGGAGGAGGTGCCACGAGGTGGGGGTGGTGGTTAATTTGCATTATGAGTTAATAATGGGGAGAGATTTTCCGTTATTTTCTGTGCTTTGGCCTGTAATTACCTCTCCCACGGAACAGTCGTCGGCACCAGTGGCAACCAGGTTGCATTCTCCAGAAATTGGGCATGAACCTGGTGGCCCAGAGGAAGATGTGCTGGCGGTAGGAGTACCTTTGCCTTCAGTGGAGGAGGAAAACCCTCTCCTATACAAGTGTTAGCTGGGGAGATGGAATATTGGCCACCGGGACTGGAATTGTCAGACTTAAATGTGACAGGTGACAATTTTGGTACGGCGCAAATCCGGGACCCTACGTTGGCTCGAGCTCGGGAAAATGTACTGGTTGTCAATGGGGAACCCCAACAACCCGGGGCAGCTACAGTATTTCCCCGATTCGAGCTGAACCAAGATTTGCTGTATCGGGTTGAAAAAGTACGTGGGGACATTGTCGAGCAGTTGCTGGTACCCCAGTCGTATCGTAAGTTGGTAATGGACCTAGCGCATGCGCATGTACTGGGGGGACATCTGGGTCAAAAGAAAACCCTAGACCGAATTCTACAACGGTTTTACTGGCTAGGGGTCTATGAAGAAGTTAAACGGTATTGTAACTCTTGTCCCGTGTGTCAGGTAACCAGTCTGCAGCCTCATTTTCGGAGTCCCTTAGTACCATTACCAATTATAGAGGTCCCGTTTTAGAGAATAGCCATGGATCTGGTGGGGCCTGTTAATAAATCAGCGAGGGGTCACCAACATATCCTCGTAGTTCTAGATTACGCTACCAGGTATCCTGAGGCTATTCCCCTGCGCCACACCTCTGCCAAACTTATCGCAAAAGAACTCATGGGTATGTTCTCTCGGGTGGGAATCCCTCAAGAAATCTTAACAGACCAGTGGACCCCCTTTATGTCAAAAATCATGAAGGAACTCTGCCACTTGTTGAGTGTTAAACAGTTGCGCACATCGGTCTATCATCCTCAAACAGACGGGTTGGTAGAAAGGTTCAATAAGACCCTGAAGAATATGTTGAAAAAGCTGTCTCTAAAGATGGTAAAGACTGGGATCTCTTGTTGCCATACCTGATGTTTGCAGTGCGGGAGGTGCCCCAGGCATCTACGGGGTTCTCGCCCTTCGAACTATTATATGGCAGACATCCCCGTGGCTTACTCGATATAGCTAAAGAGACCTGGGAAAACCAACCAACTCCCCACAAAAGTGTGATAGAACATGTGGCCTAAATGCAAGAGAGAATGGAGACAGTCCTACCATTAGTCCGAGAACATATGGAAGCAGCACAAAGGTCACAGAGGCAGGTCTATAATCGGGAGGCACGGGTAAGGTCCTTTAACCCTGGGGATCGGGTGTTGGTACTTGTGCCTACAGTGGATAGTAAATTCCTTGCAAGGTGGCAGGGACCCTACGAGATTATGGAGAAGGTGGGTCCCGTAAACTATAAAGTACACCAACCAGGGCGAAGAAAGCCAGAACAGGTATACCATGTGAATCTGCTCAAACCATGGAAAGACAGAGACCCTCTTGGTGAGGATTGTCCACGGCCTGCATTTCCAGTAGAGAGGGCTCCCTTGCCTCGGGAGAAGGCAAGAGAAGTTCTCTCCGCCGTCAAAATAGCAGACACTTTGTCTCCTAGACAAGTTCAGGAGGTCCGAGAGTTTGTTAGCCGAAATACCGATGTTTTCTCAGAGCTCCCTGGCCGTACCTCCCTAATCCAACATGACATTGTCACGGAGCCGCAGGCCAAAGTCCGATTAAAGCCATATCGGGTGCCTGAGGCCCGGCGACAAGCCATCTCAGAAGAGGTAAAGAAGATGCTGCAGTTAGGGGTTATTGAAGAGTCCCAGAGTGAGTGGGCCAGCCCAATAGTCCTAATACCAAAACAAGATGGGACACTAAGGTTCTGTAATGACTTCAGAAAACTTAATGAAATTTCTAAATTTGACGCCTACCCCATGCCCCGGGTCGATGAGTTAATAGAGCGGTTTGGGCAGGCCCGGTATTTTTCAGTCATTGACCTCACGAAAGGGTATTGGCAGGTGCCCCTAACAAAAGCAGCAAGAGAGAAAACTGCTTTTGTAACACCCGAGGGACTGTTCCAGTATATAGTCCTACCTTCGGGTTGCATGGCGCTCCAGCGACTTTCCAGAGGTTAATGGATGTTGTTCTTCGTACTCATAGCCGATATGCCGCTGCCTATCTCGACGATATTGTGGTGTACAGTGCAGACTGGGAAAGTCACTTAGCCAAGGTACAGGCGGTGATTGATTCTCTGCGACAAGCAGGGCTAACTGCCAACCCAAAGAAGTGTTCCATAGGGTTGGAGGAAGCTCGGTACCTGGGGTATGTGATTGGGAGAGGAGTTATCAAACCTCAAATAAACAAAGTGGAGGCAATCCAAAACTGGCCCCATCCCCTCACCACAAAACAAGTGAAAGGGTTTTTGGGGTTAGTGTGATATTACCGTCGGTTTATTCCCAATTTTGCAACCCTGTCGGCGCCGTTAACTGACTACCTGAAAGGGAGGAAGTCAGTAATGGTTGGCTGGAATGATCAGATTGAAGAAGCGTTTTTAAAACTAAAAGGGGCACTGTGTGGGTCATCAGTTCTGATCACACCCGACTTCAAAAGAGAATTCATTGTCCAGACTGATGCGTCAGAGGTAGGTCTGGGTGCCTTGCTGTCTCAGGAGGTTAACGGGGAGGAGCATCCCATTAGTTTCCTGAGTCGAAAGCTTACTCCAGCTGAAACCAGATACAGCATTGTAGAGAGAGAGTGCCTGGCCATCAAATGGGCACTGGAGTCATTGCGCTACTATCTGTTGGGGAGAACGTTTCGGTTGGTAACTGATCATTCCCCTCTGACTTGGATGAGTCAAGCCAAAGAGAGAAATGCACGAGTCACCAGGTGGTTTATGTCCCTGCAAAATTTCAAATTTTCAGTAGAACATCGGGCAGGTAAATTACAGGGGAACGCAGATGCACTGTCCAGAGTTCACTGTATGTCATGTGTCCACCCTCCTAAGGTTGAACAAAGGGGGGAGGTATGTGGTACACCAAAGGGGATCTTGCTGGATGGGAGATATATTTCTTCTAGCAGACTGAAGTTTGGTCAGGATTTTCCATGATCACAAGGACCTGTGATGAGGTCATAGTCACGTGATCAGGTCAGCTGATGTGTACCTCACCTGAGGGTGTGGACTAGGCCTATTTAACAAGAAGCTGTGGGAGTATGAGGAGGGGAAGGAAGGAAGGAGTTTGGCTGGAGACAGGCTGGAAGAGTGTTTTGTTACAGTGTGTCAGTGTGCACCAGGAAGCGAGTACCAGACCACCCGGAATGGCACCTGGCGGTCTCTGCTGACCTGCATCCGCTTAGTTAAGCTCGTCCCAAGCAAGGGTGAGTCTGGGACCAGTGGTTCTCCAAACTGGAGTGATTTATGTTCTGTTTTGATTTTGTTATCTGGACTTTTGTTGAACCCGTCATTAAAACCACTGAACTTTGAACTGAACGCCTGTGTGTTTACCTCATTACTGCGGCCCGGCCCCTGCCTACCAGAGCGGATCCCTACAAAAGATATACATAACAGGAGACATGGATAACGTTGCCAACCAGTTATTTAATCGGAAATCGGACAGGCAAATTCAGGCGAGATCCATG
This sequence comes from Oophaga sylvatica, assembly GCA_033576555.1. Classification (NCBI taxonomy): domain Eukaryota; kingdom Metazoa; phylum Chordata; class Amphibia; order Anura; family Dendrobatidae; genus Oophaga; species Oophaga sylvatica. The sequence continues at coordinate 826,949,186 of JARQOD010000001.1, read as the reverse complement.
CCTTGTTCATTTTCAGAAAAGTAAGCCGGTCTACATTATCGGAGGATAGTCGCATGCGACGGTCTGTTAGTACACCACCTGCAGCACTAAAGACGCGCTCCGATAATACACTGGCAGCAGGGCAAGCCAGCACCTCCAATGCATACTGGCTAAGCTCTGGCCATGTATCTGACTCGCACCACAATTGTGGATACCAGGGCTATGGGGTACTCGGAGCCGAGCCCATTAATTTCTATGGGAGATGTCACTGGCAGCGGGACTCGGTCCGTGGCCCTGGCGGTCATGCAATGGGGGATATTTACAGGGGATTATTAGGATAGGTAGTTCGTGACGCCACCTGTGGTATCTGATCAATTGGACCAGCGCTGCTATAAGGATCTTCACAGGGGATGTTATGGGGCAGCTGGGTGGTAAGTCTCCCACAGGTGAGACTGGTCCCTGGAAGTCTATGGTGATGATGAAGGGTGTAGTTAAGAATTCAGTCGCACACAATGCAGCTTCTTTTCATACCTTTACTGGTAGATGGTTCAGGCAGGTCCCGGGGAGCTGGTCGGGGTGGAGAATGCACATTCGGGATAACCGCTGAGCAGGTTAGAGGCCTCCTTTACTTCAAATGTATGTGAGTCCAAACTTGCATGAAGCGAAGTTAACTCTGCAATCTCCAGCTTTCTCAATAGCTGCAACGCCCGGCTGACATTGTGGTGGAGCCTTCTATGTCTCTGATAATCAGATGTTGAGAGAACTAAGTCCTTCTATGCTTGGCCTAGCTAAAAGTCCTTGTTCCCCCTGACTCCGGTTACGTATCAGCGCTTACGGCTACCTTCTGCGACCTGTAGTCCAGAAAGCCTCCGGTTATCTTGTTACTAGGCTTGAAACTCTAGCAACGCTTCGGACCCCGGTGTCCGGTGATTTAGTGCAGGTATCCAATACCTGAAGCACTTCTCTCTGTCTTCTCCACTGTGCCCTTCGCCCTGCTTCCCGCTCTTAACATAAGCACTTGTAGCTTTTGATGGAAATGTCAGCTTTGTCCAGAGCTCACTGAACAGCTCTCAGTATCCTCCAAGTCCAGACTGGACTGAAACTGAACTGCACTGTCTTAAGACAGGAAGCTGACTGAACTCCTCTCCCTCCAAGACTTGACTGACCCTGACTGCTACGTGTCACTACTCTTATATCCCTGGTGGGTGTGTCTGAAAGTGTGAGTGACGTGAATGGATATCAAGCATTGCGGTTACCTTCCTGTGCATTCTCCTGGATTATTTGTGTGCCTGACATAGCTGGGCCACACATCCCCCCTTGGTTAAACACAGCACTCCCGGGCTGTAAAAGAGAAAAAGAAAACATTTTTGTTTTGCATTAAACAACAACATTTTAACTCTTCCCATCCGGGAGGTACGAATTCTTGAACGTTACAATTTGTACATTAGAAAAATACAAAAGTATCAAAATATCAAAACATTTCCATAAATATTAGACAATATTCTTGTGGAGGACCCGCACCAAAAACCTCCCACGTGGGTCCTGGGTGGGCTGCAGGACTTCTGACTGCAGACCTCACTCTAGGCCACACCATACGGGTTTTTCTTCAGAGGTAATAGTAATGCTTTCGTGTAAAACCAAGATAAGGCACCGTAGTGCAAACTATTTACACTTAAAGTTTTTGGGCTGGCACAGTCCACAGCCACGCAGTCCATTTGCATGGGAAAAAGACACATAGATATATATAAATTTCAAGTATTCATTAATTCTTCAACTTCACTTTAACTTTCTTTACCCAACCGGGGTATTTTACTTTAAATATGTAAGCTATGTAGCATTTTCATACATATCAGTAAAAGACAATAAAGTGCAATTCTGCCAAACTTCTTCCAACTTTTTACATTTCTTCAGGTGCAGTAAACCCCTGTCTGGGTCCTACTGATTTTCATTTTTCTTGTAAACTTCAATAACGTCTTCCACTCCTGGGGCTGGAACGACGCGGTGTTCTTTTGAACGCATAACAAACAAGTCATGGCCTGCTATCAGCGTTTGAGTGGCCACAGTTCTCATTCTAACGGTGGACCCAACGGGTACTTCTTTTCTGTCGGACGCCGATTGTGTCGCTGCAGGGGCCACAGTAACTTGCGATGCAGGTTGCGATGCAGGTTGCGATGCAGGTTGCGATGAGTACGCAGGGGGCGACTCCAGTGCACGGTCTGATGCTGTGGGAGCTTGGGACTGGGACGCTTCAGTATTGTGTACGGTACCGGCGTCGGGGACGGGGTCACGGATAACAGAAACGTTTAGGGCATACCAGCCCTTTAAACCCCAGTGTCGCGTGTAGCTCACTATGTCCCCATTTATCAGGTCCCTCCCAGGATGACCGATGGGCAAGTGGGACTCTACGTCCCGGCGGCTCACAAAGACCCCCGGATAGAGGCCCGGCTCGTGGATAAAGCCCCAGCCCTTGCGGAGTTGAAATTCGGTGACGCACCCCTGACGCCGCGGTTCCCGTCGGGTACCTTTATCTCGGCGGACGGTTTCTTTATCAGCGAATAACTTTTCATGCCATTCCTGTCGGTCTCGCTGTATCTTTCTCTTCCTCCTGCTGTTGTCTCACTTTCTCGCAGTGTTGCCAGGCATTTCCGGTTTGGAGGTCGTAAGTCACATCATCCAGACGCTCCATCTCGTCCCAGTCGATTTCCGGCAATGATGGCTGGGACCCTTCCGGTGTTCCTACCAGGGAACCGTAATCTGCTGCGGCCTCCTGGCCTGGCTGGCACTCCGGAACGGGCAGGGCCTCCTCAGCCTCCTTCTCCTCCACCTCCGCATCGGTGGGATCAGGTACAGCACTTTTGGGGGCAGCCTCCGGTTTCTTTTCAGCCTTCTTTAGCAGAGACGTTGGAAAATCATGTGACGGCGTTATGCTTGTGGGAGAGAGCACTGCGTCCCACAGCAGCCGCTGTGTCTGGGCACGCCAGCGTCTCTCTGTCTCCTGCATGTCTGCATGACGCTGGATTAATCTTCTGAGCACCGCATTCTCTTTCTGCAGCTCCAGCATAGCGGGGTCAGTGTCCGATCTGGGGACAGCTCCGGCACAGGCAGTAAATCCTCCGTTGAGCAGGGTTTGTACGCCTCCGCTCCTCCGCACAGATTCTCCTGTCCTTCCGCCATCTCGTCCCAGGCCAGACTGTAGTTTCCATCAGGAACTGTCTGGTCTCTTCTTTGGAGGCGGGATTTGCGTCTCCTCCTCTTTGCATAGAAGATGAAGAGGAGGCGGATTTCCTTAGCAGTGGGGCAGGACCGCACATTATAGTAGCATTTTGAGAGGGCGGCCATCTCTTTCGCGCCACAGGGGGGTACACGCCCACGAATGCACGCCCAACTTCTTCACCAGCGCCTCAGGGCGCCAATATGGCGGTAAAATGGCGTTATTTGGCTCCAAATGCAGCAAACAGTCTTTTTCACCAAACAGTTCAATATAGGCACACAGGACTCACAATTGCAAGCTTCGCATCCTGTTCGTGACGCCAAGTTAATTTGACTCGCACCACAATTGTGGATACCAGGGCTATGGGGTACTCGGAGCCGAGCCCATTGATTTCTATGGGAGATGTCACTGGCAGCGGGACTCGGTCCGTGGCCCTGGCGGTCATGCAATGGGGGATATTTACAGGGGATTATTAGGATAGGTAGTTCGTGACGCCACCTGTGGTATCTGATCAATTGGACCAGCGCTGCTATAAGGATCTTCACAGGGGATGTTATGGGGCAGCTGGGTGGTAAGTCTCCCACAGGTGAGACTGGTCCCTGGAAGTCTATGGTGATGATGAAGGGTGTAGTTAAGAATTCAGTCGCACACAATGCAGCTTCTTTTCATACCTTTACTGGTAGATGGTTCAGGCAGGTCCCGGGGAGCTGGTCGGGGTGGAGAATGCACATTCGGGATAACCGCTGAGCAGGTTAGAGGCCTCCTTTACTTCAAATGTATGTGAGTCCAAACTTGCATGAAGCGAAGTTAACTCTGCAATCTCCAGCTTTCTCAATAGCTGCAACGCCCGGCTGACATTGTGGTGGAGCCTTCTATGTCTCTGATAATCAGATGTTGAGAGAACTAAGTCCTTCTATGCTTGGCCTAGCTAAAAGTCCTTGTTCCCCCTGACTCCGGTTACGTATCAGCGCTTAGGGCTACCTTCTGCGACCTGTAGTCCAGAAAGCCTCCGGTTATCTTGTTACTAGGCTTGAAACTCTAGCAACGCTTCGGACCCCGGTGTCCGGTGATTTAGTGCAGGTATCCAATACCTGAAGCACTTCTCTCTGTCTTCTCCACTGTGCCCTTCGCCCTGCTTCCCGCTCTTAACATAAGCACTTGTAGCTTTTGATGGAAATGTCAGCTTTGTCCAGAGCTCACTGAACAGCTCTCAGTATCCTCCAAGTCCAGACTGGACTGAAACTGAACTGCACTGTCTTAAGACAGGAAGCTGACTGAACTCCTCTCCCTCCAAGACTTGACTGTCCCTGACTGCTACGTGTCACTACTCTTATATCCCTGGTGGGTGTGTCTGAAAGTGTGAGTGACGTGAATGGATATCAAGCGTTGCGGTTACCTTCCTGTGCATTCTCCTGGATTATTTGTGTGCCTGACATAGCTGGGCCACACATATCCAGCTTAGAGACCCAAAACTTGAATGGGGAAGAGCCATCTGGGAGTACACTGAGAGGGCAAGACATGTAGTCTGTCACCATCTTACGGAAACGTTGCCTCCTGCTGACTGGAGCCGTCTCGGATGGTGTACACATTGGTGGCGCTGCCACAAAACTTCGCCACATTTGGAACATGCTGGTCTTGCCCTGTGCAGAGGCGCTGCTTGTGCTCCCTGTTATTGCAGAGCTGTCTCCACTGCCTCGACGCACAGAGCTGCTTTGTAAAGCAGTAGCAGCAGCAGTGCTCTCGGCTGGAATGGAGAACATTATGGATTGCACCAGTGTGTCTTGGTACTCCCGCATTTTACGCTCCCGGTTCAACGGTGTGATGAGGCTTTGTAAGTTGTCCCGGTAGTGAGGGTCTAGGAGGGTGTACACCCAATAATCAGACGTGGTGAGAATGTGGGCAATGCGGCGGTCGTTTCTCAGGCACTGCAGCATGAAATCAACCATGTGCTGCAGGCTCCCAACTGGCCAAGAAACGCAGTCCCCTGCAAGAGGCGTAATCTCTGCCTGCTCTGCATCACCCCACCCTCGCTCTACATACTGACTAGAGCGTTGTGTACCTCCCTCTGGAGCGATGTCTTCCTCATCCATTGACTCCTCCTCATCCTCCTCACAAAGTGAGCCCTGCCCAGCCCTTTGTGAGGAACCACGTTGCGCTGACTGTCCAGAAGGTGATGGAATTTGTGACTCCTCATCCTCCACCTCTTCCAAAACCTCATCCCTTAGTGCTTGCAGTGTTTTTTGAAGCAGGCAGATAAGGGGGACAGTCAGGCTGACTAGTGCATCATCTGCACTCGCCATCCGCGTTGACTCATCAAACGCACGCAAAACGTAGCAGATGTCCTTCATAGAGGCCCACTCAGTAGTGGTGAAGTGTGAACGGCGCAAATTGCGAGTTGATTGCGCCTGATGCAGCTGATACTCCATTACTGCTGGCTGCTGCTCACACAACCGCTCCAACATATGTAACGTGGAATTCCACCTGGTGGCTACGTCACATATGATGCGATGTTCAGGAAGGCAAAATTTGCGTTGCAGAGCTGCAATGCGCGATCTGGCCATGCTGGAACGTCGCAAGTGAGCGCACTCTAGGCGGACCTTGTGCAGCAGTGCAACAATATCCGGATAGTCCCTCAAAAAACTTGCACGACCAAGTTGAGCACATGTGCCAGACATGGTATGTGAGTGAGGTTGCCAAGGCCCAGAGCTGCCACCAGATTTCGGCCATTGTCACACACTACCAAGCCTGGCTGGAGATTCGCTGGCAAAAACCACACGTCGCTCTCCTGCTCGATGGCATTCCAGAGCTCCTGCGCTGTGTGGCTTCGATTCCCCATGGAAATTAATTTCAGGACGGCCTGTTGACGTTTGGCCACGGCTGTGCTCATATCGGTCGCAACAGGTAAGCTTTCACGGGTCCATGTGGAGGTAGACCGTGACGGCTCCTGCAGAGATGATTCTGAAGAACTGGAGTAGGAGGAGGAGTCAATGTGTACAGACTTGATTCCTGCAATCCTTGGAGTTGGCAGAACACGTACAGCGCCACTCGCAAGATCTGTACCCGGCTCCACAACATTGACCCAATGGGCAGTGAGGGAAAGGTATCGTCCCTGGCCATGGGTACTGGTCCACGCATCGGTGGTCAGGTGGACCTTGCTACTGACGGCGTTTAGTAGCGCATGTTTAATTTTTCCCTCAACATGCTTTTGCAGACCAGGGCTTGCCTGCTGAAATAAAATCGGCTTGGCACATTGTATTGTGGGACTGCCAATGCCATTAAGTTACGGAAACTGTCAGTCTCCACCAGCCTGAATGACAGCATTTCAAGGGACAGGAGTTTTGCAATGCCAGCATTCAGAGCCTGTGCTCGTGGATGGTTTCCCGAGTATGGCCGTCTTTTATCCCATGCCTGTGCTACCGATGGCTGTTTTGTGGCCTGGGAGTGTGAGGATGACAGGGAACTTGCTGCTGTGGGTGGAATAACACTTTGTCTCTGGACAACAGTGACCAAGGTTCTTCCATGGCGATCCTGTGAGGAAGCCGAACCAGCTGTGTGTGAGCTGGAGGAAGAGGCTCCAACACGACCTGAAGATGTAGGTGGTGCTGTAGGTTGGCCTACATCTCCAGTGTGTCTTTGTAACTCAACTACGTGCTTTGTCCGCACATGTTTCCACATATTTGTGGTATTGAGGTTACTGACACTTTTACCTCTTTTTACTTTTTGATTACACAGCTTGCATTTGACATAGCAAATATCATCTGCAAGTGTGACAAAAAAGGACCACGCAGTGCAAGTCCTGGGAGCGCCCGTTTTGACTTTTGGAAGAGAACTGCTCCGAACAGGTGCCAAACTGGAGGCTACAGGCAACCGAGTCTGCAGCCTACCTCTCCCTCCTGTTTGGACCGTTGGGGCAATCTCTTCCTCAGAGCTGCTCCCACCACCTTCCTGTTCCTCACGCCATGTTGGGTCTTGGACCTCATCATCTCCACTACCCTCTTCCAACACCTGCTGCTGTTGGGTGGTCTGGCCAGCACCATGCTCAACAGAAACTGGCACCTGAGTCTCATCATCATCAGATGCGTTCTGCGGTGTGCTGACCATCGGCACTGGCTCACCCGCCTCTTCTGATTCAGAGAGACACAGCTGTTGCTCATCACTGCATACTCCCTCTTCTTCACATTCCAGAATGCTGCTTGGCTGCGCCCCTGTTTGCAAGCCAACAGATTCTGAGAACAGAAGCAGAGACTCAGCTGGCTCCTGTACAGAACTCTCTGACTGCCTGGGCAATTTGGCAGGCGGTGAAGAGACAGATGGTTGCTCAACAGTGCTGTGGTCCTGAGAGGAGGTGGAAGCAATTGAAGTTGATGCATTGGCTGCCATCCAACCAACAACGGCTTCAATTTGTTCTTCCCGCAGCAGGGGGGTACGCCGAGCTACTACAAAAGTGCGCATAAAGGAACGCTCACGGGGAAAACTGGTGGATGCTGTGTCACTGGGGGCAGCAGCAGCCACAGAATCCCCACGTCCTCTCCCTGCTGAAACTCCACGGCCACGACCACGTGCCTTACTCCATGCCTTCTTCATCTTGGTAGATTGATAAAGAAAGTCAGAAAAGTTATAAGGCCTAAGTGTTGTTATTCCGCAGAGACTGCAGTGAACACTGCAGACAACTGTTCACTAGGTGTGAAAGGCCCCTTTGTGTACTTCTATAGTGTTTGCAACCAATGTATTGTATACGGATGGAAGGGCGTCACACTAATAGATTTGAGTTATTTGAAATAGAATGGAGCAGCACCAATTAGAGAAAAATGTCAAGGATGAGGCAGTGACACACGCTCAGCAGACTACAATCAGCAGTGGTTGAAGAACTAACTGGAGCGTGATCTGCACTCCAAAAATGAAAACCTCAGACTACAGTGAACACTGCACACAACTGTTCACTAGCTGTGAAAGGCTCCTTTGTGTACTTCTATAGTGTTTGCAACCAATGTATTGTATACGGATGGAAGCGCGTCACACTAATAGATTTGAGTTATTTGAAATAGAATGGAGCAGCACCAATTAGAGAAAAATGTCAAGGATGAGGCAGTGACACACGCTCAGCAGACTACAACCAGCAGTGGTTGAAGAACTAACTGGAGCGTGATCTGCACTCCAAAAATGAAAACCTCAGACTACAGTGAACACTGCACACAACTGTTCACTAGCTGTGAAAGGCCCTTTTGTGTACTTCTATAGTGTTTGCAACCAATGTATTGGATACGGATGGAAGCGCGTCACACTAATAGATTTGAGTTATTTGAAATAGAATGGAGCAGCACCAATTAGAGAAAAATGTCAAGGATGAGGCAGTGACACACGCTCAGCAGACTACAACCAGCAGTGGTTGAAGAACTAACGAGCGTGATCTGCACTCCAAAAATGAAAACCTCAGACTACAGTGAACACTGCACACAACTGTTCACTAGCTGTGAAAGGCTCCTTTGTGTACTTCTATTGCAACCAATGTATTGTATACGGATGGAAGCGCGTCACACTAATAGATTTGAGTTATTTGAAATAGAATGGAGCAGCACCAATTAGAGAAAAATGTCAAGGATAAGGCAGTGACACACGCTCAGCAGACTACAACCAGCAGTGGTTGAAGAACTAACTGGAGCGTGATCTGCACTCCAAAAATGAAAACCTCAGACTACAGTGAACACTGCACACAACTGTTCACTAGCTGTGAAAGGCTCCTTTGTGTACTTCTATAGTGTTTGCAACCAATGTATTGTATAGGGATGGAAGCGCGTCACACTAATAGATTTGAGTTATTTGAAATAGAATGGAGCAGCACCAATTAGAGAAAAATGTCAAGGATGAGGCAGTGACACACGCTCAGCAGACTACAACCAGCAGTGGTTGAAGAACTAACTGGAGCGTGATCTGCACTCCAAAAATGAAAACCTCAGACTACAGTGAACACTGCACACAACTGTTCACTAGCTGTGAAAGGCTCCTTTGTGTACTTCTATAGTGTTTGCAACCAATGTATTGTATACGGATGGAAGCGCGTCACACTAATAGATTTGAGTTATTTGAAATAGAATGGAGCAGCACCAATTAGAGAAAAATGTCAAGGATGAGGCAGTGACACACGATCAGCAAACTACAACCAGCAGTGGTTGAAGAACTAACTGGAGCGTGATCTGCACTCCAAAAATGAAAACCTCAGACTACAGTGAACACTGCACACAACTGTTCACTAGCTGTGAAAGGCTCCTTTGTGTACTTCTATAGTGTTTGCAACCAATGTATTGTATACGGATGGAAGCGCGTCACACTAATAGATTTGAGTTATTTGAAATAGAATGGAGCAGCACCAATTAGAGAAAAATGTCAAGGATGAGGCAGTGACACACGCTCAGCAGACTACAACCAGCAGTGGTTGAAGAACTAACTGGAGCGTGATCTGCACTCCAAAAATGAAAACCTCAGACTACAGTGAACACTGCACACAACTGTTCACTAGCTGTGAAAGGCTCCTTTGTGTACTTCTATAGTGTTTGCAACCAATGTATTGTATACGGATGGAAGCGCGTCACACTAATAGATTTGAGTTATTTGAAATAGAATGGAGCAGCACCAATTAGAGAAAAATGTCAAGGATGAGGCAGTGACACACGCTCAGCAGACTACAACCAGCAGTGGTTGAAGAACTAACTGGAGCGTGATCTGCACTCCAAAAATGAAAACCTCAGACTACAGTGAACACTGCACACAACTGTTCACTAGCTGTGAAAGGCCCCTTTGTGTACTTCTATAGTGTTTGCAACCAATGTATTGGATACGGATGGAAGCACGTCACACTAATAGATCACTGTTAATTTCAATTGAATGGAGCAGCACCAATTCCACAAAATAAAAAAAAAAAGAGTCAGTGAGTGACACGCTCAGATGACTACAAACAGCGTTGGATGCAGAGCAAACTGCAGCGTCACCTGCACTCACACACACACCTTGCACAGAGCTGTGAAAACAACACTGCAAGGAAAAAGGATGATTTACAGAGCGGTTTCTCAAATAGCCTGCCTACACAGCAATTCACAAAAACGTTATCTGTAACTGTCCCTCAGAGTCAGCAGAGCAGCGTTCTGTCCCTAACTGAATTCACAGCACAGTGACGCTAAAATGGCGGCGGCGTCTTTTATAGTGCATTCTGACATCATTTCAGCATCCAATCACAGCCATGCCATTAGTTAACATGACCGCAGCATTACAGGATGTGCCCACACTTCCTAGGATTCATCATTGGCTGTCTAAAATCACATTGCCTCTCAAAGAATTATGGGAACTTCCGATTCCGGTATACGATATATGAAAAATATCGGAACTAAGTATCGGAATTCCGATACAGCGAATATCGGCCGATACCCGATACTTGCGGTATCGGAATGCTCAACTCTAATGATGATGCAATACATGGGGAAGGAATCTGCTTTGATTCTCCCAGACAGAAACACGTCTCAGTCTGGTTATTTCTGTTGCTAGCAACATCCTGTGAATTAATTTGGAAATCACTTGGTCAACCGTGAAGGGGCACTTAGATCCTCCCTCGACACATTCTTGCCCCATAAATTGTTAGCTTTTTTGCCCAATAGAGGTGACATTACAGGACAGGGACCCAATTTAGGAAGGACGCCTTGACATGGCAATTGGGCACACATACATTGGCCAATCTTTGCGCTAAGAACCTTCCTTTTTTCATAGCAATAACATATTTCATATATACACTATATAGCGCTTTCTTCAATTTTTTCTCCCATTTTCTATGGCAGCAATGCAGTTCCTATGCTCTAGAGTAATCATTCTTGGTAAGTTATGGTGTAAACCTTAATCTTTTAGACTTGTATGCTTTCTTTGGTTGGTGCCTGTTCACACTAGCTTAGATGTGCTGGTCCTTCTATTTGTCTATCGGGATATATTAAGAGTCAGTCACTAACAAGTGATATGGGGGAGGGGGAATTGGCCATAGAAGTACCAAATAAACCAATGCAGTGATCTAGAGACCTCTGCTCCCTGTATGACTGGATACATTATGCACTCTCATGGGTTGTACAGTAGAGGATCACAGAGGGTAGTTGCATCTTCCTGTTGAAGTGACTGCTGCTAGAAGGGAGCACACCCCCTGTTCTTGGAATAAAGACAGATATCAGGGGACGGGCAGCTATGAACAGCCTGACATACGCCATGCCCCCCCTTCTCAGGCTGGCTGTTCCTTACAGGGGGAGCTGATCACTGGTTTATGATGTAATGATCCAGACGGGAGAGAGGGGAGCAGTGAGGAGCCGTTCCTGTCACAAGGAATTACAAGGGATATAAAGATAAAGTGCACTTAGCATCTCATCTTTATAATGTATAAATGCAGGAGCTCACTATATGGCTGAGGATCATGTGACTGGCTGTCGGGAAATTACCTGTTGTAGTGGAGGCGTTAGAGCAAAGAGGGTGGATTCTGGAGGTAAATATGTTTTTTTTTTTATTTTATCAGGACGGTAACTATTGATAGAGTGGAAACTAGTGATGAGCGAGAGTGCTCGGGTAAGGTATGTCGAACAGCAGCGAGACATGCAGCCATGGCGACTCGAACATAGTATTATATCACGCCGAAGATATTAGCACTTGAGCATGCTCAGATAACACCTTATTTGTGCACAATAGCTCATCACTAGTGGAAAGCATTTAAAGCCCTGCATACTACAGTTGCTGCAAGGTTAACGACACATCACTCATAAAGATGTCTATTGTAGTAACATGTGTAAGTGATGTAAAATATACTGTACATGTGACGTGATAACAATTGACAACATCTTTTGATTAAGATGCAGCTATAAATCAAAGAGAGTCTGTCAGCTGGATTTTGCTAAGTAACTACAGACTTTGTCATGTTGCCACTGTTATACTGATTAAAATGATACCTGGGGTGAAGAAATCTGTATTGTGGTTCTTGTGTAATCAGTGTTAGAAGTTTGCAGCTAGTGATATCCCAACTATGGAGTGCTATGGTGCGGGACTGTGGGCAGTCTTATTTTCCTGCTCTAAGCCAGAGATACCAAGGAAAGACCTGCCCACAGGCCGCTCCGAAGGTTAAACAGTCTGTCTCTCTCTCTGTATCTATGATGAGGAACATGTTTTTGCTTCAGGGCAGGCCTCTGGGCAGGTCTTTTCTTGGTTTCTCTGGCACTCTAGAAAAGTCTTTTCTTCAAAAGTTTTAGGCAGTTGTGGAAAAAATTCTGCATACTAAAATTTTTACAAAAATAGAAGTGTTAATAGTTCAATTTCATAAATTAACAAAATGCGAAGTGAGTGAACAAAAGAAAAATCTAAAGCAAATCAATATTTGGTGTGACCAGCCTTTGCCTTCAAAACACCATCAATTTTTCTAGGCACACTTGCACAAAATCAGAGATTTTATTTAGGATTATAGCTAGGTTTGTGAGTATCCAATTTTACCAATATGATCATCATTGTAATATGTATGTTAGGGACACAGTCATTAACTAAAACAAAAACAGCTGTATAGGATGCTGAAAACTGGGCAAGGATCAGCCAAATTCTAGTACAAAGGTTAGGTTGTGGTAGACAGTTTCATGTCTCTGGTCATACACCTTGGCAAGAGAAAATATAGGACCAAAACAAAGGTAGTTATACTCCATCAGCAAGGTATCTCGCAGACAAAGATTTCAAAGCAGACTGGGGTTTCAAGCTCTTTTGAAGAAGTACTAAAAATGGACAACATTGAGGACCATGGTTGGACAAGGACATTTATTGCAGCAAATGAAAGACACATCATGCTTACTTCCTTCGAAAATTCTAAGATGTCCAGCAGTGCCATCAGCTCAAAACAGGTAGCAATTATTGAAACCCAGTTATACTATAATGATTGTTTGCCGGCAACAGTGAAGCATGTTGAAGGTTTCTTGCAAGTTTGGTGCTGCATTTCAACATAGAGTTGGAGATTTGGTCAGAATAAATGGTGTCCACAAAGCATTTGATTAAAATCTGCGCCAGGACAACGACTCCAAACATTCAGCCAATGTCATTAATGGCCATCACAGAGCCCTGATCTCAACATCATCGGGTCTGGGATTACATGAAGAGACAGAAAGATTTGCAGAAGCCTACAGCCACAGAAGACTTGTGGTTGTCTAAGATACTGTATTTTGTGCTGTCAAACTCCCTTTAAGTTTATATGAAGTATCTGTATGCAATGCAAAAAAATGTAATTATAAGTTTGTAAGCTAATGCAGAGATATTTTTGGTAGCTTCTATTAACATAGCAGAAAAATAAAACTACAGGCAGTAACTCTTGATTTAGAGTTTTTATTTAATCAGTTATTTGATCTTTTAATCAAACATCAGCAATGTTGATCCATAGCACTTTTAGCTGGGTACTATACACAAAGGATGCATGCTTTTAATACAGTCAATGTGGAGGTATAACATACTAAACTTGCTAATGATAAGGAATGGACATTCACACTCTAGTAACAGTCCAGCATATCCATATTATTAGACAATTATGGTTCTGCAGTAGCATTGACATTTTTTTTAACATGCAGCACAGTTTATAAGGCTGGGTTTTTTTCAATTGTGAATGACGGCCTTTGATCACTTTAACCACACATCCAGAATTGCTGCATCTTGTATTCTTCTCTTTACATTGTACAGTTGTATAAAGAATGAATGCAAATAAACAATCGTAGAAATGTAGATTTATAATAGACGTCGTTTCTTACCATATTTTTCTAGATTCTTTATGTCACTTTTTGTTCACTATGCAAGGATTATCCTATGGTAGTGGTGCAAGAATATCACTTTATGTTATGGTTGCTAAATAATGTGTTCATCCATGGGATTGTCTGGACTTCTGATATTGATAACATCTGTGTTAAGTTGAATAGGTGATGAGCTGCAATTCTCGGCAATGGTCCTCACTACACAATGAACGAAACATCACTGTTCTGACTGTTTAGACCCGTCCGCTGTCTCGAGATCTGAAAGCAGCTGATCAGTGAGGGTGCCTGGTGTTGGACCTCCACCAATCTGACATTGTATGACTTGTCCTACTGACAGGTCATCAGTATCATAAGCCAGACAAACCAGAAAGCCTATTTAAATCAGTTTAATTCAGAACTTCATAGCTCTTAGCCTAGCTCTTCCTACATTGTGAATTCCATTTATTTGTCACACATTTTGATTTATTTCCTATTAATATATTTTAAAGGGAATCTGTCAGTAGCATCAACCCTCCTAAGCCATCTATATAGGCATGTAGGTCATGGGAAGCTGAATTACCCTTAAGAGGGTTGGTCCTACTGTTAGACTGCCTTTAAGTATATAATTAATTTATGGTTGTTATAGTATTTGCTCACTATTTTATACTGTTGAATTTATCAAATATTTTTTATATATATCTTTTTTGGCAATTTGATGTCAATCTAATTTTATATCATACCTGTATTGAAAACAGGAATGTAGGCATAGTGATACTGGGATACTGAGGTAGTGCTTGAGGGAGTTCAATGAACTTTGTATAATAAAGGATGACACCAGTATTATATATGGCACAAGGCATTTGTTGGGTCCTGTTATGGATTTTGCTTTGACTTCAGTGCTACTGCATGTAATCACTTCCTATCTGATTTTACAGAAGTGGTAAATCCTTACTTAGCGTTTCAGAAAGCAGAAAAGAAGCAAAAACTTTTTATTAAGTGTAAACATATTACTGTTAAATACCATATCAGAAAATTAATAAAAGATAAGTTAAGTATCAAACCTCTCAGAGCAAATTGCCTTCTTCTTTGTCGCAGTTTTAATTTTTGTGAAGCCTCTTTGAAAGAACCAATAAAAATTATGTTGAAAACAGGACTTCTAGGCTGTGGTTTTCTCAAACAAGGCAGCTAGTATGCATAGTACATTTTGGAACTGAAAGTTTGTCATAGGAAATTTAGTCTAGATGCTGGGTGGTCTTCTCAAAGTTGGCATGCTTTTTAGGCTTTACTAGCTTTTCTAGCATCTGTGAGATCATTGAAAGCAAAATGTTTCTCCAGAAAGGCTACCAGAAAGATCACTGTATATATATATATATATATATATATATATATATATATATGTTCATGATGTGTATTTTCTTCGTTTTATCAATAGTTTGTAGTAGATTTCATTTGTATTTGCAGGGTGCATGTAAACAATGTGAATTGGTTCTAAAGCACTGGGTCCTTGTTTTCCCTGTGGTCCTACACCTACATGAATATCCCATCATAAGCGGATCAATATTGTAAGAACTAGTTTTATCAGTCATTCATGAAATACTAATTGATTTTCTATAAATTGTGAGTAGCTATATGGAAACCATTTGACTCATTAGCATCATCATTCTGGTTTTAAACAAAATACAAAATTACAAAATAAGTGTAAGAAAAGTAAATGAACCCATTGGAATTATATTGCTTTCCGCAATTACTACAGGGCGGGCCATTTATATGGATACACCTAAATAAAATGGAAATGGTTAATATCAACTTCCTGTTTGTGGCACATTAGTATATGGGAGGGAGAAAACTTTTCAAGATGGGTGGTGACCATGGTGGCCATTTTGAAGTTGGCCATTTTGGATCCAACTTTATTTTTTCCAATGGGAAGAGGGTCATGTGACACATCAAACTTATTGAGAATTTCACTAGAAATGCTAGCACAGGCTTCCAGTATCCGTTGTTTCAGATGCTGCACATCTCACATCTGATGTGCAGATGTGCAGCATCTGAAACAATGGATACTGGAAGCCTGTGCTAGCATTTCTTGTGAAATTCTATTCTATTCTATTTATTCTAAAATCTGATTTCTTACCAATCTCTTCTTAAGAAAGATTGTTTAGTCTGAATCATGTCTTGATGCAAACAACTTTCAGAACATGCTTTTTAAGAATTTATAGAAAACAGCGTATAGCAGGCACCAGAACATAATTAAAAATCAATTTACTCTTCCTTAAAAGCTTCACAAGGTACATAGAGATTCATTTATTCCGCCCTGTGGTACAGCAAGTCCCAGGAGAAAAAACTTGATTAACGCATTTCAATCCTTAAAGGGGTATTCCAATCTCCAAGATCCTATCACAATGTGTAGTAGATGTAATAATAATATTAGCAAATACCTCCAATTAGAAATGTAGTATAGTTTTTCTGATTCGCTATCTCTCTTTCCTAATGTGCAGGCATTGCAGGACCTTAGATATCCATGGTTACATCCAATGATAAAGTGACAGTTAGTTAGCCAGCTGCTAGTGGTAGTAACCATGGATATCTAAGGTCCTGCAATGTACACGAGGAAAGAGACATAACGAATCAGAAAAACTATATTACATTTCTAATTGGAGGTGCTTGCTATTATTATTATTATTACACCTACAACATATTTGGATAGGATCTTGGAGATGGGAATACCCCTTTAATGGTTCTTAATCACAACCTGATTTCTGATAAGGAGTTTTTCTATGGATTAAGGAAATGGAACCGTGTGTATTAAATGAGCACAGATGGGCAAAATACATTGTTATTTAGGCCTCTTTCACACTTCAGTCGTTCGGCTTCAGTTAAAATCCGCCAAAGGGTGAAAAAAGCGGATCCGCCAGAAAAGTGCAAAAACGGATGCAACGGATCCGATTTTAAGGTGAACTTTTGAACCCGGAAAATGTATGGTACGCTTGTCTGGCATGGAGGAGAGAACTCCAGAATGGATTTTCCTATTTTTACCAGAGAAGAACGGTTCCGCTGGCGGATTCCGCCAAAAACGGATCAAGACAGATCCGCCACCCATAGGCGTCAATTATGCAAATTGGCGGATGCGGCAGATCCGTCATGGTCCGCCTTTTGACGCACACAAAAAACGTTGCAGTGGACGTTTTCAGAAACCGACGGACGCCAAAATAATGGCGAATCCGTCATTTGACGGATCTAACGGACGACCATCCGTCAAAATCCATCACTAATGCAAGTCAATGGGAAAAAAGCGTATCCGCCAAAAAAATGGCGGATCCGTTTTTTTGACGCTTTGATGGATTTTGACGTCGCACGACTGAAGTGTGAAAGAGGCCTTAATTATAAAAACGTGTGTAACTGGAAAAGGCTACAAAAGCATTGGTAATGATTAAGGTGTACATGAATCCACAGATAGTGTGCAGTAAGACGGTCGTGTTACTTGCACGAGGATTGCATCGCAATTCTCGGACTGGCTGTTGGCTCTTCTGACCTAAGTGTGTATTTCTATGCAGCTGTCATGCTCAGGTCACGAGAGCCGACGACCAGTCCGAGGATTGCAATGTGATCATCGTGTAAGTAATACGGCCGTCTTACTGCACCTGTAGATAAATTGTCTATGCATGAAGACAATTTACGACTGTAGCTACTCTGTGTATCCAGGTAAGGTTTTTCCAGAAGAGGTGAGAAAGTACTCAAAGTTAACAGCAAAAGATCTATTGAAGATTGCAAACTGAAAAATACAAGAATGGTTATAAATCTGGGAGGAAACCTATGTTGTCTTTAAAAAAACAGAACACATTTTGGTTTATTTCAGTTTGGCACAAGATCACTTGAATGTTACACAATGATCTGAAGAGGATTGCGCATTCAAGACATCCCAGAAATAAGCATTCGTGGGGGAAACTGGAGTACAAATCCTCGTGAACATTGTTGTAGCTAGAGGAAACATTTGGTGGAGACAACCGCTGCTAAACAAACATTTACAAGTTATTCAAATTACGGATTCACATATTTTTCCTCTCTACGCTGTCAATGTTTCTCATTGTGCTTCATGAAATCCATGAACATTATGCAGCTTTACCTTATTAGTTTAGTTAAATTCTGTTTGACCATAATTATGACTTAGAAAAAACTAGAACCACATTTACTGCGGGAATTAATGCAGAAATATCGGCAATTTCCAAATAGTTTACTTTGTTTTTCTTACAACCTTTTCACTATCAGAGTGCTTAAAGGTTTTCTTTCTGCAAACAAAGCTAAAAAAATATAGATTAATGAAGTCTGGATTAAAAAAATGTAACAGCATTACTAGATATAGGTATCTTCTTTCTGAAGTGGATTTACTATTTCTATTTAAAGGAGAACTCCATTTTAATGATACTTTAATACTAGAGATCATAGAATCATAGAATGGTAGAGTTGGAAGGGACCTCCTGGGTCATCTGGTCCAACCCCCTGCTCAAAGCAGGATTCACTAAATCATCCCAGACAGATATTGGTCCAGCCTCTGTTCGAAGACTTCTATTGAAGGAGAGCTCACCACCTCTCGTGGCAGCCTGTTCCACTCACTGATAGCCTGTTCCAATCACTGATCACCCTTTCAAAAAGTTTTTTCTAATATCTAATCTGTGCCTCCTCCCATTCAGTTTCATCCCATTGCTTCTAGTCTTTCCTTGTGCAAATGAGAATAAAGATGATCCTTCTACAATGTGACAGCCCTTGAGATATTTGTAGACAGCTATTAAGTCACCTCTCAGTCTTCTCTTTTGCAAGCTAAACATTCCCAAATCCTGTAACCGTTCCTCATAGGACATGGTTTGCAGACCAGTCACCATTTAGTCGCTCTTCTCTGAACTTGCTCTAGTTTGTTGATTTTTTTTTAAAATGTGGTGCCCAAAACTGGACACAGTATTCCAGATGAGGTCTGACCAAAGAGGAGTAGAGGGCAATAATGACCTCACGTGATCTAGACTGTATGCTTCTGTTAATACATCCTAGAATTGTATTTGCCTTTTTTGCTGCTGCATCACACTGTTGACTCATGTTCAGTCTGTGATCAATTAGTATACCCAAGTCTTTTTCACATGTGCTGTTACTTAGCCCTATTCCTCCCATTCTGTATATGCTTTTTTCATTTTTATTGCCCAGATGTATTACCTTGCATTTTTCCCTGTTAAAAACCATTCTGTTAGTTGCTGCCCTCTGCTCCAGTTTATGTATATCTTTTTGAATCTTCTCTCTCTCTTCTCTAGTATTAGCTACCCCTCCTAGCTTTGTGTCATCAGCAAATTTAATCAGCTTACCCTCAATTTCTTCATCTAAATAATTGATAAAGATGTTGAACAATACAGGGCCCAAAACAGAGCCTTGTGGTACCCCACTTGAGACATTCTTCCAACTGGATGTGCAGCCATTAGCAACGACTCTTTGGGACCGATCACTAAGCCAGTTATGAATCCACCTAGCAGTTGCCTTGTCCATTCCATACTTAGTCATTTTTTAATCATTTAGAGATGTTAGTGGTGCTAAGTAAGCATGCTTTACCTTCCATGTTCTGACTGAATTGAACCCTCTGCGTAGAGTAATTTGTAGTATGGCATCTGATCTCACAGAGTTAAGCTGTTCGATCTCTTGTCAAGATAAACTGCTGTCAGTTAAAAATTGAGTAACTTTGTAAAAATACTTATCCTTGTAAACCGAGAAATGTTGTGCAAGTGAATTCTCACATGAAATGATCTACTTGTAAAAGTTGGCTGCTTAGTATTACTATCCAAGCTATAATTTTATAGACAATTCTAGGGACAATCATCACCACTGCCTAGCCATAAAAGCCATCTGATGGGTGTTTGTGGCTATGAGCAAAGGAGGAATTGAAGGTTATTTGGGTTGCTTTAAACACTTGAAATCCTGAACAGCTGCTTAAATAGACTTTAACCCCTTAACACCCAGAATTTTTTTGGTTTTGCGTTTTCGTTTTTTGCTCCCCTTCTTCCCAGAGTCATAACTTTTTTATTTTTCCGTCAATATGGCCATGTGAGGGCTTGTTTTTTGTGAGACAAGTTGTACTTTTGAACGACACCACTGGTTTTACCATGTCATGTACTAGAAAACGGGAAAAAAATTCCAAGTGCGGTGAAATTGCAAAAAAATGTGCAATCCCACATTTGTTTTTTGTTTGGATTTTTTTGCTAGTTTCCCGAAATGATAAAACTGACCTGCCATTATGATTCTCCAGGTCATTATGAGTTCATAAACACCAAACATGTCTAAGTTCTTTTTTTTAACTAAGTGGTGAAAACAAATTCCAAACTTTGTTAAAAAAATAATATAAAAAATTGCGCCATTTTCCGATACCCGTAGCATCTCCATTTTTCATGATTTCGGGTTGGGTGAGGGCTTAATTTTTTGCATGCCAAGCTTATGTTTTTAATAATACCATTTTAGTGCTAATACGATCTTTTGATCATCCGTTATTGCATTTTAATGCAATGTCATGACGACCAAAAAAATGCAATTCTGGCGTTTTGTTTTTTTTTCTCGCTAGGCCATTTAGCAATCCGGTTAATTCTTTCTTTTATTGATAGATTGGGTGATTCTGAACGCGGCGATACCAAATATGTGTATGTTTGATTTTTTTTAATTGCTTTATTTTGAATGGGGCAAAGGGGGGTGATTTGAACTTTTACAGAGCAGATCACCTCTATATAGCTGAATTACTGACTTGCTATAAGCTCCGACCACAGCAAGCCAGCACTGGCAACCATAGAGGTCTCCAGGAAACCTCGGGTTGTTATGCCGACACACTGGTGACCCGCGATCACGTGACGCAGGTCACCGGTGAGCGTATTTCCAGCGCGATTATTGCTGGAAGCGCCATTTAAATGCCGCTGTCAGTTTTTGACAGCGGCATTTAACTAGTTAATAGCCGCGGGTGGATCACGATTCCTCCCACGGCTATTGCAGGCACATGTCAGCTGTTCAAAACAGCTGACATGTCCTGGGAAAGATGTGGGCTCACCGCCGGAGCCCACATCAAAGGTAGGGATACTGACATTGCCGTAAATATACGCCCAATGTCGGTAAGGGGTTAAAACAAAATAACATTTGTTTATATGGAGAGACTGAATAAGGCTGTATGATTTTGGAGTTTGATGAGTAAGCATGTAAGAAAGGTTTTTCTTTCTTTATTTTATACAGGCTATTTGGACAACCCCTTTTAAAAGGCTACTAAACATAAAAATACTATAAAAAGTTTCTATCAAGGAGAAATCGAGTAAATTTATCATTTTGTTGTTTCAACTGACTAATGTTCTCTTTACACATTTGATAGCTGTTGACTTAACGAATGTTTGATCAACAGCTATCTCTCCCGACTCCCCTATACACAGGAACATGGCTCAACCGAGGACTTTCTGTATGAGAGTGTGCTGACAACCATTTTGATCAGTGGCTTATTTCCAAAGAGAACAAAAGTACATGTCACTGAAATTCAGTAGGCCAGATTTTTCTTTCCCCAGACATCATCCATTCGGGAGAGAATTGAGAGGCCGACCCCATTCACGTTACACTGTTGAATGTTCCTGCTGATATTGACTGTTTTGGCTGACTTCAGTCCTATAAATATTGGGGCCTTAATGATCAAACACTTTCTCAGCAGAATGAAAGGGAAATGTAGTGTAAATAGCACAAATGACCTCTTAGTATTGGTTTGTCTTCTTAAATTATGTATGTTTTTAGTCTAGTTTTTAATTCTTCATCCATCAAATTTTGTTTAAGGACCCCTTTAAAGTGCATTTATCTGGTCTCCTTTACTTTTCTGAGGACCATTAAGAAAGCATTGGAGACCTGACAGGTCCTCTTTTTTTTTCATAAATGCTCCTCTAATTCTATACATTATACATATTCTTTCATTACATTTTAATATTTTGTAAAAAAAATAGAAAATTGAATATTTGTTTGAATGGGTAACATCGTGGTAATAAATTCATTTACTATGCTGTTTTACAATATGTTGTAGACAGTAAAACCATTTTTTTTCATATACATAGCAATTTCATAATATTTTGCAACAACTAAGAAACTAAGAGAAACATTAGCTGAACGGAAATGACCACTACCAATAGAAAAGAAATCTCTTTGACAGAGAAAGAAGTTAACACATAACATTTTAGAATGGATTTCTCTCATAAAAATTGCATTTGGAATTATGCTGATAGCATCTATTTGTAAATATATTTCTTCTTCCAGGAGCCAATTTGCATATATTTTGGGTAAACGTCCAAGATTTAATCTAATGACATGCAAAGTTGTGTGCAGTGGCGTACCTTTAATAGTAGCAGAACATGTCGTCACTATGGGCCTGGGTGGGCCCAGTGCCATTCTCTACGAGGCTTCCATCACCCAGTGTAACAACTTCAAAGGTATCTGCACCCTCAGGATGCAAATACCATTAGAGAAGCACTCCTCCCTTCAAAGTTTTTATCCTCTTAATATATTGCAATTAGCATATTACATAGCACTGTATATTTACAATTGCTCATTTTGCCCTTCTACCCAGTTAATTATTCTCTTTTCTCTGCTCTGGGTAGAAACAGGAAGTCTCTTGCCCATGCATTTATCATTCCCCTCTTCAACTCCTGACCCGGCTGCTCCACGCCTCCCCTAGTGACACATGGCTTGTGCAGAGAAAATTGACCACCAGTTTCTACAAAGAGCTTAGAAGGATTCAGCTAGTCAGTTTTTAATCACGTGATGTCATAGACCTAATGTTAAACAGAAGCATTAATTGGGTAGAAGAGCAACATGAGCAATTGTAAGTACACAGTGCTATATAATATGATGACTGGAATATATTAAGTAATTTAAAAAACTGACTGTCACATCCAAACATAAACTAAGTGTGAACAGGTGCTTACCTAGAGTCACCAACTCATATACACTCAAACAAAAAAGGCAGCACTCTGTAGTGCCACAGCATGCAAACATGAACTACGAAAATTGGATTGCATTACTGCATTAGAAATATGAAAAATTGAGAATGCTTAGAGCATAAATTGGCCAATTCATGTGTACCTGGAAGCCACGTTAAGGCGACTCTCAGTAAGCACGTGTTCACACTTTATGTTTGGATGTGATGGTCAGTTTTTTTAAATTAGTATTCATTAGCCTTCTGACTGAGCACTCCGCCTCTTAGCCTCAGGTGCTTTCAATCACAGCAGGGCCACTACCCCTCCACAGAGATATAGATTTCAGTCTAAGAGAGGATTCACATTAGGTTCCCATACAGATGAAGACTTAATTCTAAGAGAGGATTGGCATTCTTAGGTCCTGGAAACAAGAGTCGCCTTAACGTGGCTTCCAGGTACACATGAATTGGCCAATTTATGCACTAACCATTCTCAATTTTTCATATTTCTAATGCAGTAATGCAATCCAATTTTCATGCTGTGGTGCTACAGAGTGCTGCCTTTTTTGCTTGAGTGGAATATGATAAGAGGATAAAAACTTTGATGTGAGTGCTTCTTTAAATAGAATAGTGGAACAGGGAGTCTTCTGCTCTCTGTGCCACCATTAATCCTGTGCATCTTAGGCTCAGCACACTAGGCAATGACGACCGCACTAGATTGTGCATGCTGCAAGGAGCCTCAGTGCACACACTACACAGCATGAGGCAGCACATCAGAGGAGCTGGCTGCTTAAAGAAGACTGTGCGTGTCATCATACTATATGTGGGTGAGGTGTGGTAGCAATCACGCTATGTATGGGGGGGACTGTGAGCACCATCATACTGAGTGTGTGGGGGTAAATCTAGCGACATCAAACTGGATGGGCGGCTGAAGTGACATCATTCTGTGTGTGTGTACCATCATACTGTGTATAGGGACCATTATACCATGTGGGGGCCATGAAATTGTGTGGTAGGCTGTGCAGACCATCATTCTATGGGGGGGCTGTGGGGACATCATACTGTGAAGGTGGTTATTGTAGTGGCAGGATACTGTGAGGGTGGAGGGGACTGTGGGATATCATACTAAACTGCTAAATTTAATATAGTTGCTATCAAGGATAAATTGATTACATTGATGTATCATTTTGGTGTTTAAATTACTAAAATGATCCATACACATTATATAGCTGTTGGATGAATGATCGTCCGGTCAGCAATTATCTCTCCTGCGATTTGAGAGGCACCAATACTGTGTGTGGGTGGACTGTGGTGCCAATCATACTGTATATCATAGAATCATAGAATGGTAGAGTTGGAAGGGACCTCCTGGGTCGTCTAGTCCAACCGCCTGCTCAAAGCAGGATTCACTAAATCATCCGAGACAGATGTCTGTCCAGCCTCTGTTTGAAGACTTCCATTGAAGGAGAACTCACCACCTCTCATGGCAGTCTGTTCCACTCATTGATCACCCTCACTGTCAAAAAGTTCTTTCTAATATCTAATCTGTCTCCTCCCATTCAGTTTCATCCCATTGCTTCTAGTCTTCTCTTGTGCAAATGAGAATAAAGATGATCCTTCTACAATGTGACATCCCTTGAGATATTTGTAGACAGCTATTAAGTCTCCTCTCAGTCTTATTTTTTGCAAGCTAAACATTCCCAAATCGTGTAACCGTTCCTCATAGGACATGGTTTGCAGACCGGACACCATTCTGGTCGCTCTTCTCTGAACTTGCTCCAGATTGTTGATATCTTTTTTAAAATGTGGTGCCCAAAACTGGACACAATATTTCAGATGAGGTCTGACCTATATGGGGGGACAGTGGGGGCCATAATACTGTATGGGGAGTTTGTTGGGGCCATCATACTCTGTAGGTAACTGTTGGGCCATCATACTGGTTGTGGGTTGCGGTGGTGGTCATCATTCTTTGTGAGGGCTATTGGAGCAATCATACTGTGGTGTGTAGGGGTTACTGTGGGGTCATTAAACTGGATGTGCGGCTGTTTGATATTATACTGTGTTTAAGGGGCTGTGGGACAATCATACTGTGTGTGGGGATCATTATACCAATGTGGGGCCATAAAATTGTGTGGGAGCCATGATTCTATGTGGGGTGATGTGGGGACATCATACTATGAAGTGATTCACTGTAGTGGCATTATATGGTGGAGGGGAGGCTGTGGGGACATCATATTGTAGGGTCATCATATTGTGTGGGGTGTCACTAGGGGCCTCAATGTGTGTGGGGGCAACATACTGTTGGTTTGGGTAACTGAGGGGCTTATAAAGTATGTGGGAGAAATGTGGGGATGTTATGCTGTG
>JARQOD010000001.1:826899914-826923828 GCA_033576555.1 Oophaga sylvatica | reverse complement strand
TACCAATTTAAAGGGAAAGAACTCGATTTTCCTTTTTTTTGGGAAAATTTTCGAGAAACAACCGGATCAGGAAAGATCACATAAACACTGTCTTAGCCTTTCCTTTTGAAAACCTGTTACTTTTTCCTGAAAACGGGGCAAAAATGGGTTTTGCTGCAAAATACTGCAACATGTGAATGCACCTTAAATTCAGTTCTAATGGGTTTTTTGCCCCGTCAACAAAAAACAAAACCTTCTTTTCCTTTTGTGACTATTCAATTCTGCTGAGAACCATTTTAAAAAAAAATAGAGGAGAGATTCTTCATGAGTCACGGGGGAAAAACATCCTACAGCAGTGAAAACTGCTGCAAGAAGAGTGAGCAACGTCTGTTAATACCACTTACATGATCTAGAAAATGAAAGTATTGCCTATAAATTTTTAAAATTATACAGTTTTCCAAACATTTACATCCCCCCGCAAATTTTTTTGCTTTCTTGGCCTTTTTTCAGAGAATAGAATAATAACTCCAAATTTTTTTCTCCACTCATTTGGGGTTGGGTGAACCCATTTATTGTCAAACACTTTTTTTTTTTTTCTAATCAAATGACCCCAAAACACCCAAAATAACCCTGATAAAAAAGTTTACATACCCCAATTCAAAACCCAGTATTGTCCCCTCTAAATCAATTACAGTTTGAAGTTTTTTGGGGTAGTTTGGATGAGATTCTTTTTTTTTTTAGATTTAAGCTGCCCACTCTTCATGCAAAAAGCCTCCAGTTCCGTAAATTCCTGGCTGTCCAGCATGAACTCGCACTTGAGATCTCCCTAAGTGCTAAAATGATATTTAGGGCAGGGGACTGAGATGGCCAAATCCAGAGCCTTCACTTTGTTATGCTGTAGCCAATGACGGTCGACTTAGCCTTGTGTTTTGAATTTTTGTCATGTTGGAACGTCCAAGTACGTCCCCTGCCAGCTTCCGGGCGATGATTGCAAATTTGCCTCCAGTATTTGCTGACAACGGCTGCATTCATCTTTCCTTTAACTTTGACAAAGTTTTCTGTGCTTTTGTAGCTCAACACATCCACAAAACATCAGCGATCCACCTCCATGCTTTACAGTAGAATGGTGTTCCTTTCATCCTAGGGCCCTTTTTGACCTCTGTCCAAATGTAAAAGTTTATAGTTGTGGCCAAAAAGTTCAATTTTGGTCTCATCGTTCCAAATTACCTTGTTACAGAAGTTTTGAGGCTTGTCTCTGTGTTGTTTTGCATATTGAAGGCAAGATACTTTGTGGCATTTGCGCAGTAATGGCTTTCTTCTGGCGACTCAACCATGCAAGCCCATTTTTCTTCAAGTGACTCCTTATTGTGCATCTTGAAACAGCCACACCGCTAGTTTTCAGAGAGTCCAGTGTTTCAGCTGATGTTATTTGTGGGTTTTTCTTTGCATCCTGAACAATTTTCCTGGCAGTTTTTGATGAAATTTTTGTTGGTCTACCTGATTGTGATTTTGTTTTTACAGAGTCCCTGATTTTCTATTTGTTGGTCACATTATGAACGCTGCTGACTCGCATTATCAATTACTTGGATATCTTTTTGTATCCCTTTCTTGTTTTATACAGTTGAATTACCATTTCCTGGTGATCCGTTGACAATTTTTTGGATTTCCCCATGACTCACAATCCAGAAACGTCAGTGGCTAGTTGAAAGATGCAAGAATCTGTCTTGATCCCAGGTACTCACTAAGCTTTTATTCACACACACTGATTACAAGCAAACAGGTCACAGGTGAGGATGTTACCTTTAGTAGCCATTCAAACACATTTGTGTCAACTTCTGTGCATGTTATCAGGCCAAAATCAGCAGGGTATGTAAACTTTTGATCAGGGTCATTTGGATGTTTTGGGTTGTCATTATGATTGAAAAGGAGAAAACACAGTAGTTTGACAATAAATGGCTTCAGCCAACCACTAACCATGAGTGGAGAAAAAGTTTTGGTGTGATCATTCATATTCTCTGAAAAAAAGGCCAAGAAAGCAAAATTTCTACCAGGGTATGTAAACTTTTGAGCACAACTGTATATGTCAATGGACATTTTGTAGGAAAATACTCTTTACTTGACTTATCTATCCTGAACACATTGGGCGATTACATATCACAAATACATTCTAAAGGAACTATATGATTTATAAAATGTAGATGCAACACTAGGAAATCCCACATTCAGCTACCTTTGGTTTATTCGGTTCCCGGGAATATGCTGTGAACAGTTCTTTAAAGACTCCTTTGTTCTTTGCAAGCATTGCCTCCTCCTTGTAGATGTGATCAATCTTTGATTCCCGACATCCAAACACAAGAATCATTGGACAGGGTTTCAGTCCTAAAAATATGTATTTCAATCAGCTAAACAGAGCCAGCATGTATAAGCTCCTGTACCCCTGATGATGCTGGTTTAGGGGCGAGACGTGCCAGGGGGTAAAAAGGGAATAGCTTGTGTGTTAGGTTTTATAAATTGTGGAAGTTATCCCTTGCAAAAGTAAGGTGGTGCGTACTACAGACGGAGAATTGAGAAATACTGCTCTCATTAGACAGCCATATTGGAAAATCCATGCATTAAGGACTTAGTCCACCAGTTGCATTGTATCAATTTATTTGGTGTTGGGTGTATCACATCATTCATTTAAATAATACATAGTGGATGTAATAGTTTTAAAATGTCAGTGAATATGGTGGATGAAGGGTATTTTTTTGGATCCTTTTAAACAGTTGTATATGTATGGCCCCCTTCACACATCCGTTTTTTTCAGTGCGTGTGACGCCCCATTATAATATATGGGGCTGCACACATGTCAGTTATCTCATACAGACTGTGTGTCCGTTTGACAAACTTGTACACGTTTGTTTTTTTCCGGAAGCACGCATGTCAATACATCCTGCTCATGTGCACACGAATGATATAAGGTTTGACATCCCTGTGCCGTTCATGTGACATGTACCGGAATAGAATGCAGAATAGAAATGACAAATGTTTAGGTGTTAGATGTTCAAAGATAGATATAGATAGATAGATAGATAGATAGATAGATAATAGATAGATAGATAGATAGATATAGATAGATAGATAGATAGATAGATAATAGATAGATAGATAGATAGATAGATAGATAGATAGATAGATGATAGATAGATAGATAGATATGGGATAGTTAGATAGATAGATAGATAGATAGATAGGTAATAGATAATACATATATAGATAATAGATAAATAGAAGATACTGTAGATAGATAGATAGATAAATATGGGATAGATAGATAATAGTTAGTCAGTTAAGGGTATGCCACACTAAACGAGATTGCAAACGAGATCACTAACGAGATCACTAAAACGTCACTATTTTGCGATCTCGTTAGCGACCTCGTTGTGTGTGGCATGTAGCAACGATGTGGCCCCTGCTGTGATGTCGTTGATCGTTCACTAGAGTTCTGGACCGTTTTTTGATCGTTGGCGTCCCGCTGGTGAGCCTATATCGCTGTTTGGCACCTTTTGCGAACGACGAGCGACCTCGTTTGTGACGCATATGACTGTTTTGCGTCACGGAATGGATCGCAATATCTGTAAGTTCTCTTTTGCATCACAGAGAGGATCGCAGAAGTTGCAAAGCAGGCTAGCAGGACGCAGAGAGCAGGAGCGATGCTGGAAATTCCTATGAATCAGAAGCGCTCAGTACATGCTAATGACAGATCCTAACGACCGCCAAAGTCGTTAAAGAGATCGCTGACCGCTGATGAGTCGTTTATGAGATCTCCTGTTTGGCAGCTACTAGCGACCTAAAAGAGATCACACCAACGATTGTGTCGTTATCGTGATCGCTAACGAGATCACTAAGTGTGGCAGTACCTTTAGATAGATAGATCGATAGATATCTGTGAGATATACTGTATAATTAGTGCTTTGTGTAGCTCTGATGAGCATTGTCGTCATTACCCGACATCTGTGAATAACTGTAACTTTACCAGGGATAGTGTGGGGGAGTCTTTATTCAAATAAAGTATTTTTTTCTGTGTATGTTTGTTTGGGATTACTGGGTTAGTAATGGAGTTGTCTGATAGACAACTCTCCATTACTAACCTCAGAGCTTGATACTAGCTGTGATTTTTGGCAAATTACAGCTCATATCAACCCCAACACCATTACCCCGATTGCCACCGCACCAGGGCAATACGGAAGAGCAGGGTAAAGCGCCAGAAATAGTGCATCTAATG
The DNA here is from genome assembly GCA_033576555.1 of Oophaga sylvatica. Lineage (NCBI taxonomy): Eukaryota > Metazoa > Chordata > Amphibia > Anura > Dendrobatidae > Oophaga > Oophaga sylvatica. The sequence goes on along the minus strand of JARQOD010000001.1, from coordinate 826,919,585 downwards.
TGATGTGCCGATTCTGGGGTGGCTGTGGTTGGTATTTTTAGGCTGGGAAGGGCCCAATATCCATGCACCTTCCCAGCCTGATAATATCAGCTCACAGCTGTCTGCTTTACCTTTGTGTTTATCAAAAATAGAGGGGACTACACATCATTTTTTTTCATTTATTTATTAGCTAAATACATGTACACTGACTAAACTACACAAACAAGGCACTAATTATATATCTCATGGACATATCTATCTATCTATCTATCTATCTATCTATCTATCTATCTATCTATCTATCTTCTGTCTGTCTGTCTGTCTGTCTGTCTGTCTGTCTGTCTGTCTGTCTGTCTGTCTGTCTGTCTGTCTTTGCACATCTAACACCTAAACATCAGTCATTTCTCTTCTGCATTCTATTCCAGTACATATCACATGGAGGGTGCACACGAACGGCATACGGATCCAACACGGATGACACCCACGTACACAGTACTGGAATCATCAGGACGTGTGAAGGTGGCATATCTTGTATTCCTGACAGCCATTTGACAGTCTGAACCCTTTTGTTATTGACTACTGAGGTTAGATACAGGTCAACTGTCTCAGCAGTGGCCAACTCTTCCCATGAACCCAACATTAAAGGGATTGTCTGGTTTTGTGATAAAAGTCTGCAGTCAATCAATTTTTTTTTTCAAAAACTGACCATCACATCCAAACATAAACTAATTGTGAACAGGTGCTTACCTAGAGTCACCAACTCATATACACTCAAACAAAAAATCTATATCGCCACAGAGATATAGATTTCAGTCTAAGAGATGATTCACATTAGGTTCCCATACATATGAAGACTTTATTCTAAGAGAGGATTGGCATTGTTAGGTCCTGGAAACAAGCCTTAACGTGGCTTCCAGGTACACATGAATTGTCCAATTTATGCACTAAGCATTCTCAATTTTTCATATTTCTAATGCAGTAATGCAATCCAATTTTCATATTTCATATTTGCATGCTGTGGCGCTACAGAGTGCTGCCTTTTTTGTTTGAGTGTATATGAGTTGATGACTCTAGGTAAGCACCTGTTCACACTTAGTTTATGTTTAGATATGACGGTCAGTTTTTTAAAATTTGTATTCATTAGCCTTCTGACTGTGCACTCCGCCTCTTAGCCTCAGGCGCTTTTAATCACAGCAGGACCAATACCCCTCCACAGAGATATAGATTTCAGTCTAAGAGAGGATTCACATTAGGTTCCCATACAGATGAAGACTTTATTCTAAGAGAGGATTGGCATTCTTAGGTCCTGGAAACAAGAGTCGCCTTAACGTGGCTTCCAGGTACACATGAATTGCCCAATTTAATGCGCTAAGCATTCTCAATTTTTCATATTTCTAATGCAATAATGCAATCCAATTTTCATATATCATATTTGCATGCTATGGCACTACAGAGTGCAGCCTTTTTTGTTTGAGTGCAGTCAATCTATGTGACTGCAAACGTCTGAATCCTTACAGCATGCACTCCGCACACTGTCAGGATCATCCAGTGAAAGTTGGCGTTCGCGTGACCTCAAGTATGCCTTTCGCATAAATGCGGTCACGTGCTGTCTAGACATGCTTAGATTATTCACTTGCATTGGGTGAAGCTGAGCAAATCTAATCAGAAAGTGGCTGTCAGTATGAAAATCGCCTCCTTAAAGGCACCAAAGAATCTTGATAGAGTGCAGTGCACAAGAAGTCTGCAGTCAGATATAGTGACTATAGACTTTTATCACAAGACAACCCCTTTAATTCAGTTCATGGATTTCTAATGTATACTGGCCCAATTGAAGCCAAAAGAACACTACAATGTACAGGGGCATATGTTTTGTTTCCATATACATTGCATATGGCATGCAGATACAGTGTGAACGTAGTCTAGTCCATTACTGAGGAAAAGAAGTTTGCCAAACATATAGTGAGGCAGTTGAGCAATCATATGGGGTTTTTGGAATTTACCTATTTTCCATTTGATTGCAAAGGGAAAACAAATAAATATGAATAACAATAAACCATACTAAACAGAGAGAACATAGATCTGTGGGACTAACACATTTGTATGTCTTCCTGTTATAATTTTACCTTTATGCTGCATATCATAGAGGCGTTGCTGCCAAAAACTTCTAAAGGGTGCAATTCCAGTCCCAGGACCAATTAGGATACAGGGTACGTGTGCTTCTTGTGGCATTTGGAAACTGGGTGCTCTAATGATAAGAAATGAATGTTGAGAACATCTGATCATTATATTACTGTAAGTCATTAAACAATAAATAGTCACTCTGCATGGTAGTTATAACCCCTTAGTGACAGAGCCATTTTGCAGCTTAATGACAGGGCCAATTTTTACAATTCTGACCACTGTCACTTTATGAGGTTATAACTCTGGAACGCTTTAACGAATCCCGCTGATTCTAAGATTGTTTTTTTCGTGACATATTGTACTTCACGTTAGTGGTAAAATTTCTTTGATATGACTTGTGTTTATTTATGAAAAAAACGGAAATATGGCGAAAATTTTGAAAATTTAACAATTTTCAAACTTTAAATTTTTATGCCCTTAAATCAGAGAGATATGTCACACAAATTTCTTAATAAAAAACATTTCCCACATGTCTACTTTACATCAGCACAATTTTGGGACCAAAATTTTTTTTTGTTACGAAGTTATAAGGGTTAAAAGTTGACCAGCGATTTCTCATTTTTACAACACCATTTTTATTTTAGGGACCACCTCACATTTGAAGTCACTTTGAGGGGTCTAATATGATAGAAAATAGCCAAAAGTGACACCATTCTAAAAACTGCACCCCTCAAGGTGCTCAAAACCACATTCAAGAAGTCTATTAACCCTTTACGTGCTTCACAGGAACTGAAGCAATGTGGAAGGAAAAAATTAACATTTAACTTTTTTTGCAAAAACTTTACTTCAGAACCTATTTTTTTTATTTTCACAACTGTTAAAAGAAAAAATGAACCCCAAAAGTTTTTGTGCAATTTGTCCTGAGCATGCTGATACCCCATATGTGGGGGTAAACCACTGTTTGGGTGCAAAGCAGAGCTTGGAAGGGAAGGAGCGCCGTTTGACTTTTTCAGCGCAGAATTGGCTGGACGTCATGTCGTGTTTGTAGAGGTCCTGATGTGTCTAAACAGTGGAAACCCCCACAAGTGACCCCATTTTGGAAATTAGACCCCCTAAGGAACTTATCTAGATGTGTGGTGAGCACTTTGAACCTCCAAGTGCTTCACAGAAGTTTATAACATAGAACCGTGAAAATAAAAAATCATATTTTTTCCACAAAAACGATCTGTTCACCCCAATTTTTATTTTCCCAAGGGTAACAAGACCCAAAAAGTTTTTGTGCAACTTGTCCTGAGCATGCCGATACCCCATATGTGGGGGTAAACCACTGTTTGGGCGCACGGCAGGGCTTGGAAGTGAAGGAGCGCCGTTTGACTGTTTCAAACCAAAATTGGCTGGAATTGAAATTGGACGCCATGTCGCGTTTGGAGAGCCCCTGATACGCCTAAACAGTCGAAACCCCCACAAATCACACCATTTTGGAAACTAGACCCCTTAAGGAACTTATCTAGATATGTGGTGAGCACTTTGAACCCCCAAGTGCTTCACAGAAATTAATAAACGTAGAGCCGTGAAAATAAAAAATCATTTTTTTCCTCAAAAATGATTCTTTAGCCCGCTATTTTTTTATTTTCCCAAGAGTAACAGGAGAAATTGGACCCAAAAAGTTGTTGTGCAATTTTTCCTGAGTACGCTGATACCCCATATGTGGGGTGAAACCACTGTTTGGGCGCATGGGAGTGCTTGGAAGGGAAGGAGCGCCATTTTGTAATGCAGACTTTGATGGAATGTTCTGCGGGCGTCATGTTGTGTTTGCAGAGCCCTGGATGTACCTAAACAGTAGAAACCCCCTGAAAGTGACACCATTTTGGAAACTAGACCCCCCAAGGAGCTTATCTAGATGTTCGGTGAGCACTTTGAACCCCAAGTGCTTCACAGAAATTTATAAACGCAGAGCCGTGAAAATGAAAAATCATTTTTTTTCTCAAAAATGTTTTTTTTAGCCAGCTATTTTTTATTTTCCCAAGGGTAACAGGAGAAATTAGAACCCCAAAATTGGTGTGCAATTTGTCCTGAGTACGCTGATACCCCATATGTTGGGGTAAACCACTGTTTGGGCGCACGGCAGGGCTCGGAAGGGAGGGAGCGACATTTGACTTTTTGAAAGCCACGTCGTGTTTGGAGACCCCCTGATGTGTCTAAACAGTGGAAACCCCCCACAAGTGACCCCATTTTGGAAACTAGACCCCTTAAGGAACTTATCTAGATGTGTGGTGAGCACTTTGAACCCCCAAGTGTTTCACAGAAATTTATAAATGCAGAGCTGTGAAAATAAAAAATCATTTTTTTTCTCAAAAATGATTTTTTTAGCCAGCTATTTTTTATTTTCCCAAGGGTAACAGGAGAAATTAGAACCCCAAAATTGGTGTGCAATTTGTCCTGAGTACGCTGATACCCCATATGTTGGGGTAAACCACTGTTTGGGCGCACGGCAGGGCTCGGAAGGGAGGGAGCGCCATTTGACTTTTTGAACGCCACGTCGTGTTTGGAGACCCCCTGATGTGCCTAAATAGTGGAAATCCCTCAATTCTAGATCCAACCCTAACCCCAACACACCCCTAACCCTAATACCAACCCTAATCCTAACCTAAATCCCAACCCTAATTCCAACCCTAATTGTAACCCTAACTCTAATTGTAACCCTAACTCTAATTGTAACCCTAACCCTAATTTTAACCCTAACCCTAATTGTAACCCTAACCCTAATTCTAACCTTAATTCTAACCCTAACCCTAAGGCTAGGTTCATTTTGCGTTTTACCAGCCCGTTCAACACATAGCGTTGACGGGCTGGTAACGGTATAGCATAACACGATCGCGTTATGCTATACCCACTAGCGCAGAGGAATCAGCAGATGATTCATCTACGCTAGCGGTGACGGAGCCCAGACGCTGCAGCCCGCGTCCGAGGCTCCGTCACTGAATGATGGCACGTCACAAACGCATGCCGCTTTACGGCATGCGTCGCGATGCGCCCTCAAATGGGGGTGAATGGCAGCGTTAACGGACTGCGTTACACCGCGTTATACCGCGGTGTAACGCAGTCCGTCTAACGGACTGCCATAACGCAGTATGAACCCAGCTTAACCCTAACCCTAATTATAACCCTAACCCCAATGCTAACCCTAATGCTAACCCTAACCCTAATTATAACCCTAACCCTAACAGAAAAATGAAAATAAATCTAATTTCTATTTTTTATTATATGTCCCTAACTAAGGGGGTGATAAATGGGGGGGGTATGTACTGTTTTTTTTATTTTGATCACTGTGATAGTTTATCACAGTGATCAAAATGCACTTTCTGGAGAATGAATGAAACTTTTTTTGGATCTGCCGCCAAGCAGATCGGCGGGCACACTGCGCATGCGCCCGCCATTTTTTTTTTGCAGGAAGAAGACGCCGGGATCCGGGGGCCTGCGGGAGGACGGAGGACACCGGTAAGTATACGGGGGGGCGATCGGGGGACCCTCATTTTCTCCCCTCTGATGTGCGATCACATCAGAGGGGAGAGAAATCATTTTTTTTTTTTTTTTTGCGATCGCATCTATGCTTGCATAGACGCGATTGCAACACCGGGATCGGTGAATACCGACCCGGATCATGTTCTCTGGGGTCTCAGCTACCCCCGGTAGCCGAGACCCCAGAGAATATTTGCCCATCCCCCCACCAGCACAGCGGCACTTAGCGGCAGGCGCACTGAGCATGCGCCCGCCATGTTCTTCATCGTGCCGGCCCCGGGGGACACCGGAGGGCCCTGGGGCCAGATACAGGACATCGGGGGCCACATGGGGGTCCCGGGGACCCTTTTTCTCTGTCCTCTGATGTCCGATGACATCAGAGGACAGAGAAATTAAATGGCACAACTTTTTTTTTTTTTTTTGTTGCGGTCGCCGTTATAGGGTTAATAACGGCGATCGCAACATCGGTGTCGGTAAAAACCGACCCGATTCATGTTCTCTGGGGTCTCGGCTACCCCGGTAGCCGAGACCCCGGAGAAAATGCGCCTCTGGGGGGCGCTATTCACTTTTTCCACAGCGCCGTTAATTAATGGCGCTGTGGTTTAAGTACCCTTAATGACCGCCGTTAAAAGGCGTATCGGCGGTCATTAAGGGGTTAATTCTCTGAAATGTATTGCATATATATTCTATATAAACTGTAGTGCAGCGGTGTCCATGCTGTGCAGTGATAAGGCAGTGACCCAGGCAGGGCCGGTTCCAGGTTTTTATGGGCCCCGGGCGAAAGAGTCTCAGTGGGCCCCTTTAACACAGACCACGATTCATGATACACAGATACTGCAGAGAAATATGGGTATAGTACAATGCCAAACACTTTTCTTCTTCCATTACATGACTGATACCTATTGTAAATTGTACAATAGCTCAAAAACCGCCAAATCCTCACAGCGCACAGTACAGACCGGACAGTACAGTCCTCCATACAATATTATGGGCACCACATAGTCTCCCCCTCATCACCCATATAATACCCCATGCAGGATGTCACGCCCCCACCCCCCATATAATGCTCCATACAGAATACTGGACCCAATATAATGCTCCATACAGAATACTGGACCACATATAATGCTCCATACAAAATATGCACTGTTCTGCACTGTTATGGCTCAGGAAAGGGCGCTGTGGAAAGACGCCCCATTATCATCATCATTGCCTGCCCATTATCATCATCATTACCTCCCCATCATCATCATTGCCTGCCCATCATCATCATCATCATCATCATAGCCTCCCCATCATCATCATTGCCTCCCCATCATCATCATCATTGCCTCCCCATCATCATCATCATCATTGCCTCCCCATTATCATTGCCTCCCCATCATCATCATCATTGCCTCCCCATTATCATTGCCTCCCCATCATCATCATCATCGCCTCCCCATCATCATCATCATTGCCTCCCCATCATCATCATCATTGCCTCCCCATCATCATCATCATCGCCTCCCCATTATCATTGCCTCCCCATCATCATCATCATTGCCTCCCCATTATCATTGCCTCCCCATCATCATCATCATCATTGTCTCCCCATTAATTTTATCATCATCATTGCCTTCCCATTATCATTGCCTTCCCAACATCATCATCATCGCCTCCCCATCATCATTACCTCCCATAATCATCATTGCCTGCCCATCATCATCATTGCCTCCCCATCATCATCATCATTGCCTCCCCATCATCATAGCCTCCCATCATCATCATCATTGCCTCCCCATCATCATCATCATTTTCTCCCCATCATCATCATCATTGCCTCCCCATTATCATTGCCTCCCCATCATCATCATCATTGCCTCCCCATCATCATCATCATCATCATCATTGCCTCCCCATTAATATCATCATCATCATTGCCTTCCCATTATCATTGCCTCCCCATCATCATCATCATCGCCTCCCCATCATCATTGCCTCCCCATCATCATCATCATCATCATTGCCTCCCCATTATCATTGCCTCCCCATCATCATCATTGCCTCCCCATTAATATCATCATCATCATTGCCTTCCCATTATCATTGCCTCCCCATCAGCATCATTGCCTCCCCATTAATATCATCATCATCATTGCCTTCCCATTATCATTGCCTCCCCATCTTCATCATCATCATCATTGCCTCCTCACCACCATCACTGCCTCTCCTCACCACCATCACTGCCTCCCTCCACCACCATCACACATACAGCACAACACACAGACAGCACCGCAGCACTCTCTCACATAGATATACACACATATGAAAAAAAAAAAAACTCAGACTAGCGGTGGACACCGCGTCCAATGCAGAGACCTATCCTCACTACCGGACTCCTTCACAACAGGTTACAAGTGCAATAGAGGCATTGTCCTCTTCCTCATCTCACCCCACCAACACAGGTGACTGATGAAGGTCCATGATATAGGACCGAAACGTTTCGTGTTACTACTGTGAATAAAAATCTTTATTCTCACTATACTAAAGTTGAGTGCCGAGTTCATTTTCTAATAGATATACACACACACACAACACACACACACACACCCTCACCTGTCCGGCGTCCGCGCCCTCTCTGCCACAGCCGGCCGCTGAATGATGATGTCATTCAGCGGCGCTGCTGTGAGAGAGGAAGTGCCGGCGCAGGCACCCCCTGGAGCCCGAAGCTGCGGCAGCGGAGGCACGGGGAGAGGTAAGTATTGCGCTGGCTGCTGCCGGGGCCCTGAGCAAGCGGGGGGGCCAGTGGCGGCGCTGGCACCGCTAATGGGCGCCGGGGTGCCCGACAGTGAATGGGCCCCCCCGCCTGCTCAGGGCCCTGGCACTTGCCCGGGTACGCCGGCCCTGGACCCAAGCAAGTTCAAAACAAAGCGTGCTTAATGTCCAAAAAACTCACACAGTGCACAGCACGCTGTATCCTCCGGATCGCAGCCGGGAAAACAAAAGAAAGTCCGGGACCGGTTGCCATGAGCGACCGCAGCGCTGTGTACGCCGGGGTGCCAGACCTTTTGGCTCCGCTTGCCCCTGTGTTGCCTAACATAGGGAGTGCTCTGCAGACCAACTGCTTTGTCTACTTGCAAGACCAAAACTGACACACCCAAAACCCTCTTGCTGGTTTTTTTTTCTCCTTTCTTCCAGACCTTGTGGCCATGGGCCACTAACAAGATCTGGACTGGTGGAAATGGACCAGCCCCACTACCTTCCTGCAGTTCGTTTAAAAAATAAAGTGCCCCAGACCTAACGTCGGGCGGTGCTCGACATTGCTCACACTCACATGCTGGGAAGGCATTTGGGGGCCAAAAAAGACACAGGAGCACATACTGCAGCGGTTTTTCCTGCCAGGTGTCTACACTGAGGCCAAAAGGTCCTGCGATACGTGTCCGAAGTGCCAACTAACTTCACCCACCGCAAACTACCGGAGTCCTTTGGAGCCTCTGCCTATTATACAGGTACCTTTTGAGTGGATTGCAATGGATCTGGTAGGGCCGATAGTAAAATCTGCCCGGGGTCACCAACACATATTAGTAGTCGTAGACTACGCCACCCGGTACCCAGAGGCGATACCTCTCCGCCACACACTGGCTAAACTAATGGCCCGTGAGCTATTTACAATGTTCTGTCGCTTTGGAATATTAAAGGAGATCCTTACTGATCAGGGGACTCCTTTTATGTCCAAGGTGACCAGGGAACTATGCAAGCTGCTCCAGATTAAACATCTACGTACGTCGGTGTACCACTCACAAACCGACGGGTTGGTGGAAAGGCTTAATAAGACCCTCAAAGCCATGTTCAAAAAGGTGGACACCAAGCATGGGAGGGATTGGGACATGTTATTGCCCTATCTGATGTTCGCCATCTGTGAGGTGCCTCAGGCGTCCACAGGTTTTTCCCCATTTGAACTGTTATATGGCAGGCATCCAAGGGGATTGCTCGATCTAGCTAAGAAGACATGGGAACAGGAGCCCACTCCGCATCGAAGCGTAATTGAACACTTGGCAAGCATGCAGGATCAGATTGCAGCCATACCGCCCATAGTAAAAGAGCATCTGATGGATGCTCAGGCTGCGCAGAGCCGCACGTACAATAAAAGGACCTTTAAAGAAGGCGCCCGAGTGTTGGTACTAGTGCCCACCCGAGAGAGTAAGTTCATGGCCAAGTGGCAAGGGCCTTATGAGATACAGGGAAGGTAGGGGAAGTGAATTATACAGTGTACCAACCCGGGAAAAGGAAACCCGAGCAACTGTACCATGTAAACCTGCTAAAGGCCTGGAAGGACCGGGAATGTTTGGTCACAGAGGCAAATCCGGTTGAACCAACGAGGGTCCCTCTGGCACTGGTCAAGGACACTGCAGGGGTCAGATTAAAATACATGATGCTCTCACCAAACAGCAGCGGCGGGAGGCTCATGGCCCTCGTGCAGAGGAATATGGTCGTATTCTCAGAGCTGCCGGGGCGGACCTCGGTGATACAACATGATATTGTCACCGAACTCGGGGTAAGGGTATGGAGGAAACCATACCGATTGCCAGATGCCTGAAGGCAAGCCATTGCGGCCGAGGTGAAGCAAATGCTCCAGTTGGGAGTCATTGAGGAGTCCCGAAGTGAGTGGGCCAGCCCCATTGTCCTAATCCCAAAACTAGACGGGTCTTATTACGCTTCTGTAATGATTTCAGGAGGTTAAATGAAGTGTCAAAATTTGACCTCTATCCTATGCCATGGATGGGCAAGCTAACTGAGAGACTGGGGGAGGCCCAGTACTTCACCACGCTGGATCTCACAAAAGGTTACTGGCAGGTCCCCTTAACAGAGTCAGCAAAAGAAAAGACCACTTTTATAACATCAGAGGGTCTCTATCAATATGTCATCTTGCCTTTTGGGTTACATGGGGCTCCGGCCATATTCCAGAGACTGATGGACATTGTGTTAGCACCTCATCGGGATTACGCGTTGACCTATTTGGACGACATAGTCATCTTTAGTACAGACTGGGATTCCCATCTGTCCCAGGTACAATCAGTGCTGGAGTCTCTTAGAATTGTGGGGTTTTACAGCAAACCCAAAGAAATGTGCGATAGGACTCACGGAGGCCAGGTACTTAGGTTACGTGATCGGCAGCGGGGTTATCAAACCCCAAGTAAACAAGATTGAGGCCATTCAAAACTGGCTCAAACCCTTAAGTACTAAACAGGTGAGGGAATTCCTTGGCATCATTGGTACTACCACCGGTTTATACCCAATTTTGCTGGGAAATCAGCACCCCTAACGGACCTGTAAGGTAAGAAGATGGTGATGGTCCGATGAAATCCTCAAGCGAAGAAAGCATTCCAGTTCCTGAAGTCGGTGTGTGGATAGCCGATCCTCATCAGCCCCGACTTCAAGAAAACTTTTATTGTGCAAACAGGTGAACAGGGATGAGCATCCAGTCACCTATTTGAGCCGGAAACTGACCCTGGCAGAAAAAAAATTATAGCGTAGAGGAGAAGGAGTGCTTGGTGATTAAATGGGCCTTGGAGTCCCAACGCTACTATTTGCTCGGGCGTCAGTTTCGTTTGGTAACGGACCATTCACCCCTCGTCTGGATGAGAAATGCAAAAGAGAGGAAAGCCCGAGTCACCAGATGGTTCCTGTACCTACAAAACTTCAGTTTCTCTGTGGAACATTGGGGGGGGAAGTCACAGGGAAAAGCGGATGCCCTGTCACGGGCCTCCTGTATGGTGACAAATGTTCAACCCCACAAGTTTGAACAGAGGAGGGTATGTGAGGCAGTGACTGGTGTCATATGTGAGGGTCGCTATGTGTCCCCCAGAATGCGCTCAGAAGTGTATTAGATCCGCTGGAGTGCCTTGTGGTCACTGCAGGTTGTCTGTGAGTCACAAGGCAGAATAAAAGTAAGTGTGAACTTGGTCAAGTTATTTGACCAAGGAATTGTTCAGGAAAACCATCTCTGGGCTTTTATTTTTGAAACATAGCGACCCTTACATATGACACCGGTCACTGCCTCACAAAACCTTAACAAGATCTTAATTTAGCATATAAGTACACCATAGGGATAGCTAGCTATTTATCTAAAAAATTGACTATTTGGGAAAAATTGCTCAGGGCAGTAACTGCAAAAGTATTTTCTGCAAGTTTCCAGGTCAGTTTAGATGTGATGTATTCACTTATCGCATGCACAAGTCTACACATAGGTCAACTGAATCTTCGTCATTTGGTATGTGTGTCCCTGAAAAACACAGAGATTATGTATAACCCCAATTAAAAAAAACTTGGGACACTATGTAAAATGTAAAGAAAATGAGAATGCAATGATTTGCAAATCTCTTATATCCATATTTTTTCATGGTAAAACATATAACATACTTCCATTTAGACATGTTTCCATTTCATTTGAAAAAATTACCTAATTTAGAAATTGTTGGCAGCAACACATTTCAAAAAAGGTGGGACAGGGCCAGGTCTACCAATGTGTAGCATCTCCTCTTCTTTTTACAACACTCTGTAAATGTTTGGGAAGTGATGAAACTAATTTCTGGAGGTTTAGTTGAGGAATATTGCCCCATTCTAGAATTCTTGCTATTCCATAGTCCAGGGTCTTTGCTGGATTTTTCATTTGATAATGTACCAAATGTTTTATATTGGTGAAAGGTCTGGACTGGAAGTGGCCAGTTCATCATCTGAACTCTTTTTCTGTGAAGCCATGCTGTTTTGATGGATGTTGTATGTGGTTTAGCTTTGTCTTGCTGAAATATGCAAGGCCTTTCCTGAAATAAATGCTGTCGGGATGGTAGCATATGATGTTCTAAAACCTCTATATAATGCTCAGAGTTGATAGTGCCTTTCAAGATGTATAAGCTGCCCATGGAAAAGACACTAATGTCACACCATACCATCAGAGGTGCTTGCTTTTGAACTGTGCACTGCTAACTAACTGGATGGTCCCTCTCTTGAATCTTCAGGACTTGTAGTCCGTGGCTTCCAGAAAAAAAATCTAATTTTGATTGGTCTGCCCACAGAATATTTTTACAATTTGCATCACTACATTTTAAATGATCTTTGGCCCAGAGAACACGACAGCGCTTCTGGATTGTGTTGCTATATGGCTTCTTTCCATGATAGTACTTTAATTTGAATTTGTGGATTGCACAGTTAACTAAATTCACAGACAATGATTTGTAGATGGTGAGAAATTCAAAGTCTTCAGTTTTATGTTTTGGAACATTTTTCTGCATTTTTAGACAGTTTTTTAAAAAATTGGTGAACCTCTGACCATTTTTGCTTCTGAGACACTCTGCCTTTCTAACATACCCTTTTCATGCACAGTCATATGACTTAGTTAAAAATTGACACTCCCGCTACTTTTTATTAGTACTACTTAATTTTCAAGCCTTTTGTTAACGCTGTCCAAACTTTTTTGAGATGTGTTGCTGTCACAATAATGTAAAAATGACAAATGGTTTTCCTTATTAATTCACATGCCTTTCTAGAACTTTCTGCTCCCTTCCACGCATAGTGACCTCTACTACATTCATTATGTTTTTGCAGCCTCATGCTGTGGGCTTCGACCCCCCTCTCCTCTCTCTCCAGCTACACACACTCTCTGTGTAAGGTGATACCAGGTTGCTAGCCCCCCCACTGAGAAGCTGGCTGAAAGCAGTTTGGAGACGATGAGTTCTATTGTCCTTGTAGAAACTTAATATAGGGACATATCTCGACACCCGGTTATTTGAGGAATGGGAAAATTACATATCTGGGACCGGCACTTTGGAAGCAATACTACAGTGCCTTTTTCTAAGGTATAGCACCAGCAGAATCCGAGAAATGGATTCCTCCCGAACCGAGCGGAATAGACAGTCCGGGTTTAGTGTCGCTAGGAAGCTAAGTCCAAGATATGATGAATGACGGTTCTGCCATTATTCTGCTAGGTTCTCCAGCCAAGTTATGATAATTATAAGTTTTGTTAGCAAATCTGTAACTCTGGGAAAAGGGGGGGCGGTGGTAACTCAACCCCCTTTAGTGATGTCACAGCCCACAAGTATAGCTTACTGTCAGTCAGCCCAGCCCTCACTCTCCGCCTGGGAAGCTGTTGCACCAAGACCCTCCATGCATTTTGATGTATCGCCCCTCCCCCCCAGCATGGTTTGCCTGCAATGATCTAAACAACTGTAAGCTTTTCTTTCTTTCATCCTTGTTCATTTTGTAGTCGTCTTGTGCATGCTTTAATTGTCTCATTTTGTAAAATCTTTTTATACCTTCTGTAAACACTGCCTACCTTTTTGGAGTAAAATATAAAATTACTAGTTCGTCTCTATGCTCTATAACGAATTTGCACGTGCCTGAAGTGAATTACACTAATAATTTGGGTTGGCTTCGGACCCCCTTTATTAATTTAGAAATATTAATAGAGAAGACGGAGCTGGTGGCAGCGAAGTCTGCTCTGTGCTGGTGGGCAATGCTGGAAGTGACGGAACGTGTTTTATAAGCTCTTGCCTGGCTGCGGATAGGACTATTTATAATTCCATCGCTTCAGCGTGCTTAGTAGCCAGTCCACATTGAAGCGGCCCGTCTGGCGACTAATTATCCTAGGTGCAGTTCTGTTGTGAACACTTTTAATCTGGCTTCTGAGTTTGGGCTCCCTCTGGTGGTTGCTGCTGGTAATGGAGCTGGTCTGGCTGACAGTAGTCAGCCAGACCAGCTCCATTACCAGCAGCAACCACCAGAGGGAGCCCAAACTCAGAAGCCAGATTAAAAGTGTTCACAACTCAGTTCCCTGACTGACCTGAGGGTAAGGGGGGCGCCGGAGAGCTGCGAGTTCCAAAGCGAAACTGGAAAATGGGATATACATAAATCCCTGCAGTTCGTAACATTGTTGGCAGCAGTGGGATAACTAAAATAAGCCCCTGCGGTAAATTGATAGGTCGAGACTAGCTTGCTGTTTTCATCACATTGTTAGCAACGGTGGGATAACTAAGATAAGCCCCCTGCGCATGTGATAGCCGTGTGTGGCCAAAGGTCACAACCCTTTTTGTGACAGTTGCTGCCATGGATTTTTACATGAGTTAATTTTTTTCAAATGAAATGGAAAAATGTCTAACTTTTATCTTCTGTTCTGTGTTCTGTTGTGAATAAGTTATGGCTGTAAGAGATTTCTAAATCAATACATTTTGGTTTTCTTAACACAGTGTTCCAACTTTTTTTGAATTGGAGTTGTAATAAAATGACTTATGTGTGTAAGTACTGTATGTTTTAGAGCTAAGTAATTTTCCATAACTACATAGCTAAGGGAAAATGAATAGATATGGTATAATGTTCATATCACTTTGTAACTAACCCTCTTACAAAACAAGGTACCACTTCATCCGTCTGTATTCTATTAAGCCAAGAGGAGCAGACACCATGATGAATGGGGCCATCACCATCTGAAAAATCCAAAAAAGACAATATAAATACAATGTAAAGTAGTACAGTATGGTAAAAACTCATTGTAATCATGTTAACATGTATACTTGTGTGGCATCTACTTTTTTCTATACATCTATGTAGCATAGTGCTGCATATTGTTCCAGCCATAAAGCTATTAAAATTACATAAAATTAATTTAAAAAAATTAAAAAAATACTACCTCTAGTGCGATAGGACACAACTGCAACAGTGAGGTGAACCTCATCGGGATACATGTCAGGAGATGAGCTGATG
This sequence comes from Oophaga sylvatica, assembly GCA_033576555.1. Classification (NCBI taxonomy): domain Eukaryota; kingdom Metazoa; phylum Chordata; class Amphibia; order Anura; family Dendrobatidae; genus Oophaga; species Oophaga sylvatica. The sequence continues at coordinate 826,904,231 of JARQOD010000001.1, read as the reverse complement.
GAGTAGTAACGAGGTTGCAGCAGTGGTAGCTGTGTTAGCAGGAGAGATGATGGCATCTGAACGGAGGGGAACTCCTCTAGCACCTCTACAATGGTGGGATTCTTGTACCACTTCCACTGTTCATACTCTTGTAAGCCCTTAGAAATCAAGAAGATGTGTTTTATTTTTGTAGAAAACAAATTAGAACACTCTCTCTATTGTATTCTGAATTTGTGTCTGGAAGTGCATTGGGGTGTGGTGATGCACTTCTCAGCCTAACACTGTATTTCCTACCTGGAAGCACCCTCCTTTGATTGAGTGACTGGTCATTTCCCCTGAAACATGGCCACTGATTTGTTAATTAGTCAGAGGAGAATGCAGATAGATAAGAAATATAGCGGAGGCTGCAATAGTAGAAGTGCATTATCTTGAGCATTATCTGGAGCAGTCTTTTGGGGTCATAAAGGAATCAACTGGCCTACAATTTAAAGAGCTATACAATTATATTAGTGGTTTGGGGTGGGATCCAAATGTTATTTTAACAAGTGACTTTTTTTTTTTTAAAGTTCTTCAAGCACTCTTCAAAGTACCCTTGGGAACAAAAATAGCCACCACTTTTAACAATCAAAGAAGCCCAGCATGTATCACTTGAGAGAAAAAAATTGCAACTCATTTTGGTGGGATTTTCTGGAAAGTATTTTAGATTGCAGCCTGAACTATAAGGCAGCTGTCTAGGCACAGGTTAGCTCTGCATTTGACTAATTTGGCAGGAGAGATGATCAGGAATGACTACGTCTGGTAGAGATACTTTGTTAATGGTCCTGTATCCTACCTTTAGGGCATGCCACCAACCGGACATGGTTTACAGTCAAATTTGGAAGAGAAGGCCATACATGTGTATACTTTACTCTACTAGAATCTACTTGGATAAGGGAAACAACTGAGACAGGACATACTCATGGGTATCCATCTCTTCTTGAATGCATAAAACACCTTCAGGAGACATGTTTTCCTGAATAGTCAAGTTGGCAGAGGTGAGTAGTTTTTGCACTACACATACAAATAATGACTTCAAGGTGCACAACTAGAAAATGCTGGGCAAAGGGAACTGAAATCATACTAAAGCTTATAGCATATATGTGTAAATTTATGCTACTGTATATACAAATGCATTTTAATAATGGACTGCTTGAAATGTTCCTTAACCCCTTCATCACATATGACGTATATTTATGTTATATATTGTGCCCGACTTTGGTGTGGGCTCACACGCTGATCCCCAAGTGGGTCATTCATCCCACCCATTTGCGTCCCTGTCATGTGATCGCGGGGCGCCAGTGGGTTGTCATGACAGCCGGGTGTCTGCTGATGACCCCTGTACCTGTCATTACAGGCCTCCTGTGAGCGCCGGCCCTTGGCCAGTGTTCATAGGAGATTGGGACTTGTGTTATGTATAGTGCTGATGATCGGATGATTGCAACTTCAAGTATCCTGAGGGGACTATTAAATTCAGTAAAATGTAAAAAAGAAAGTTTTAAAAATATGACAAAAATAAAAAAAATGCAAAAGTTCAAATCACCCCTCTTTTTCCCCATTGGAAATAAAACAATACAAAAAAAATACAAACAAATCTGGTATCGCTGAGTTAGAAGTATCCGATCTATCAAAATGTAAAATTAATTAATTTGATTTAGTAAACAGCGTAACAAGAAAAAAACTGAAGCCCCAGAATTACGTTTTTTTGGTTGCCACAGCATTGCAATACAATGCAATAAGAGGCTATCAAAACTCTTATCTACTATATTATGGTATCTGCAAAAATGTCAGCTCAGGGTGCAAAAAATAAGGCCTCTCACAGCCCCCATATCCCGAAAAATGAAAATGTTACTGGTCTTGGAAAATGGCGACAAAAGCAAAAAAAAATTTATGCAAATTTCCGATTTTTTTTCACCACTTAAAAAAAAAAAATCTACACATGTTTGGTATCTGCATACTCATACTGCCCTGTGGAATCATATTTCCAGGTCAGTTTTACCACATAGTGAACATAATAAAATTGGACTTGAACTGAATATTAACAATAGTCCTGCAGATAAGTAAGCTATTGTGGCAATAATTAATGTATGATTATCATAAAATAATTATTGTCATATCACCTTGCTCAAAATCTCCAGACGTTTTTTCTCTTTTTCATTGGTAGCAAGACACGCAATCTGCTGCATAAGGAGTGGGGTGGGTGGCGTCGTGATATCCAAGAAATATTTGAGGGCTTGGAATATAGTGCATGGAGGAATCCTTTGCTCTTCTGTCCAATTACTAATTACACCTGTAGAGATTATAAAAATCATACCATTGAAGCTCATACACTTTTGATGTTTTAATGTTTGGGTTTAATGTTTTTGTACATAAGAAATACATTGTGAAAAAGAAAAATATAAAGAACTGATACATGTACGACAGAGAAAAATGAAAAATAATACTAAAAGCCCCTTGTTTCATTTGAAAAGGAAAGAAAAGGTGTAATACATTTTTGCTGAGTTATTATCTATTAAGCTGGTACTACACAGCGACTTGGGTTCCAAAACAGTTTGCGTGGCCAAAGATCGCTATACGCCACTGCTACATCGACATAATGCAAGTGAATGGGTACGGCTGAGTACATGGTGCAGCTACAAGCAAGCCTCAAAAAATCAGAACCAGTTTGGTTTACAGAGACTTGCTTGTCACAGTCATTGTTCTGTGGGGGTCGCAACGTGACCCATTCTCTTACACTATGCTGTGATGTAGCAATGTCATAGTGCAAGATCTACGGTCTCAAAACCTTTTTCAGAGCCAAAGCTTCTGTGTAGTCCCAGTCATATAGTAATATGCCTACTGTTTCCTGAGTAACGTGAGCAAGGCCTCAATTAAAGAAATGGTCCAAAAGTAACACTGTAGTAACTTGTCTAATATACTTTAATTACAAATTCCATTTTCTCTATCTAACTACTTTATTTTTCTTGCATCAACATCCTATTTGATGATATTTTGTTTGAAAATTCCCAGTGCATACTGGGATACTCAAACAAATTGTCATCAGGGGCCAGAGGATTTGGTCACTGCCGTAGCCTCTGTCCCCACCCTGAAACGAAATGTTATCAGTGATGTCCACTTCAGGGGCTGAGCTAGTCCTTGCTGTACTGAGCAGGCATCAGTTGTCAATTCTGACACATGCTCAGTAGGATCTTTTAACTCTGCAGTATTCTTTTTAATGTACAGATACAGTGAGCTCCCTCACTGGCCCTGATGAGAAGTACACGGTCTTTGCGCATTGTAAGGAGACCGCGGTGAGCAGGGAGGACAGAGATCAGTCCCGCTTCCAAAAGTGATGTTGGTTGCTCGCTGGGTTATCTCCTTACAATGCACACTGACAGTGCGCTCTCTTGATGGCTCGTTTCTTCACATCCCAGCTGGTGAGGTCACTGTGCATTAAAAAGAATATTGCACAGTGACAATATCCTGCTGAGCATATGCTCCAATTGAAAACCAATGCATGCTCAGAAGAACAGGGACTAGCCCAGTCCCTGAAACAAACATCACTGATGATGCTTTGTTTCATGGTAGAGACAGAAGCTGCGGCAGTGACAGCAGTCTCTGCCCGCCGATGATGTCTCATTTGCGTATCAAAGCATGCACTTGGGATTCTCAAACAAAGCATCATCAAAAAGGAAGTAGTAAAACAAAATAAAGCAGTTAGATGGAGTAGTAAGGGACCGGTAGGGAATTTTTAATTAAAGTATATTCAAATAGTAATTACATTATTAAATTGAATAGACAAATATTTAGGTTTAAATCAATGTTAGTTTTGGACCAACTCTATTCGGAAATGCATGAAGATCCAAAAACTAAGAAGACAGTGAAATACGTGTATGTTAAAGGGGTGAAATGATTACCTAGGGCTGTATTTCTTTCTTCCAAGATTTCTACCCTGACCAGCTGATTGACTGGAGAGGGATCTTCCAACCTTTCAATCAGGGCATTGACAAGATCATCATGGTTGCCTGGAAATATTCCCAAGTGGTCTCCAGGTTTGTACATCAGCTCTTGATGTCCATTTGTGTGAAGTCGAAGGAATATAGTAGATCGACTACAAAATGTATTTTTGTTAGTGTTACCCAGTGATTTGTAATACATGCACATACAAGATATATTATAATGAGATCACTCAGAATTTTAAATTACAGTTACAATGAAAGTACCAAAGAGAAAGCCCTGTATTTGTCACAGGACATGAGGGACTGTATTATCCTGCCCAATAGGTAAAGTGAAGCTTAATTACAGTAACCTAAGTAATCAAAA
>JARQOD010000001.1:826859967-826899814 GCA_033576555.1 Oophaga sylvatica | reverse complement strand
GGGAGGAAGGATGCAGATTTACTTTCGCTAAAACATCGAAAAAAAAATCAAAAGTCGGAAAATCCTGACCGGGGGGAGGCAGAAAAACAGGGTGTTAGTTTAAAAAATTGGCACCCCAAGGTTTTACAGCCAAATTCCCCCCCAAAACGGATTATGAGACTAAAACCAAAAACCCCCAGCACGATAATGTCATGCAGTTATACAAACCCCAAAAATTTGCAGCACTCCGGTGATCAGGTTAACCCCCTCTTACACCTGAGTAGAAAAGGGTTTTTATCTCAGCCAAAGGGGTAGAATCGATCCCAGTAGGGAATAGACTTCGTAGGGGTACAAGGGAAATCCAAAACGTTTAGCAAAATCATATCCATCAGTTAAAATACGTCCAAAAAACAAAAAAGCCTGAGCAGAAAATGAGGACAGGGCTATCAAGTGACAGTTAATAAAAACTTTTTTGAACACCCCCAAGAAAACTGAGCGTGAAAACTTTTTCCCCCCTTAGGGCAACGAAATAGCATGAGGGCATCACCACAGTAAAACAAACCCCCATTGCGCTTTCGAAATCATGACGCGGGCCCCAACACCACTCTATCACACTGCAGGGTTTTAAAGGGTTTCAAGGCAACACCATTCTACGCATACTTCTCCCCCGCAAACGTCTGAAAATTTAAAATCGCTAATGACATAGAACTTAACCAGGGGGGACGGGAACCCCCCCAAAACACCTTTACATTATCGACACCCCCTTCCCCGGAAAAAGGGCCCCCAAAGCGTCGCTTTTCCTTTTTGGTCGGATGCCCACCAGGGAAATTCTGACAGTAAACTCAGGTCAAAAACCCCTTTTAATGCCAAAAGGCTTTTTCAGCTTATCAGTAAGGGGCTCTTGTACAAAACCCCCCAAGGCCTGAAAAAATGCATCAACATCATCAAAACAGGTCCCCGGGGATCAGGGAAAAAGCCCAACCCGAGGTTGCCCCCGCGGGAAAGGGGGGGATTTTTTTAATGCGGGGTGCTTTTTCCAGGACTTGATTTAAAGGGGAAAAAAAATTTTCAATTTTTTTTTAAATTCTGAATAGCTCGTCCCTAAAAAAAAATTGGATGGAACCTAGGTTCCCAACGAAAACCCGAAAATAGATAGCAATACTCCGAACCTCGGGGAAGCTGATCCACAGGGCCCCAAAAATGGCAAACTCCATTAGAGAAAAGATCCTCCCCACACCGAGATACAAGGGAAAAAAAAAAAAAAGCAACAAAAAAAAATATTTCTGACAACTGAAACCCTTTTTTTTCAATATTTTTTTTCCCCTTTGTGATACCATACAATTTTAAATTTTTTAGGCCGGTGATACTGTTTTTTTGGGGAGTAGGAGTGCAGGAAAAAAAAGGAAAACACCAACAGTTGAATCTATAGATTGCAGTACCCTGATAACCACCAAACTAGGGGGAGCCGGGGCGTTCCTACGTTGGTCCTGACCCTCGTACAGCCTAAAAAAAATAACTACACCTAAAAAAAAAAGGGAAAAACAACGCCCCGGACAGAACCCCAAAAAAAAGAAAGCCCCCAAAAAAAAATGGCGGTTAGACAAAATGAAATACTGACACGAAAAAAAATAGAGAGCAACGTGGGGCCCAAACTAATAAATGAAAAAAGGAAGGGACTTACTGAAACCCCCAAAAACCCAAAAAGGCCCAACTCTACTAATTTCAAAAACACCTGAGACACACACCTCTTCCCCTAAATTAGTTTCTGGTTAAAAAATCAAAACAGCAGCCACTGAAAAAACTGGAAAAAGCAAAGACAAACATCAGTGGTGAACCAACTGAGGGGCAGAAGCCCCCCGGAGGGGACCCCAAAGGCCCCCCCGAAGTGCAGGCAAAATGCAAAAAAAAGCACAAACACAAAAGAAGAAAAGTCTTATTTTTACGGAGATGGAACCGACAAGAGGCCAAAGGAAATGGAAAAAAAGGGTTCGACCAAACAATTGATCACCGGAACCCCCATGGGAAGGGACTCCCTTAATAAGACCAGTCATAACACCTGTTCCCAGCCCACAATTTCACTGGCGACAGCACCCCCTTGAACCCCCCAAGGGAGCCCCCCTAGAATCACTCAAACCCCTTTTCAAAAAACTGGGTGATTTTTTTTACACTTTGGAAAAATAGACGGGTTCCCCCAACTCCCCCCTCAGGGGCCCACCAAAGTATTTTCAGGATTTCCTTTGTATTTACAAGTGAGCAAAATTTCACCCCGGGAATACAAGGAAATCCTGAAAACATACCGTTGCTGGGCCTTGGGACTGGGTTGGGGAAAAAGAAGTAGAACAAATTTTCCCTGGGAAAAGCTGAGGATTACCTTATTTGATGAGACACCCCATGAAGAGAAAAGATGTCTATCATGGTTTTTCTTGTCGTGTAGGTTTTGGCAGAGGGTTTTAAAAAAACCGGGAATTCACGTACACAAAATGTTTTGGATATGTGAAGGGGTATTTTTGTGCAGCATTAAAAGGGGGTTTGGGAAGCAATGGGGCTTAAACTCACACACTAGTGCTTGGGATAAAAGGAACCCAAAAAAGGTAAAACAAGTTTACAAATTTTTGCTCCCCCTTTTAAACCCTTTTTAAAGGGCGGGTGATTTTTCATTTTTGCACTTTTTTTTTTTCCTTTTTTTTTTCCAAAACCCCAACTTTTTTTTTTTAAAAAAACCCAGGCAGAAAACCAAATTGTTGTTTTGAATGACACCATTTTTTTAGATATAAAGTACAAAAAAGGGGAAAAAAAATTTCCAAAAAGCTACGATATAGTAAAAAAAAAAGAATTTTCACTAATGTTCTTTGGGTTTGTTTTAACGAAAAATTTATCTTTACTTTACATCAGTGGAAAAAACTAAGCTTTGGGGATTGTTTTGAAGTTTTACTGCCGATTTTTTTTGTTTTAGTTGTAGTTGACGGACACCCCTACACAGAATTAGTGCTGGGGGCCCCCCTTTTTGGGGGGGGAGGTTTTGGGTCCCCGGTTGTTTTCATTGTGAGCGAGGGCCAGTAAAGGGGATGGAATGATACCAAAAAAAAAAACAGCATATGTTATTTTTTTATCATATCACCTAATGGTTTAACTTTTTTTATTGTGCTGTAAAATGCCCCGGCAGAATATTTTTGGGCTAATAAAATTTTCAGCGTACCAAACTTGTTTTTTTTTTTAAATTTTTAGTGGAAAAAAATGTGGAAATTGTGCAAAAAAATTAATTTGGTTTTTTGTTTTTTTTGGGACCCAAACTTTTTACATTTTCTGTTGTTGGAGGCCCGGGAGATGCCTTGTGTCATTTTGGGGATGGGGGGCCAGAAAGGGGCCGGAGTCACACAGCGAGAAATAGGACGGGAAAAGCGAGAAAAAATCGTTTTCACTCGGACCAATTTTTTAACATGGACGCCCCCCTCAGCTGATTTTTTCACGTTCGTTTTATACTTGCGAGTAAATCGCGCAGCTGCTTTTTCCCCCTATCCCCCCAGACTTCCAATGCAAGTCAGGAGCGAGAAAATAGGTTAAAACCGGCCATCAGTTGACTTGCGAGAAATACGCACCGTGTCCTTAAGAAAAGCGGCAATTCTTCCCGGGGTATACTGAAAAATACCCCTGACGTTAAAAAAAATAGAAAGAATAGATAATAACAAGAATACATATATATATATATAATATAATATACATGTATTGTGACTTTTATTTAATAATATAGTTATACACTTTACATAATAATCCCCGCTAACTAATTTCCGGCTTTTGAAAATTTTTACAGAACACACATAAATTACACACATGGTTTACTACATTAAAACCTGTCATTTCATTATTTGATTTTGGGGTTTTCACTAAAATTTTACTGGTGTATGTGTGCAAAATTTTCCCCGTTTGATTTGGAGCTGAGGACAGGCAAAAAAGTAATACACCAGAGCAGTTGGAAACTAAAATTGCAGTACCCTGACTAACCCCACAAAAAGGGGAGCCGGGGCGTTCCAGTTGGTCCTAGACGCCTCGTCACAGCCTGAGAAAAAAAATACACCTGAAGATAAAAAGAGGAAAGCTATCTGCCCCGGGGCAGATCCCCAAAGAACATAGAAAGCCCCCAACATGAATGGCTTAGACAGAAGAAATACTGACACAGACAGAAAATAGTATGACAAATTGGGCCCAAACTTCTAAATGAAAAGGATAGGAAGGGCACTTATGAAACCCCCAAAAAACCCTGAAAAGCACCAAACCCCCAACTAATTTCAAAAAACCTGAGATCACACGACCTCTACCCCCAAAAATTAGTTCTCTGGTGTAACCAAAACAAAACACAGCCACGAAAAAACGAAAAAGCAAATTACAAACTCATGGTGAACTGAATGAGGGCAAAAGCCCCCAGGGGGACCCTGAAGGCCCCCACAGAAGTGCAGGACAAAATCAAAATCAAGCCAAAAACAAAAAGAAAAAAATGTCTTATTGTTAGCAGGGATTCAGACACACACAGAGGGACCAAGGGAAAAAGAATAAAAGGTTGAGACCAGAACAATTATCCCGGCAAACCCCGAGGGGGGGTACTCCCTTTATAAGCCCCGTCTAACACCTGTTTTCCCCCCTCCTCCAATTTTCACGGGGCAGTCCGTACCGTTTGTAACCACCAGAGGGAGTTTGCCAAACTCATTTTTAGTATTCACAACATACCCCCCCTTGAGGGGGGTCACCCACCCTCATTTGAGCAACCGGGTCAGGAGGTTTTTATAAGCAAAAGGGTGAGTCTCCTAGCATGGGTGTCCCCAACAAAACCCCGAAATTTTTTTCCGACCATAAACCCCCCATTTAACCAAATACTGGAGTTTCCGTTAGAAAAAAAAAGAATTCAATATTTCTCAACCACTACCCCGATTTCCCCCAACCAAAAAAGGGGGGGGAGGACAGTATAGGGGAAACCCTGGGGCAACAAAACCCTTCAACAAAAGGCTTTTTGGGAAAACGTTATGGGGCTTAAATGTCCCTGGAAAAGCAAACAAAAGAAACAGGGTTTAAAAATCCCCCGATCTTATAAGGGGCCCAAAGAACCCCCGGCTTAAATTTAGGAGATGCCACTCTCATAGGGGAAATTTTGAGGACAACCCCAAACCCAATACCCCACTTTAAAAACCCGGGGGCCATCATCCTATGCTGGTTAGCAAACCCCCGGGGGGGCCCTCTCCTGAGAGAGGGGGAACCCTCCACTACCTGGCCCAAATCTGTTTTTATTCGCTCCCAACAAGTCAACACCTGGGAGACAGAAGCCCCGTCTGTCCAAAGAAATCGAGGGTGAAACCCAGAATTACAGAAAAAAGGAGACACAAAGTGGCAGAGCTAGCCCCCTTTTTTTTAAAAGCAAACTCACCAAAGGCAAAAAAAAAAAACCCCAGTCATCCGATCACAGGCACAAACACCTAATAAGTCTCCATGTCTGGTTTGTTCTCTCAGTTTACCATTGGGGTGAGGATGAAACGCCGGGGAAAGACAATTGAACACCAATTTTAGAAAAAAGGTCCTCCAAAATTGGAAACAAACTGGACTCCTCTGTCAGACCAATGTTCTCAGGAATGCCGTGAAACGAACCACGTGCGAAGGAACAAAGGCACCAATTAGAGGAGGAAGGCAACTTAGGTAATGGCACAAGATGTATCATCTTGGAAAACCTTCGCAAATACCCAGATGACGGTCATTCTCTGAGAAACAGGAGGCGGAAAAAAAAATCCATAGGATATGGGTCCATGGTCTCTTGGGCACCGGAATGGCACAACAAACCACTAAGAACGAGAGCAAGGCTTGGACCCGAGACAAGTCCCCAGGAGCACAAACTCCCTGCATCCGAGACAAGGTAGGCCACCAAAAGGACCGACCAACCAAGTCCCTGGTAAAAAAAATTCCGGGATGACCGGCCCAACGCGGAAACAATGAATCTCAGACATTACACTCTTTTTCCACTGGTCCGGGACAAACAATTTCCCAACAGGGCAGCGCTCGGGCTTATCCTCCTGGCACCCCTCCCAGAGCCAGTCTCAAATTGGGCGAAATGGGAAAGAACTACACCCTCTTTCAAAATAACAGAAGGATCAGATAACTCAGGAGAGTCCGCCAGGAAACTCCCTCGAGAGGGGCATCCGCCTTAACATTTTTAGTGCCAGGAAGAAATGAAACCACAAAATTAAAACTTGTGAAAAACAAGGCCCACCTGCCTGTCTAGGATTAAGTCGCTTGGCAGATTCCAGATAAACTAGATTCTTATGGTCAGTAAGGACCACCACCTGATGTTTGGCTCCCTCCAGCCAATGTCTCCACTCTTCAAAAGCCCACTCATGGCTAAATAACTCCCCGATTACCCACGTCATAATTACGTTCAGTGGAGAAAATTTTCGAGAGAAAAAGGCACAAGGGTTACTTTTAGAGGTCTCTGGATCTCTTTGGGACAAAACGGCACCTGCCCCAATTTCAGAGGCATCAACCCCACCTGAAATGGAAGAGAACATCAGGCTGCGGTAGAACAGGAGCAAGAATGAATCTCTGCTTAAGTTCCTGAAATGCAGAGACTGCCTCAGGAGGCCAATTCACCACATCAGAACCCTTCTTGGTCAAATCAGTTTAATGGTTTAACAATAACAGAGAAATTACCAATAAATTTACGATAAAAATTGGCAAAAACCCAAGAATCTTTGAAGAGCCTTTAAAGAAGTAGGTTGGACCCAATCACAGATAGCCTGAACTTTGACCGGGTCCATTTCAATAACAGATGGGGACAAAATGAAACCCAGAAATGAGATCCTCTGAACGCCAAAAGACACTTTGATCCCTTCACATACAGAGCATTCTCTCTCAAAATCTGGAACACAGTCCGAACATGTTTTACATGAAGTCCCAGTCATTGGAAAAAATCAAGATATTCATCCAAATAAACAATCAGAAATTTATCCACAAAATCCCTGAAAATGTCATTCATGAAGGACTGGAAGACAGAAGGAGCACTATGAGCCAAAGGGCATCACAAGGTACTCAAAATGCCCTTCAGGGGATTAAATGCCGTCTTCCATTCATCCCCGTGCTTAATGCGAATAAGGTTATATGCCCCCCTGAGGTTAGCTTGGTAAACCAAGTAGCGTTTTTCACCCTGGAAAACAGATCAGAGATCAAGGGTAAGGATATTGATATTCACAGTAATATTGTTCAAGAGACATAATCAATACACGGCTTAATGAACCATCCTTTTTGGCCACAAAGAAAAAACCGGCACCTAAGGGTGAAGAGGATGGTCTGATATGACCCTTCTCCAATGACTCCTTGATATAAGCCCATAGCTCATGTTCAGGTACAGACAAGTTAAAAAAGGCGACCTTTAGGGAATTTACAACCAGGCACTAATCAATAGCGCGCATACTCCTATGGGGAGGTAAGGATGCAGATTTTACTTTCGCTAAACACATCGAAAAATCAATCAAAAAGTCAGGATCATCCTGAGCCTGGGGGGAGGCAGAAAAAACAGGAGTGTTGGTATTAACACATTGACAGCCCCAACTGGTAAACAGACACAGATTTCCAATCCAAAACAGATTATGAGACTGTAACCAATGGAAACCCAGTACGATAATGTCATGCAGATTATACAGAACTAAAAATTTGCAACTCTCCTGATATCAGGTTCTACCCTCATTATCACCTGAGTAAGAGAACTGAGGTTTATTCTCAGCCAAAGGGGTAGAATCGATCCCCAGTAGGGGATAGACTTCCGTAGGGGTATCAAGGGAAACCCACAACGTTTACAAAATCAAAACCATCAGGTTAATAGCTGCTCCAGAATCAACAAAAGCCGACAGAAATGAGGACAGAGAGCATATCAGGGTAACAGTTAACAAAAACTTAGTCTGAACACTACCCTAGACAACTGAGCGAGCAAAACGTCTTCCCCGCTTAGGGCAGACAGAAATAGCATGAGAGGCATCACCACAGTAGAAACATAACCCATTGCGCTTTCGAAATTCATGACGCTGTGCCCCAAAACCACTCTAATCACCTGCATGGATTCAGAAGCAGTTCACAAGGCAACATTATTCCACGCATACCTTTCCGCTCACGCAAACGTCTGTCAATTTGAATCGCTAATGACATAGAATCATTGAACCAAGGGAACAGGGAATCCCACCATAACATCCTTACATAATCTGACAGTCCCTTCCGAAAGAGCTGCCAAAGCATCGTCATTCCATTTGGTCAGGACTGCCCACCTACGGAATCTCTGACAGTATAAATCAGCGTCCCAAGCCCCTGACTTAATGCCAACAAAGTTTTTCAGCTTGATCAGTGACATTAGGCTCATTGTACAATAACCCCCAAAGCTGAAAAAACGCATCAACATTCACTCAAAACAGGATCCCCAGGGTCAGGAAAAAGCCCAATCCTGAGGGTCGCCGCGCAGGAGAGGAGATGACAATTTGAACCTGCTGCGCTGCGTTCCCTGAGGACTTAGATTTTTTAAAGGCAAAAAACAATTTACAGTTTTTTTTGAAATTCAGAAACTTAGCTCGATCCCCTAAAAACAAATCTGGCATGGGAATCCTAGGTTCCACAACAGGCAACCTAGCAAGATAGGTAGCAATACTCCGAACTTCAGTGGCAAGCTGATCCACACGGCCAGACAACTGTGCAAACTCCATTGAGAGAAAAAAAAAAAAAACCTCCCTCGCACCCAGAGATACAGAGGAAAAAAAAAAATGCAACAAACAGGAAAGAAAAAAAAAAAAAAAATCTCTGACAACTCTGACAACTTTTTTCTTTCACAATATTTTTCCCTTCTGTGAGTACAATATAATTTTTTCAGTTTAGGCCGGTGATACTGTTTGTTTTTGGTAGCTGAGGAGAGCAGGCAAAAAAGGTAATACACCAGAGCAGTTGGAAACTATGAGATTGCAGTACCCTGACTAACCACCACAACTAGAGGCAGCCGTGGAGCGTTCCTACGTTGGTCCTAGACGCCTCGTCACAGCCTGAGAAACTGACTACACCTGAAGATAGAAAGAGGAAAGCTATCTGCCCCGGAGCAGATCCCCAAAGAACATAGAAAGCCCCCAAACAGTAATGGCGGTTAGACAAAAGAAATACTGACACAGACAGAAAATAGTATGAGCAAACGTTGGGGCCCAAACTTACTAAATAGAAAAGGATAGGAAGGGCACTTACTGCAATCCCAAAAAAACCCTGAAAAGCACCAACTCCACTAATTTCAAAAAACACCTGAGATCACACGACCTCTACCACCTAAATTAGTTCTCTGGTTAACCAAAAACAAAACAGCAGCCACTGAAAAAACTGGAAAAAAGCAAATGTACAAACATCAGTGGCTGAACTGAACTGAGAGGCAAAAGCCCCCAGAGGGGACCCTGAAGGCCCCCACAGAAGTGCAGGACAAAATGCAAAAATCAAGCACAAAAAAAAAAGAAGAAAATGTCTTATCTGTTAGCAGGAGATTCAGACACGACACAGCAGGCTACCAAGGAAACAGGAATCAAGGATTGAGACCAGAACAATTGATCACCGGCAACCCTGATGGAAGGTGATCCCTATATAAGACCAGTCATAACCCTGATTCCCAATCCTCACAACTTTCACTGGACAGTCCAGTACCGTTTGTAACCACCAGAGGGAGCTTCTGCTCAGAACTCATTTCCAGCCTATTCACAACACATACCTGTAGGGGTTAATTAAATGTGTAAATTCGTTTGAAAAAAAATGTGGGCTCCCGCGGTATTTTCTACACCAGACAAGGAAAGCCAGAGAGTGGGGGCAGATAAAATAGCCCAGAGAGGGACCATTATTTTTGGGTCCCCCCCTGGCTACTAACATCGCCCCCAGCCACCCAGAAAAAGCACATCTATGATGAGATGCGCCTTTTCTGGTACTTAGCCCGTCTTTTCCCATTGCCCTGTAGCTGTGGCTAAGGGTTAATAATGGGTTAAGGCCATCTTGCTATTGAAAGGGACTTTAGCCAGGTTAATAATTGAGAGTTGTCAATTAGACAACTCTCAATTATTAATCCTATTGTATTAAATGTTTACAAAAAACATGCACACATTATTTAAAAAATTATTTTAATGAAATAGACAGTTTTTGACCATATTTTATTTTAAAGGTACTCCATCCTGATTCCCTTGCTCTCCTGTAATAAAAATAACATAATAAAGCAACATTTTCTTACCCTCTCCGGCGCTCTGTCAGGTCCCCTGATGTAATCCTTCTGAAAGGTTAACATGTTTACAGCGAGGACCGGAGCTAATGCTCCAGCATCGCTGAAACCCCCGAATGAATGAGCTCATCTCCCCGGCCGACAGGAGAGGAAGTGATTAGCTGGGAAGCTTAATTGACTGCTTTCCAGGCTAATCAGTTCAGTTCAGGTCAGCCAGGGACTCCCTCTGACGTCACTGATGCTGTGCGGTGTCCCCGGCGACCTGAACTGAACTGATTAGCCTGGGAAACAATCAATTAAGCTTCCCAGCTAATCACTTCCTCTCCTGTCCGCCGGGAGAGGAACTCATTCATTCGGGATTTACTGCGAGGCTGGCAGCATTAGTCTCCGGTCCCCGCAGTAAACCTGTTTTAACTCTTTGTGAAGGATTACAGCGTTGGACCTGACTGAGCGCCGGATAGGTAAGAATAATGTTGTTTTATTATTTTTTTTTATTACAGAGAACAAGGAATCGAAGGAATACCATACAATAAAAGGTGGTCAAAAACTGTGTGTTTATTTCATTAAAATGATTTTTAATTAATGTGTGCATGTTTTTTTTTTAATTTCATACAATAGATTAATAATTGAGAGTTGTCTAATTGACAACTCTCAATTATTAACCTGGCTTAAAGTCACCTTCCAATAGCAAGGTGGCTTTAACCCTATTAACCCATAGCCACCACTACAGGGCAATGGGAATAGACGGGCTAAGTGCCAGAAAGGGCGCATCTAATTATAGATTTGCCTTTTCTGGGGTGGCTGGGGGCAGATGTTAGTAGCCAGAGGAGCACAAAATAAATGCACCCTCTCTAGGCTATTATTATCTGCCCCCACTCGCTGGCTTTGCCTGTCTGGTGGAGAAAATAGCGCGGAGCCCACGGCATTTTTTTTCAACGAATTTACACCTTTAATTAACCCTACATGTATGAAATTTTGCACACACACACACCATGTAATTGTTAGTGAAAACCTATATCAAAGTACATGAATTGACATGGTTAACTGTATGAAAACCATGTGTCATTTCATGTGGGTTCTGTAATTTCACAATAGCCGGCAATTGAATTAGAGGCTATTATACTTTGTAGAAGTGCATTAAACTATAAATATATAAATATAGATATATATAATCTATATATATATTGTCTCAATGATGTTTATATATATGTATATATATAATGTATTCTATGTGTATATATCTATTCTTTCTTTTGTAATGTAAAAACTGTCATTGGGATCTGTAACGCTGGGTATTGTCTGTACTTTGTTTTCCGCGTTACTCTGCATGTCTTTTGCATTAACCCTTTTGCTCCTTTCCCCCTAACCAGCTGGGATACTGTTGTCTGTTACCTGTATGGATGCTGCTCAGTTCCCAGCTCTGCTGCGTGGCCTACTTGCGTGAGTGCTCCGCTGCGTTGCATGACCACCTGCATGTGCGGTCCCTGACCTGCTGCAGAAGCCTCCGTAGTTCCAAAGTCCTCTGCAATGGTGCATGATTTACTACGTGTGGGGCAGCAGCTTCTGTCAGGCGCCTGGCCTGCTGTGAAACCATCCGTAGGTTGCAAAGTCCTCTGCAATGGTGCATGATTTACTACGTGTGGGCAGCAGCCACTGTCAGTTGTTCCTCTGTAATGAGTTGTCTGGCTCTGCATAGGGGGCGCGGCCCACACCTGTCCTGCTTTTATGAGGTTTGGGTGTGTACTAGAATTACTGCTCCACCTATCGCGTGAAGCAGTTCATAATAAAGTTCCCCAGCCCTAGTGGGCGTGGCCAGAGTTTCGCATTGAATCCACATTGAATTCCTGAACCTGGCGTATGTGGTTGTGTGTTCTGCTCCTGCTCTGAGTTCGATCAGCTCTGGAGAGCTGATTCCCTGTTCCTGCTGTGTCTTGTTCCCTGATCCTGGATCTAACCCGGTACCTGAATGTCTGAACTGTGTTTCTGTATTTCCCCCCTATGCTGGGGGCTGATTACCCAGATCACGTTCCTGGAGGGCTTATATCCAGGCCTGTTCCTGTTGTATCTTGTTTCCTGAATCCCTGATCCTGGATCTAACCCGGTACCTGAATGTCTGAACTGTGTCTTGTGTTTCCGCCTATGCTGGGGGCTGATTACCCAGATCACCGTTCCTGAGGCTGTATATCCAGGCCTGTTCCTGCTGTGTCTAATTACCTGAACCCCTGATCCTGGATCGCATCCTGTACCCTGACTGTCTGAACTGTGTCCTCTGTGTTATGTTCCTGAAATCCTGCTGTGTCCTGAACCCTGTGCCAGTGACTGTGAACCCTTGCTATTAACCTGAGTTCATCTTGGAAGGAGGAGTCCGGTGTGTGCTGAGTTTCCGTTACTCTGTGCTCAGCTTCTGTGCAATTCCCGGCCAGCTCCCTTGAGCCTGGTGGGGCTTGCACCAGACCGCTGGGGTTCCTTTTCAGATCGATACTAGATGTCCGGAGTCCGAGGACTGTGTCCTCCCTGATGACCACTGCCTGATATCCGATGTTCGATGACCACTTCCAGATGTCCGGATCCTATCCATCTCTGCCTGATGTCCGGATCCTATCCATCTCTGCCTGATGTCCGGAGCCTGCCGATCGGTGCCAGATGTCCGGAGTCCCATGCCTGTGTTCCAGTCTGTGTTCCTGACTCCCTGAGATCCAATCCGTTTCCTGATGTTCCTGTCCGTGTTCCTGACTCACTGAGATCCAATCCGTGTTCCTGATGTTCCTGCCCGTGTTCCTGACTCCCTGAGATCCAATCCGTGTTCCTGATGTCCTGCCGTGTTCCTGTGTCCCTGAGATCCAGTCCGTGTTCCTGATTTTCTGATGTCCTGCCGGTTTTCCCCCTTGGTCTACCCTGTTGAGTCTGTCCTGGGTCAGTGTCTGATGTTCTCCGCTGAGCCTGTGCTATGCCTGAGGCCGGAAGAGAGGCCGTCCTAGTATGCCTGTGTCAGATGACCCTGACTTCATCAACCCGTTTATGACCCCCCATCGTCTGACGTTCGTCCTGGCCGGTGTCTGATGTTCTCCTGCTGAGCCTGTGCTACGCCTGAGCCCGAGAGTGAGGCCATACTATAGCCCGTGCCAGATGATCCTGAACTGCATCTACCCGTGATGACCCCGCCATCGTCTGAAGTCTGTCTGAGGTCGGTGTCCCGATGTTCTCCTGCTGAGCCTGTGCTACGCCTGAGGCCTGAGAGAGAGGCCGCCCAAGTATGCCCGTGCCAGATAATCCTGGACTGCATCTACCCGTGATGTCCTCCTGCACTCGTCTGTGATCCTGATCGTGTACCCTTCTCTGATGTGCGGAATCGGGAGCCCGGTCTTATGTTCTGTTTATGTACTGTGGTTTTTCTTTAAGTAACTTTATGTTTCTTCTTACTGAAGTTGTGCGGTGTTGTCTAGTCCTGCAGGTCGCCATCTTGCCACATGCTCAGCAGCCACGGATCCCGGTCGCTGCCCTTCCCTATCCGGCAGGCCCGGGTCTCCCTCCGTGGTCCAGTGGGTCCACATTCTCTTACCATCTGGGACCATGCCTCACGTCGTCGTGGACTGGCGGCGTGGGAGCATTGGCTAGTTAGGCAAGCTATGCCATGTCCCGACGCCCCGCGAGCCGTGGGAAGCGTCACAGAAAGCTCTGGCCATGGACTCCGCTGAGCATGTGTGGTCTGCAGGACTTTTCCCAAGCCCACCTGATGTACAAACTAGACTGCTTGGTCCCCACTGGTAAGTGGGCTAGACTGCTCGATTCTCCGCTTGGTCAGCGGTTCGGGCTTTTCGACCTATGAACTCTGCTGCCATATTGTGAACTGTGGGACTTACCGCCAAACCCAAGTGAATTTTCTGGGGAATTTTTTTTACTTGGGGTTTCAGAAGAGGGGCCTGAGGAGGGGGATACTGTAACGCTGGTATTGTCTGTACTTTGTTTTCCAGCGTTACCTGCATGTCTTTTGCTTAACCCTTTTGCTCCTTTCCCCCTAACCAGCTGGGATACTGTTGTCTGTTACCTTTTATGGATGCTGCTCAGTTCCCAGCTCTGCTGCGTGGCCATACTTGCGTGAGTGTCTCCACTGCGTTGCATGACCACCTGCATGTGCGGTCCCTGACCTGCTGCAGAAGCCATCCGTAGGTTCCAAAGTCCTCTGCAATGGTGCATGATTTACTACGTGTGGCAGCAGCTTCTGTCAGGCGCCTGGCCTGCTGTGAAGACCATCTGTAGGTTGCAAAGTCCTCTGCAATGGTGCATGATTTACTACGTGTGTGGCAGCAGCCACTGTCAGTTGTTCCTCTGTAATGAGTTGTCTGGCTCTGCATAGGGGGCGCGGCCCACACCTGTCCTGCTTTTATGAGGATTGGGTGTGTACTAGAATTACTGCTCCAGCCTATCGCTGTGAAGCAGTTCATATATAAAGTTCCCCAGCCCTAGTGGGCGTGGATAGAGCTTCGCATTGAATCCACATTGAATTCCTGAACCTAGCCGTATGTGGTTGTGTGTTCTGCTCCTGCTCTGAGTTCGATCAGCTCTGGAGAGCTGATTCCCTGTTCCTGCTGTGTCTTGTTCCCTGATCCTGGATCAACCCGGTACCTGAATGTCTGAACTGTGTTCTGTATTTCCGCCTATGCTGGGGGCTGATTACCCAGATTGCCGTTCCTGGAGGCTGTATATCCAGGCCTGTTCCTGTTGTATCTTGTTTCCTGAATCCCTGATCCTGGATCTAACCCGGTACCTGAATGTCTGAACTGTGTCTTGTGTTTTTCCGCCTATGCTGGGGGCTGATTACCCAGATCGCCGTTCCTGGAGGCTGTATATCCAGGCCTGTTCCTGCTGTGTCTAATTACCTGAACCCCTGATCCTGGATCGCATCCTGTACCTGACTGTCTGAACTGTGTCCTCTGTGTTATGTTCCTGAAATCCTGCTGTGTCTGAACCCTGTGCCAGTGACTGTGAATCCTTGCTATATAACCTGAGTTCATCTTGGAAAGGAGGAGTCCGGTGTGTGCTGAGTTTCCGTTACTCTGTGCTCAGCTTCTGGCGGGCTTGCACCAACCGCTGGGGTTCCTTTTCAGATCGATACTAGATGTCCGGAGTCCGAGGACTGTGTCCTCCCTGATGACCACTGCCTGATTATCCGATGTCCGATGACCACTTCCAGATGTCCGGATCCTATCCATCTCTGCCTGATGTCCGGATCCTATCCATCTTTGCCTGATGTCCGGAGCCTGCCGATCGTGCCAGATGTCCGGAGTCCGATGCCTGTGGTTCCAGTCTGTGTTCCTGACTCCCTGAGATCCAATCCGTGTTCCTGATGTTCCTGTCCGTGTTCCTGACTCCCTGAGATCCAATCCGTGTTCCTGATGTTCCTGTCCGTGTTCATGACTCCCTGAGATCCAATCCGTGTTCCTGATGTCCTGTTCGTGTTCCTGTGTCCCTGAGATCCAGTCCGTGTTCCTGATGTTCCGATGTCCTGCCGCTCCTCCTTGGTCTAACCCTGTGATGACGTCTGTCCTGGGTCAGTGTCTGATGTTCTCCTGCTGAGCCTGTGCTACGCCTGAGGCCTGAGAGAGAGGCCGTCCTAGTATGCCTGTGCCAGATGACCCTGGACTTCATCAACCCGTGATGACCCCGCCATCGTCTGACGTTCGTCCTGGGGCCGTGTCTGATGTTCTCCTGCTGAGCCTGCTACGCCTGAGGCCTGAGAGTGAGGCCAACTAGTATGCTCGTGCCAGATAATCCTGGACTGCATCTACCCGTGATGTCCTCCTGCACTCGTCTGTGATCCTGAGTCGTGTACCCTTCTCTGATGTGCGGAATCGGGAGCCCGGTCTTATGTTCTGTTTATGTACTGTGTTTCTTTAAGTAAACTTTATGTTTCTTCTTACCTGAAGTTGTGCGTGTTGTCTAGTCCTGCAGGTCGCCATCTTGCCCACATGCTCAGCTGCCACGGATCCTGGTCGCTGCCCTTCCCTAGTCCGGGCAGGCCCGGGTCTCCCTCCGTGGTCCAGTGGGTCCACATTCTCTTACCATCTGGGACGCATGCCTCACGTCGTCGTGGACTGGCGGCGTGGGAGCATTGGCTAGTTAGGCAAGCATGCCATGTCCCGACGCCCCGCAGCCGTGGGAAGCGTTACAGGATCCATTATATGTCGGTTTTGCAAGCCGGCGAGAAAATCTCGCCGTACGGATGCCATAAAGGATGACACATGGATGTTTTGATGCGAGGAAATCGCATCCTCGCATTGCACACGGATGACATACGGATCACTTTTTCAGGGGAAATTTTCTGCGTATTATGGCCGTAAAAATTCGGTCCGATTTTTATCGTTGTGTGTGACTCCGGCCTTACTAGGAGTATAGGAAACACAACAAATAAAAAAAGCAGTATATTTTTTTAGAACTTTTTTTTAACATTACCATATTACCTGTGTGATTTTTTTAGATTATAAAATTCCATTAGATACTTATTTTTATGTGCATATCAATTGCACTGGCAAGAAGATTTTCACTTTAGCATTGTTGATATTTCCTATCCAGCGAGCTCTGAAGCTGTGCTATGTTGTTCATAGTTTGCCGGCATCCCTTTGTCTCCATATATGTATCTACTTCTAGAAGATTCTGTCGGCCGCCTGCAGCTTTACTCTTTCCTCCTTTTATGATTGCTGTCTTTTAAAAATACTTGGAGAAAATTCAATGCTGTGAAACCAGTGAGTGTAAATCTGCAGGAGTTCTCAGTTTTTCCATTAACTTTTAAGGACTGGCCACTTGAAGACCTGTTGAGAAAAAACAGTATCATCGATTTGAGTGATGGATTCCAATAATGGAGTTTCAGCGATTGCCACTTACAGAATTGAGCCAATATACAGTAAAAGAATTTGCCCAATGAGCTGAAACATCGCTACTTCTCCATGATACCCACTAGAATACAAGCTATATTGATGTTTCAGCTCTGCATGTGGAGGAAATATATGCTCGTAAAAGCAACCATAAAGCCAGAATATAGAGCATTTAAAATATAAAATAAAAGATAAAACACAGTCAGGGTCAGAAATATTTGGACAGTGACACAATTTTCGCGAGTTGGGCTCTGCATGCCACCACATTGGATTTGAAATGAAACCTCTACAACAGAATTCAAGTGCAGATTGTAAACATTTAATTTGAAGGGTTGAACAAAAATATTGTTAGAAAATGTAGGAATTGTACACATTTCTTTACAAACACTCCACATTTTAGGAGGTCAAAAGTAATTGGACAAAAAACATAACCCAAACAAAATATTTTTATTTTCAATATTTTGTGCGAATCCTTTGGAGGCAATCACTGCCTTAAGTCTGGAACCCATGGACATCACCAAACGCTGGGTTTCCTCCTTCTTAATGCTTTGCCAGGCCTTTACAGCCGCAGCCTTCAGGTCTTGCTTGTTTGTGGGTCTTTCCCTCTTAAGTCTGGATTTGAGCAAGTGAAATGCATGCTCAATTGGGTTTAAGATCTGTTGATTGACTTGGCCATTGAAGAATGTTCCACTTTTTTGCACTCATGAACTCCTGTGTAGCTTTGGCTGTATGCTTGGGTCATTATCCATCTGTACTATGAAGCGCCGTCCAATCAAGTTTGCAGCATTTGGCTGAATCTGGGCTGAAAGTATATCCCGGTACACTTCAGAATTCATCCGGCTACTCTTGTCTGCTGTTATGTCATCAATAAACACAAGTGACCCAGTGCCATTGAAAGCCATGCATGCCCATGCCATCACGTTGCCTCCACCATGTTTTACAGAGGATGTGGTGTGCCTTGGATCATGTGCCGTTCCCTTTCTTCTCCAAACTTTTGGCTTCCCATCATTCTGGTACAGGTTGATCTTTGTCTCATCTGTCCATAGAATACTTTTCCAGAACTGAGCTGGCTTCTGGAGGTGTTTTTCAGCAAATTTAACTCTGGCCTGTCTATTTTTGGAATTGATGAAGGGTTTGCATCTAGATGTGAACCCTTTGTATTTACTTTCATGGAGTCTTCTCTTTACTGTTGACTTAGAGACAGATACACCTACTTCACTGAGAGTGTTCTGGACTTCAGTTGATGTTGTGAACGGGTTCTTCTTCACCAAAGAAAGTAACGGCGATCATCCACCACTGTTGTCTTCCGTGGGCTCCCAGGTCTTTTTGGATTGATGAGTTCACCAGTGCTTTCTTTCTTTCTCAGGATGTACCAAATTGTAGATTTTGCCACTTCTAATGTTGTAGCAATTTCTTGGATGGTTTTTTTTCTGTTCTTGCAGCTTAAGGATGGCTTGTTTCACCTGCATGGAGAGCTCCTGTGACCGCATGTTTCCTTCACAGCAAAACCTTCCAAATGCAAACACCACACCTCAAATCAACTCCGCCCTTTCATCTGCTTAATTGAGAATGACATAACAAAGGGATTGCCCACACCTGTCCATGAAATAGCCTTGGAGTCATTTGTCCAATTACTTTTGGTCCCTTTAAAAACAGGGTGGCACATGTTAAGGAGCTGAAACTCCTAAACCCTTCATCCAATTTTAATGTGGATACCCTCAAATGAAAGCTGAAAGTCTGAACTTCAACTGCATCTAATTTGTTTTGTTTCAAATTCATTGTGGTAATGTCTAGAACCAAAATTAGATAAATGTTGTCTCTGTCCAAATATTTATGGACCTAACTGTATCTCTCACACATCTTTCTGTTTCAGGATTCTGCTATATTAGACCTCATTCGCATGTCGCGTTTAAACACATATGTGAAAAAAATGATACCGGTGTCATCAGTGTTTTGGATCAGCGTGTCATGAGTGTACGGTCCATGTGTCCATTTTCCCGATCAGTGTTTTTCTCGGATGGATAACTAAATAAATTACAAATATTCTCCCATCTTTTGCATTGTTAAATACAGACAATGCATGGATGCTGTTTTCACGGGACATAGGCTTGTATTGACCCTTTTCATCTTGATACCAGAAAACAATGGCTACATCTCAGTTGGTTTTGCAGGTTCACACAGTCTGTGAAAAAACACTGACTTGTGAAAAGCAGCATAGATTATAATGGGTATGTGTTGTACATGCAACAAGAACGTGTGAATGAGGCCTAACAGTGTAACAGCGTGAAGCTTGACCATTCTATTTGATGCTTTAACATGAACCTAGAAATGGTGGATGCTTAAAAAGAAGCCACCTGAGTAGTAAAAAGTAGTAAATGACAGAAAATAGTTCTGTTACAAGATTTAATAATAAAAACTGTGTATATAATTAAACAGAACCTGATGAGGGTAATCTACTTACTTTGAAAATCCACATCAGAATGGATATATAATCCTTTTTGAAAGTTTGTCTATTAACCCCTTAGCGGCCGCTATATAAATAATATACATGTCAAAGGAGAGAAAAATGATGCTCCCTGAGATTCCCTGGTACCTCCACCATCCCCGGAGTCTCCTGATCTGTCTCCCGGCCCGGTGTCATCTTCCTGGGAAAAAAAATGGCTGGTGCATGTGCAGTGTGGCCACCGAGATCTGCTGGCCGGTACCAGCAACAATAGCAAATTTCTTCTTGGTTCCTTTTGATCACTGTGATAGACCCTATCACAGTGATCAAAATAAAAAAAATAAATCAAACCCTCCTTTGTTAACTCCTTAGTTAAATAAAAATTATTAAATGTATTTTTTTTTCATTATTTGCAGTTGGGCTTAAAGTTAGGGTTAAGGGTTGGGATTAGGGCTGTGTTAGAGTTAGGTTTGGACTTAGGGTTACAGGTATGCTAGGGTTGTTTTAAGGATAGGGTTGGGGTTAGAATTAGGGCTTTTTCAAAAGTAAAAAAAAAAAAATGATGATATGACAGCTAGTGTTGAGTGCAAGTGCTTGCTACTCGAGTTTGCATCGGGTATGCACAGGGTATCGGAAATCCTGCTTTTTTTGGGTGTCTAGCAGTTGCAAAACATGCAGGACAGGGACTTGAGCAAGTCACTTGAGCACCCATGAAATTTGGTGCATACCTAAACACGCACTGCAAACTGGAGTGGCGAGCACTTGCGCTCAATACTAATGACGACATATTCAATATGACAACCGAATGTTATCAATTTCTGTGTCGTACCTGTGAGTTCAAAATGCTCACTATACCCCTGGATAAAATGCTTGAGGGGTGTGGTTTCCAAAATGGGTCACTTGTGGGGGGGTTTCCACTGTTTAGGCACATCAAGGGCTCTCCAAATGTGACATGGCGTCTGCTAATTATTCCAGCAAAGTTTACATTCAAGAAGTCAAATGGGGTTCTCTCCATTCTGAGCTCTGCTGTGCACCCAAACAGAAGATTTCCCCCACAAATAAGGTATCAGCATATTCTGGAGAAATTGCACAATAAATTTTGGGATCCATTTTCTCCTGTTACCCTAGTAAAAATAAAAAAAGTTTGGGTCTAGAGTAATTTTTTTGTGAAAAAAATTAAATGTTCATTTTTTCCTTACACATTGTTTCAGTTACTGTGAAGCATCTGAAGGGTTAATAAACTTCTTGAATGTGGTTTGGAGCACCTTGAGGGGTGCAGTTTTTAGAATGGTGTAACGTTTGGTATTTTTTTGTCATATAGACTCCTCAAAGTGACTTCAAATGTGAGGTGGTCTCTAAAAAAAATGGTTTTGTAAATTTTGCTGGAAAACCTTTCTAACTTCCTAACAAAAAAACATTGTTTCCAAAATTGTGCTGATGTAAAGTTGACATGTGGGAAATGGTATAAATGTTATTTATTAACTATTTTGTATGATATAACTCTCTAATTTAAGGGCATAAGAATTAAAAGTTTGAAAATTTTCAACAAGTTTCTGCTTTTTTCACAAATAAATGCAAGTATATACTGAAGAAATGTTACCAATGTCATGAAGTACAATATGTCACGAATAAACAATCTCAGGATCAGTGGATCTGTTGAAGCGTTCCAGAGCTATAACCTCATAAAGTGACAGTGGTCAGAATTGTAAAATTTGGCTTGGTCATTAAGGTCAAAATTGTCTCTGTCACTAAGGGTTAAGTATGAGCAAAAGAAAACAAAATAAAACAAAAAAATCCTATTTACGGCTTATTAAGAGGATTATTTAGGGGCTTCATGTACACCAACATCCATGACACCGATCCATGAGATAGTTATAGTTGTGTGACAGTCACACCAGACCCGGATTGATAATCTGCTGAGCCGGGCAGATGCCCTCTGGGCTGGTGGCTCTGAGCTGCAAAATGGGCCGCTGGACCTTTAAATCTTCTGTACAGGCCCTGGTGCACGAGCACTCTCTCGGTGCACACACTGACCAGGGTCACGGTGGCCCATGTCAGCGCGGCCCTCCTTCATGCTTGCGCGCGCGTGGCTGCGGCCCTCATCAGGGCAGAGGAGCGCACGCACCAGGGACTGCAGAAATTAAGCCTGCCGCTGCATTTTTGCCACGCTGGGTTCAGCCATTCAAAAAGGGGGCGTGGCATGCAGGAGAAGGCTGGCCAATGAGCATCAGATTGAGATAAGAGCTGATTGGCCAGTGCTCCTGCCTTCCAGCACTGGTGCCTCTGAGGGACAGAGCCTGCAACTTGCGACTAAGTAACAAGGTCAGCCACAGCTACAGTACCTGTGTGTGATCCCAGGGAGAGATAGAGAAGCTGCTCAATTCTCCACGGTCACATCTTCTCCTGCTCTGGTCCACAGTACCGGCAGAGAAGGAGAGAGCGGGAAGGTGCTGGGAAAGTGCTGCTGTGAGCAGGAGGAGATGCACATGAATATCAGCCTCTCCTGCAGCACAGAGGAGTATGCGTGTTGTGTGTGTGAGCTATCTGTAGTGTGTGTGTGTGAGGTATCTGTTGTGTGTGAGGTATCTGTAGTGTGTGTGTGAGGTATCTGTAGTGTGTGTGTGAGGTATCTGTAGTGAGTGTGTGTGAGGTATCTGTAGTGTGTGTGAGGTATCTGTAGTGTGTGTGTGTGAGGTATCTGTAGTGCGTGTGTGTTGTGTGAGGTATCTGTAGTGTGTGTGTGTTGTGTGAGGTATCTTTATTGTGTGTGTGTGTGTGTGTGAGGTATCTGTAGTGTGTGTGTTGTGTGTGAGGTATCTGTATTGTGTGTGTGTGTGTGTGAGGTATCTGTAGTGTGTGTGAGATATCTGTAGTTACTGTGTGTGAAGTATCTGTATTGTGTGTGTGAGGTATCTGTATTGCGTGTGTGTGTGTGGTATCTGTAGTGTGTCATAGAATCATAGAATGGTAGAGTTGAAAGGGACCTCCTGGGTCATCTGGTCCAACCCCCTGCTCAAAGCAGGATTCACTAAATCATCCCAGACAGATGTCTGTCCAGCCTCTGTTTGAACACTTCCATTGAAGGAGAACTCACCACCTCTCGTGGCAGCCCGTTCCACTCATTGATCACCCTAACTGTCAAAAAGTTTTTTCTAATATCTAATATGTGTCTCCTCCCATTCAGTTTCATCCCATTGCTTCTAGTCTTTCCGTGTGCAAATGAGAATAAAGATAATCCTTCTACAATGTGACAGACCTTGAGATATTTGTAGACAGCTATTAAGTCTCCTCTCAGTCTCCTTTTTTGCAAGCTAAACATTCCCAAATCCTGTACCCGTTCCTCATAGGACATGGTATGCAGACTGGACACCATTCTGGTCGCTCTTCTCTGAACTTGCTCCAGTTTGTTGATGTCTTTTTTAAAATGTGGCGCCCAAAACTGGACACAGTATTCCAGATGAGGTCTGATCAAAGAGGAGTAGAGGGCAATAATGACTTCACGTGATCTAGACTGTATGCTTCTGTTAATACATCCCAGAATCTTATTTGTCTTCTTTGCTGCTGCATCACATGTTGACTCATGTTCAGTCTGTGATCTATTAGTATACCCAAGTCTTTTTCACATGTGCTGTTGCTTAGCCTTATTCCTCCCATTCTGTATACGCTTTTTTCATTTTTATTTCCCAGATGTAGTACTTTGCATTTTTACCTGTTAAAAACCATTCTGTTAGATGCTGCCCACTGCTCCAGTTTATTTATATCTTTTTGAATCCTCTCTCTTCTCTAGTATTAGCTACCTCTCCTAGCTTTGTGTCATCAGCAAATTTAATCAGTTTACCCTCAATTCCTTCATCTAAATCATTGATAAAGATGTTCAACAATACAGGGCCAAAGACAGAGGCCTGTGGTACCCCACTTGATACATTCTTCCAACTGGATGTGCAGCCATTAACTACCACTCTTTGGGTCCTATCACTAAGCCAGTTTTGAATCCACCTTACAGTTGCCTTGTCCATTCCATACTTAGTCATTTTTTCAATAAGGATTGTGTGAGATACTTTGTCAAATGCTTTGCTAAAGTCAAGATATAATATATCTACAGCATTTCCCTGATCCACCCAGTCAGTGATTCTGTCATAGAAGGAAATTAAATTAGTCTGACATGACTTATTAGTTACAAACCCATGCTGACTCTGTGTGTGTGTGTGTTGTGTGTGAGGTATCTGTATTGTGTGTGTGTGAGGTATCTGTAGTGTGTGTGTGTGTGTGAAATATCTGTAGTGTGTGTTGTGTATGAGGGATCTGTTGTGTGTGTGTTCTTTGTGAGGTATCTGTAGTGTGTGTGTTACTTGTGTGTGAGGTATCTGTATTGTGTGTGTGTTACTTGTGTGTGAGGTGTCTGTAGTATGTGTTACTTGTGTGTGAGGTGTCTGTAGTGTATGTTACTTGTGTGTGAGGTGTCTGTAGTGTGGCTGTTACTTGTGTGTGAGGTATCTGTAGTGTGTGTGTTTGTTACTTGTGTGTGTACACTTGTCCAGCATGCATAAGAGGCGTAAGGAATCCAGCGCCTCTCACTCCAGCACATATCCTCATCAAGCCCTGAATGAACAGCAATGGTCTTGATGAATCAGGGCCATATTAGCTGTTGTCTTGCCTTAAAGGGGTTGACCACTATTCAGACAACCCCTTCTCATGCGTATGTTTCATTGAGTACAATATTATCACCTATAGTCACCTCCAGTGCGGGGGTCTTCCAGTGGTGTCAGCACTGGCTCTCCCTGGGATTGTGTGACATTGTTATGTAATATTGTAAGGGGATGAGCAAAATGCGTTGTAATGGATGTCCACTTATTGGTACTGCTACACCACTACGGTGTATTACCATTATTTGTAGTATTGGTACTGCTACATCTCGTATGTATTACCATGTACTGTAAAATGTATGACATGTAAATTTGATTATTGGTTTCTTTGTTTTGTATGTATTTTCTCTGTTCTAATGTTGGTTAAAGGGAATCTGTCACCGACTCACCACTTTTTTGGCATATCATGTTAAAATATCATTCAGTTCAGTGCCAACTATGTATTATACCTGTACTTTTGATACCACTCGACTCCCCACCTTTGATCAATAAATACCATTTACATTCCTCCCGCGGTGTATGTAAATAAGCTTGGTCTGGTCCGATGGGCGGGGCTTATTGTCCATCTCCACCCCACTTGGCTTGCTGTGCGTATTATTTTCTGTGAATATCCTGCGTTCGCATAGTTACCGCGCGTGTGCATTCAAATGGCCTCTCACGCGTGCGCAGTATGCTTTGCCCAACTGTGGGCAAAGCCGAAAAACAGTATTGCGCATGCGCCGGCATACGCAGTTGCTTTCTATGGCCCGGAAGTATACTTTCGGTACGAAGTATACTTCCAGTACATAGAAAGCAATCGCTTATGCCGGCGCATGTGTAATACTGATTTTATGCTTTGCCTACAGTTGGGCAAAGCATACTGTGCACGCACGAAAGACTGTTTGAATGTGCACGAGCAGTAACAGTACACAAACGCAGGAATTACAAGAAAGAAATGCGTAGAGCAAGACAGGAGGGGGGTAGAGACTGACAATAAGCTCCGCCCATCGGACCGGACCGAGCTGATTGCATACACAGCGGGAAGAATATGAACAGTATTTATTGATCAAAGGTGGGAATCGAGGGGTATCAAAAGTATTGGTATAATGCAGAGTTGGCACTGAGTTGAAAAGATATTTTAACAGGATATGCCAAAAAAGTTGTGACAGATTCCCTTTAATACATTTATGTTTATTAGATAGGGACAGTGTACTACCCGGGGTTGGCTACTAGATGGGGGGGCATCCTAGTGCACACAATTTATAGTTAGTGGACAAAGTAAGCATATGGTTAATTTTGTAGGAGGGGCTGCTGCTCAGTAAGTTAGGAATAGTTTCTAGAAGAGTTCAGAGGACCAGAGGCACCTGAAGTGTCCACACGGGCAATAAGCCCAGGAAGCCCAGGACTCGGCAGCAGACTCGCAGCGTTTCAAGCGAGAAGCCCAGCTTTCCTCTGCACCAGCACAGAACAGCAACTGGCTAGTACAGCAGAATGTGGCAACTTATTGCTAGGGCACACACCTTTAAGACCATGGCAAAACGGTCTGGGGCACCCACAGAAGTAGTAAATACAGAAGGAGAAGAAGCGGAGCCAGTACAGAAAGCAGTGCATCAGTTCAGGGCTCATTCTCAGTAGCTACTGACTTCGGAGACTTATGACCTTGTGTCTGAAGCGAAACAGACCGAGGGATGCTTGGCTGTGGCAGAGCTGAATAAAGAGGAAACTGGGAAACCGCAAGGGATGATCCTACCCAGGCCCATGCAGAGTAACCGTGGAAACAGTGAAGGGAAAGAGAGGAAACCTTGTTATGTGAAGCCTGTTGTAAATGGTGTGAAGTCTTTGGAAAAGCTGTGTATTGAACCAAGTAAAGATGTCTTTGTTGAAGTTATGATGGACTGTGTCTTAGTTGATGTGAATTTTCCTGTAAACGGTCTCCCACTGCATAGGGAGGACCCTGAAGGAGCCGAATCTGGAGACACAGGTATGTTGATTGGCAAGCATGATTTTTCTGTGAGGAGAGGCCAGGACACCAGAGCCCTGGTGTCCTCGGCTACGACTACTGTCCTGGACCTCCCTTACACTATGATCTCTCTGGCCAATCAGCGCTGGCTTTATTCTCTTCTCCTACGGACATAATTGACATCCGGTGGAAGTGAAAGGGCAGCCACAGTTCTCACTTCTACTGCATGTCTGATTTGTCTGCAGGAGAGGAGAGCAAAGCCAGCGCTGATTGTCTGCAGGGATTACGTGACATAACAATGTCTCGTGATACCCGGGAGATCCTGTGCCGAAACTGCAGGAATGGTACCAACACTGAAGATGACTACATGTGATATTATTATACTGGGGGAAACGGATTCAGAAGGAGTTGTCTCAGTCTCAGTAGTAGACGACACTTTTAAAGCGAATTTGTCATGTTAAAAAATGCTGTTAATCTGTTGATATGGGTGTAACCTGCAGGTTAATAGCATTCTAAACATGCCCTGCCACCAGAAGGAAATTAACGTTATTACATTGTGTTTCAGTCATAGAGGTGCGCCTTCTTTCACCGCTCAGTACATAGTGAGTGGCAGCTATAACCATGCTCCGACACAGACTGACAGCCGCCTCTGTACTGATGCACTGCTGAGCCAGTTATCTGTCAGTGCCGGGGGCTATGTACTGAGTGGTGACTGAAGCTGTACTGGCCGCTTCTCTGTGACTGAAAGCTGGAAGCCTCTGGGACCAATAAAGTTCAAATAACCCCATATTTGTAGGTATAATAGCATTTGGGATGTGACAAGTTCACTATAAAGTGGTTGATCCCAGTGTGTTGAATAAAATACAAGCGTAGTTACTTCAGGACCAGCGCAGATATCATGAAATTGTTTATGGCACAAGAGCAGCCCGTTATCATCAAACCATAATACAACGGCTGCAGATCATCAACGTCCTTTGATAGTCTGCAGCGCTTATGTCATGTAAACAATGTCATGAGAGTGCGGGGGACACAGCAATCAGAATGGAGGAGTGTCACCGGTCCAAGTGGTAAGAAGTAATTTTTTATTTTATTGCGTACACTAGGAGCATTCAGAGGGGGTTGTCTTCTAGTGGACAATCTAATGTGGAAACAATGCATTTTGTGTGATCAGTGCTGTGTTTTTTTATCATATTCTGCAGTGTTATAATAGTCTACAGGCCGTCTGTATTGAACTGATGTCTCTTCCCCTATGGCCACTGCAGCTTACAAATGTACAGTAAAGAGGTTGTTTAACACATTTGATTGGTGTAACAACTAACACAAAAGTCGTCACAACCTGTCAGTGTTCTACCATTCTATTCTACGGCACTTGTATGTGGGCTGGTGAATTTTTATTTGTGACAGGGCTGCTATTTGGTCCCAGTCGGCCCTGAGTCACACTCCAGTCACTGGTTACTGTAATAGTAAATATTGCATACAGACTGAAAAGTAACATGTTGGCCTGGGCATCACATGGACATCTTGCTGGGAAGCTTTAGCAATCCATCTGTTAGAAAACCAAATTATATGGAAAAAGGAGAAACTCTAAATATTTTTGTAATAAAAAAAGGAATACCAGATATTGTTCACATTGGCAGCAATCTACAAATCTAACATGAAATGAAGTGTCCTGTGTATATTACAAATCCTAACTTATTGTATAGATGGTAGGCTTGGCATTAACGCAAGGCAGAATGGCACGCATTCATATAACTGTGCATTATTAATCAGCAGCCTTCATTGGGGAGCTATAAAAAGACATCCTGAATATGCAGCATTTTAACTATTTAGTGACTGCAAATAAACACAGAAATATGAAAATAAGGAAATACAGATTATGGAACATTTCAGTTATTTTTACATAGTGACAAAATACAGGTGCATCTTACAAAATTGGAATATCATCAAAAAGTTAATTTATTCAGTTCTTCAATACAAAAAGTGGAACTCGTATATTATATAGAGTCATTACAAACAGAGTGATCTATTTCCAGTATTTATTTCTGTTAATGTTGATGATTATGGTTTACAGCCAATGAAAACCAAAAGTCATTATCTCAGTAAATTAGAATACTTTATAACACCAGCTTGAAAATGATTTTAACCTCTTTCCGACATTGGGAGTACATTTACGCCGATGTCGGACTCCCTCCCATTGATGTGGGCTCCAGCGGTGAGCCCAGATCTTTCCCGTTTGAACAGCTGACATGTGCCTGCAGTAGCTGTGGGTGGAATTGCGATCCACCAGCGGCTATTAACCCGTTAAATGCTGCTGTAAAACGCTGTCAGTGGTATTTAACAAGCGCTTCCGGCAATTGCACCGGAAATCCGCCCACTGGTGAGCCGCATCACGCGTCTCCTGGCGACCTTATGGTTGTCAATGCCGGCTTGCTGTGAGCGCCACCCAGTGGTCGGGACTCATAGCAAGTGAGTAATTCTACTACATAGAGGTGAACTAATCATGCCTCTATGTAGCATAGACGATCGGGTTATGGCAGCTTCTAGTCTCCCATAGAGACTATTGAAGCATGCCAAAAGTAAAAAGAAATGTTATTAAAAATATAAAAAAAATAAAAAAGATATAAAAGTTCAAATCACCCCCTTTCTACCTATTCAAAATAAAACAATAAAAAAAATCATACATACACATATTTGGCATCGCTAGAATAGCCCGAACTATCAATAAAAAAAGGATTAACCTGATCGTTAAAAGGTATAGTGATAAAAACAGGTCAAAACTCCAGAATTAAATTTTTTTGATTGCCGTGACATAGCATTAAAATGCAATAATGGACTATCAAAAGATTGTATCTGCACCAAAATGGTATCATTGAAAACATCAGCTCAGCACACAAAAAATAAGCCCTCATCCAACCCGAGATCACAAAAAATGGAGATGCTACGGGTATCGAAAAATGGCACATTTTTTTTAAACAAAGTTTGGAATTTTTTTTTCACCACTTAGATAAAAAGAACCTAGACATGTTTGGTGTCTATAAACTCGTAATGAACTGGAGAATTATAATGGCAGGTCAGTTTTAGCATTTAGTTAACCTAGTAAAAAAGTTAAACAAAAACAAGTGTGGGATTTCACTTTTTTGCAATTTCACCGCACTAGGAATTTTTTTCCCGTTTTCTAGTACACGACATGGTAAAACCAACGGTGTCATTCAAAAGTACAATTAGTCCCGCAAAAAACAAGCCCTTATATGGCCATATTGACGGAAAAATAAAAAATAGTCTCTAAGCCACAGAGGAATGTGAATAGCGGCATCAGTGTTAAAACATATAATCCTTTGTACAGAGGAGTTGAGCCGGATTATAGAGCCTCGCACCTCTCTCCCTGCACACCTCTGCCCGCTGTTGCACCTTACCATCTAAGATGATAGTCACGAAATAAAGGACTTTTCATTCAAGCTGCTATGGTGATTGTCGCATACTTTTTTCTGGAAAAATAAAAAAGTTATGGCTCTCGGAAGAAGAGGAGCAAAAATGAAATGCAAAATCGAAAAAAGCTCAGGGGGTTAAGGCGTTAAAATCAGAAATGTTGGCCTACTGAAATGTATGTTCAGTAAATGTACTGAATACTTAGCTCCTTTTGCATCAACTACTGCATCATTGCAGCGTGGCATGGAGGCGATTAGCCTGTGGCACTGTTGAGGTGTTATGGAAGCCCAGTTTGCTTTGATAGCAGCCTTCAGCCCATCTGCTTTGTTGGGTCTGGTGTATCATCTTCCTCTTGACAATACTCCATAGATTCCCTATGGGGTTATGTTGGAAGCAGATTATTCAGGATACTCTCCAAGCGTGTGACAACACGCTTCTTTATTCAGGAACAAACAGGAACAATATAAGATAAGCTTAATAGATCAGGAATAAATCATTTGTGTGTCTATATCCATGCAGCATCTATAGCAGGCTACTTCTCTCATACACAAAGGAAAACAGGAAATACAGTCACATGCTATCCCTGTGTGAACCTCTGAGAGTTTATTCTTTCTTTTTCTTACTTTATGAAAAGCATACAAATCTAGCAACTGAAGACAGGAATGGTGTTTTGGCACCAAACATATTCCAACAGGTTAAACCATCACTGATTGTGGAAACCTCAAACTAGACCTTGAAAATCAAGGTGCCAGAGTCTGGAGGAAGAATGGAGAGGCACACAATCCAAGCTGCTTGAGGTCTAGTGTGAAGATTCCACAATCAGTGATGGTTTGGGGAGCCATGTCATCTGCTGGTGCAGGTCCACTGTGTTTTATCAAGACCAAGTCAGTGCAGCCGTCTACCAGGAAATTTTAGAGCACTTCATGCTTCCCTCTGCCGACAAGCTTTTTGGAGATGGAAATTTCATTCTCCAGCAGGACTTGGCACCTGTCCACACTGCAAAAAGTACTAATTCCTGGTTTAAAAATAACAGCATCACTCTGCTTGATTGTTCAGCAAACTCGCCTGACCTTAACCCCATAGAGAATCTATGGGGTATTGTCAAGAGGAAGATGAGAGACACCAGACCCAACAATGCAGTCGAGCTGAAGGCTGCTATCAAAGCAACGTGAGCTTCCATAACTCCTCAGCAGTGCCACAGGCTGATCGCCTCCATGCCACACCACAGCGATGCAGTAATTGACGCAAAGGAGCCCCGACCAAGTTGTGAGTGCATTTACTGAACATACATTTCAGTAGGCCAATATTTTGGATTTTAACACTAGGACTACTGGACTCGTGACCCCTCCTAGAACTACTGAAAGGAGTCATTTTGACTCCTTGCTTGTTTTCGTTTATTTTTAGAGTTTCATTTGTGGTTATTTATTAATAATTATATTTTTTGTAATGTATTATTATTGTGAGATCCAACAGTAATGCTTTTGATTGTTTTTTTTCTGCTTTCTATATAGATTTTCTATTTAGTGACGAAATATAACAATAATATAAAAAAGAACGATTTGGAACTTTTTTTTTTTCATAGTGACAAAATACATGATCTACAAAATGGAATACATCAAAAAGTAAATTTATGAGGTTCTTAAAAAAAATGGACTCGTAATTATTACATTAAAACAGTGATTTTTTCCAGTTTTAGCTTCCCTTTATTTGATGATTATGTTGACCACCAATGAAAACTCAAAGCGTCATTATCTCAGTATTGAATATTTATAACATCATAAAATATTTAACGCCTTTCGCCAATGGAGTATATTTACGGATATTCGGACTCCCTCCTGAGTAGGGCCAGGTGAGCCCAGACTATTTTGAGCTGTCAGGCCTGACAGTGCTGATGGTGATTCATCCACATATTACGTTAAATGTGCTTTCCGCATTGGTATTACCATCGTTTCCGGAATTAGTAATCCTCGATTGCCTCGTCTCTGGTGTTTGGTTGTTGCGCATTCCTGTGAGCGCCCCATTCGGATATCAAGTGGTTCTACTTCATTTACTGGACGTTATGTCTGACATGTTTACTTCTGTCCCCATAGAACCTATGAGATGGTAAAGATGAATAAAGAAACCCCCCTACAAAATAAACTACATACGATCCCATTTTGATGCTGATGGAATATCTGAAAAAAGGATGAACTATTTAAAGTTTGTTGTAAAGGTCCTCCAATTCTATTTTGGGCGTGAATAGCCATAAAATGCCAATAATGGACCGGTACTGCACCCAATGGTATCATGAAACCAGTCACACACAAAAAATAACCCGCTCCGAACCCGGGCATGGAGCGTGTCTGGGACGAAAGCACTTTTTCGTTAACAAGCTTGAATGTTTCACCTTGTCCCTGACATGGGGCTAAAACTCGTTATGAACGGAGACTTCAGGTCAGTTTAGGCATTGTTAACCTAGTATTGTCACAAAAACAGATTACTTTTGGCATTTCACCGCACTGAATTTTTCGTTCTAGTGCCGACATGGTAAACCAAGGTGTCGATCAAAATAAATAGTCCAAAAAACAACCTTATATGCCTATTCGGAATATTAGTCTTCTAAGCCTAAAGGGATTATTGATAGGTCTCATGAGAATAAATTAATCCTTGTCAGAATTACGATTTCCTGCACTCTCTCCGACACCTCTGCCCGGTTGCACTTACAAAGAGTAGCAGAAATTAAGGACTTTATCATAAGTCTGCTCTGTGATTGTCCTCACTATTTCAAATAATTTATATAGTTATGGCTTCGGAAAAAGGAGAAAAAATGAAATCAAAAGAAAAAAGCTGGTTCTGCAGCGTTAAAATAGAAATGTGGCCTGAATTATGTTCAGAAAGCTAATACTTACTTTTATCAACTACTGATCAATGCAGTCTGCGGAGTCGATGTAGCCTTTTGCCTCTGTGTTATAGCCGTGAACTGAGTAAAGTCTTCCAGATATACTGCATTGCTAGGTCTTGTCTCTCACTCCTCTTTACAATAAGATTAGGGGTTAAGATTAAATGCGATTTTGTTACAATCAACACAGTAAATTAAGCAGAGTTATTCAGGAAAATGTGAAAACAGTTCTTTAAATTCGAACTAACAAGAACAATATAAATAAGTAACTAGATGGAAAAATTATTATGGTCTATAAACATTATAGAAAGCCTTCTATGACAAAAGGAACAAAATACAGTAATGTATGTGTCAAATTGAGAGTCCTTTCATACTTTTGGTACAATTAGAAAAAAAACTGGCAAATTCACCAAATTATTTCATTCACAAGGCTTGCTTTTCAAACATAATTGAGCTCAAAGTCACCGAGTTCAAGGCGGATCGAAAATGTACGCCACAGATGAGAAATGACAAAAACCCGACAAGTATGAGTGCATTATGAACTACATTCAGTAGCCTATTTGGTTTAAAATCATTTTTCAAGCTGGTGTTATAAAGTATACTAATTTACTGAGATAATGACTTTTGGGTTTTCATTGGCTGTAAGCCATATCATCAACATTAACAGAAATAAACACTTGAAATAGATCACTCTGTTTAAATGACTCTATATAATAATATTTTTTTTGTATTGAAGAACTGAAATAAATGAACTTTTTGATGATATTCTAATTTTGTGAGATGCACATGTACAGAAGCTATAATCAATCTATATAATAACAATAGGTAAGTGCAATCGCTTTACCAGTCGGACTGTACAAAGGCGCGACACTTTAGCGCAGCAATGGAGGATACACGAACACTGCAAAGCTCTGACTCCATGTAATAAGAACTAGGCTTAACATGGCCTATTCCCATTATACAAAGATTTGCAGGAACTCCTAGCGGCACCATTCATTCTTTTTTGTGTAAGTCATTTTTGTAGTTTGAAAGCAAGGTTCAAACTGGAAGTCATAGTTCCATTTTCCTGTCCAGACAGGGGCGGACATATCATTGGCACAACTTTTGCAGCCACTTGAGGGCCCAAGAGGTAAGGAGGTCCATTTCCACCACAAAGTAGGTGGAACTTTGCATTATGATGAGCTATTGGACTGGAAAGGTCAATATATTGTTCTTGTGCAGGAACCATCTTCTGTCTGTGTTCGCCAGTGTGTTCACATATAGGATTGTACAGAAAAAGGGAACTCCTGCAAAAAATCGATCATTCAAATGATGGACGTAAATGGTGTCAGGTGGAGCTCATTACTATAATGGGGTCTGTTTGATTTCTGGTTGGGCGGTTGGCATTTTAACAAAATAAACCCAAAACTCTACCAAAAGTTAACTGATAGAGGTGGGAAACACACACATATTGTTTGCACTAGGAGCTAGAGATACCACCATGTTTTTTTCCAAACAGGATTTTTCTATTGTCTTTTTTTGTTTCATCTGTCTACATTTACATGACACATAATGTGGTTAATTATAATGTGGGCACTTGTCTTTAAGAAAATAAAATTGTGTATAAAATTAGAAGATTTTCGTTTTCTTCTCTTTTCCATGTGACATGGCTTTCCCTAACACCGCTGCTGATATTCTGCTCAGTATTCATCCACAAACAGATTTAAGCTGTGAGTAAATGCAAGCAATTTAACATCTCTTTCTGCCAAATGCATTTATTTAACATAAATAGAAGCAAGGAAATTGCCAGCAGGATATGTGGAACAGCAAATAGAAAAACTTTTTTCTTTCTCAGCCAGTATAGTTGTGATAGGAAATCTGAATAATTGTACGTTACTGCTTGGAAAATCGAGTTCACTATTTATAGAAAAATACAGAGATGAATGATAGATGCGCAGTTCATCAATGTTTCTATCTCTGTTGCTAAGTATTATATTGAAGGTTGACATCAGTGGTATACTGGATCCATATCAATGTAGCAGAAATCCCGGAAGACAATGTTATAAAGTTTTTTTTTGTCCTGGCACTCAACATTTGAGATTGTTTCTATTTTACATAGTGTTCATCTATTGACAGAGTGTGAACAAAGTTACAGCACAAATTTCCTAGGTTAAAGTAGTTTTCAGGGAATAGAAAAAATAAATAAAGTAAGAAACTATTATTATAAATAATTTTCCAAAATATATTTATTTAGCAAATTTTGTCTAGGAGGGTAATCATTATTGTACATCAAAATGACCACTGTCTTCTTACACTGACAGAAAAGTGCCCTAAACTATCACTTGGACAGATGCTGGTAAACATGTGCAGTAGGAAGCTCCATTGTTGTGAGCTAAAGACAATTTGAGCCATGTACTGTCAAGAATCTCCAGGTCATAAAAGTTGATCAGAACTCAGAAAGACAGACTGAACAGCAGTGTGAGCAGCATCTTCTTACCTCAGAATCTATGGTATCTCCTGTATTAGATTCCCATTGATGAAAGGTCCTCTTGCCATGGTTGATGGGCCCATATGAATTGACCAATTTATGCTCCAAGTACTTTCAGTTTTTGTAAATATATTCTATGTAGCAGTAATATAGTTCAATATAGTCCCATTTATTCAATCTTTGCATACATCTTAGAGATTGAAGAGTGCTGCTGTATTCTCTTGTTTGCATATTAGGCTGAACAGCAATATCACAAGCTTTGTTTTAACTCTAAACCTCTGGTATCTCCAGTATTAGATCAGGCAGACATGGTGGACAGCAGTGTGAGCAACCTCTTCTTACATAATCACTAATGGTATCTCCAGTATTAGATCAGACAGAGTGGAAAGCAATGCAAGTGGTGTCTTTTTTGTCATCCACTACCTCGTCTTCCATTGCCGCACCCTGGTACTGCTGACTTGGTTACTTAACAAGAATGTGACTTATCAGAAAATGTGTCTCATCATCATCTTCCTCCTTAGACAAAATTTCTGTTCCCCATCGTCATCTTCTTGTGACTGTGGCTGCTCTAAGTTTTGTGCATCACTAAACAATATGTCCTCCTGTCACTCTTGGAACATGCAGGATGAGACGCCACAATCAAGAAATTATGATGTAAAGAGCACCTCAGAGTGTCCTTGTGTGGGATCACTGGTCTCCTGGGTGTTGACATGATGGGAGGAAGGAGGATAGTTGAAGGATTAAGTGATCCAGACTGTTGGCTGGTGAGACTGGACTGTGTGGAAGACTCGGTAGTGCTGGCAAGGATGCTGGAAGCATTATCTGGTATCCAACCACCACCTGTTCACTGTGGGGTGGCATCAGAAGTGATATCCCATGCCTCCCTATAAAGTGGGACAGGAAGCTATGTGTCATGGATGGGCGTGTTGCTTGTGCTCCAGCAAAAGGTGTAGTCGCACCTGCCCCACGCCCTTGCTGTCAGCATGCAACATCATCAGCACTTCCACTTCCCCATCGCTTAAAGCACGCCTTACGCATTTTGCTATTGCTAGGTCTCTTGAAGCCAAATTTCCTGGATTTTTTACTAAAGAAAAAAATTTGGTCACCTGTAGCAGGCCAAGCGTTTTTTAAAACTTTCAAACTACCATAATATTACTCAAAGCATGTTAAACTGTATGGGTGAAAACAGTTAATTTTTGGAACCATTAAATTTTGGGAACTGTAGCAGGCCACGTGGTTTTTAAAAATTTTAAACCACTGCAATTTTACACAAAGCGCTTCAAGCTACATGGATGATAATAGTCAATTTATGGAACAAAAAATTCAGTGAACTGTAGCAGGCTAAGGGCTTTTTACAAATTTTAAACCTCTGTTTATACAAGGCACATTAAAGTGTATGTATGACAATAGTCAGTTTTTGGAATAAAAAAAATTGTGAACTGTCAAAAAAAGGTAATCTGTAGCAGCTATATAATAATAATCTTTATATAGCACTAACATATTCTGCAGCGCTTTACAGTTTGCACACATTATCATCGCTGTCCCTGATGGGGCTCACAATCTAAATTCCCTATCAGTATGTCTTTGGAGTGTGGGAGGAAACCAGAGTACACAGGAGGAAACCCACACAAACAACGGGAGAACATACAAACTCCTTGCAGATGTAATCCTTGGTGGGATTTGAACCCAGGATCCAGTGCTGCAATGCTAACCACTGAGCCACCATGCTGCTCATATTTATGAACAGACTGCAAAGCCCTAAGCCCTACTTAGAGGCTGTATTCAGAAACTGTCTTTGCTCCTACAGTTGCTCTTAGGCTAAATGCAGAATGTATCACATAGAAATAGAAAAAGAAAAAAGATTAGCCCTTAGAAGCACCTTTAGTATGTTGGTTCAGCATCAGCACCGGTATCATCCCTAGAGAACTCTGATTAATGAAACTCTGCACACACAGGCCTGGACAACTACTCTCTGTCTCCAATCACAACTGTCCCTGAGCTGTGCAATGGCATCAGTGTGCCGAGAGTTCCAGTGCCAATCCTTTTATAACCTCTGATGAGGTAATGCGGCCAGCCAATCACAGTAATGCTACTACCAATATGGCTACGGCATTACAGTGACTAGCAGGAAATCCCTGCATGGTCATTGACTGTGTAACAGGCATCAAACATGTGAGGCGGGGATTCGAGAATTCAATCTGAGCACCAGCCAAGGCTCAACGAGTGCCGAGAATATCGAGCACCCAAATACTTGAGTGATATCCGAGAATTACCGACCACGTTCGCTCATCAGTAGTTATCACCTCCACATAGATAACTTTTACACCACAATCCCACTCTTTAATATCATCTCTGCCAGAGGAACAGTTGCATGCAGCAACTTGCAAATAGAACAGAGAGGCCTCATTAAGCTGTTAATTGGGCAGCTGTTTAGAAAAAGTAACAATAAAGCCCAATGCAGCAACAACATACTGGTGGTCAAGTATAAAGACTGTAAGGAGGAAGACCATGCTGCGGGTACCTGCGCTGAGCTGGGTCCGGAACTGTCGGTGCTGCGTCCCATGTTGCCCGGGGGAAGGCATAGGGGACTGGACAAACCCATGACTGGGAAGAGGGGGCTGGACACAGGAAACTCAGAGCAGAAAGCGCTCAAAGCAACAGTTAGTTTCCTGCTGTCGAGGCAAGTGTAGGACGGTGAGCAGCATGCTCCGTGCCTTGAGCAGCGTGCTCTGTACCCCGAGCAGCAGCGCCGTGACATACTGCGGCCGAGATCTCCTGGGCGCTCCACCAGATCAGTGAGTGTGGGAAGCACCGTGCGCTTAGCTAAGCAAAGGACCGGGCGCGTGCTGAGAAGCGTTGGCCAGTTACAGGACACTGAACTATGGTCCCCCTTGTCGCTGGAACACATCAACCTGCGTTTAGTACAGAGACTTCTGCAACTTTTCCCGCTTTGATTGCGTGGGCTAATGGACTAGGGGCTCAGTGGGTAAAACAAAAGACCCCCGTTGCCGCCAGAAGATGGATAGCTAACCTTGGACCCCATCAGAGGACACTACGCCGGCCGTTGCTGGTACTCCTACCCCTTCGGACTGTGGACTAAGGACATCAGCATGAACTACGATAAGTGTTGTTTGAAACTTACACTGTTGTTTGATTAACCCTTGTTTGCCACTGCTTATTAACTCCCTGCGAGGAGATTAACCCTTTCTTGTTAAAATAAATACTACTTTTATACCGCACTGCTCTGCAATACCTGCATACTGCATCTCAGCACCTGCTTACAAGACAATAGGGATGTCCTTATCTTAACCATTATACGCTGTGACAACGGGTCCCTTGTCACTGTCCGAGGTCTTACAACTGAAGTCCCAAAGCCAAATTGTATTCCGGATTATAATAATTTCATGGGGGTGTCTTGATCTCCCAGATCAGGATCTCAAACCATACAGTGCAATATGAAAAGCAAGTATGGTACAAAAATTTGGCTGTGCACATTGTACTGATGGCATTGTGCAATGCTTTGTGCTGAATGGGGGGCCCAAACATCCATTGTTTGCCACGCTGTTACCTGCATGACAGCAGGTCAGAGAGTTGCGATTCCCACGCTGACAGATGACAGCGTGAGCCAGTAGCTATGACCAGCGGTAAAAAGTTTACTGCCAGTCATAGGCTTCGGCTGATGTGAGTACTATTCCCATCAGCCTATGCCTGCTGATGCTGATAACCACGAGAGCAGGTGCCACTGATGGGCCCATTCATCAGCCTGCGCTATAAGTAAATAAATAAAAAAATGATAGGGGGTCTGTTCTATTTTTGATAACAGACAAGGACTTCAATACAGTGGGTGTAAGGTGAGTATAATTTTGTTTGTTATTTTTAAATACATTTGTAACACAGGGTGTAGATTTTTATTTCAAGTAAAGGACTTTATTCTTGGTGCTTTTTATTTACAATATGACAATGGAGTTAGTAATGGATAGGCGTATTATAGACACTTCTCCATTACTAACCTTTGGGCTTCATATCACCTGACAACAGAAAGGTGACATCAACCCCACAAATATCACCCTACTTGCCACCACCACAGGGCAAGTGGAAGAGCTGGGCAAAGCACCAGAATTGGTGCATCTAATAGATGCGCCTTTTCTGGGGTGGCTGCGGGCTGATATTTTTATTTTTTGGGGGAGGCAATAACCATGGCCCCTTACCAGCCTGAGAATACCAGCCCCCAGCTGTCTGCTTTAGCTTGGCTGATTGTCAAAATAGGGTGGTCCTCAAGCAGGTTTTTAAATTCTTTAAATAATTTTAATTGGGACCCCTGTATGCTTCATAACCAGCCATGATAAAGCTCTCAGGTGAGGGTTGCAGCCTGCAGCTATCAGCTTTGCAATGCTGGTTATCAAAAATAGAACAGAACCCACAGAATTTTTTTTAACATTTATTTATAGCACATGCGCCAGCTGATAAATACTCCGATCAGTGGTGCCTTCTCTT
Organism: Oophaga sylvatica; assembly: GCA_033576555.1. Lineage (NCBI taxonomy): Eukaryota > Metazoa > Chordata > Amphibia > Anura > Dendrobatidae > Oophaga > Oophaga sylvatica. The sequence goes on along the minus strand of JARQOD010000001.1, from coordinate 826,860,436 downwards.
GTTGTTATGTATGACAGCAGGCTTAGGCTGATAGGAATAGTACTTACATCAGCCAATGTCAGTAAACGTTTTACTGCTGGTCACAACTGCTGATCACGCTGTCATCTGACAGTGTGGGGGGGAACTGCAGGGCTCAGACCTGGGTAATGATCTTACTGCAGATCAGAGCCGCCTGTGTTTCTCACACTGTCAAGCAGACGTCAATGTGGGAAACACCCGATGTTCCAGTAACATGACTTCATGGAAAGTCTTTGTTCAGGGTCTGTGCCTGAACAGTAGGTGTTCAGCATGGACCCTGACTGTGGCACCGCTCAATTATACACACACCACTAACCATTCCCTCTTGTGACTGCTGGATTGGAATTTATTCCAGCAACTATATCATATAAAAATGACTTTTTGTTGCTATTGGACTATTTCTATATTTTAATTGAAATGATTGACATGCTATGACCTGGGATATGTTAGA
>JARQOD010000001.1:826812653-826859867 GCA_033576555.1 Oophaga sylvatica | reverse complement strand
CGCTTCTCTGTGATTGATAGCCGGCTCCGTACTGATGCACTGCTGAGCCGGTTATCAGTCAGTGCCGGGGACTATGTACTGAGTGGTGACTGAAGCCGCACTGGCCGCTTCTCTGTGACTGATAGCCAGCTCCGTACTGATGCACTGCTGAGCCGGTTATCAGTCAGTGCCGGGGGCTATGTACTGAAAGGTGACTGAAGCCGCACTGGCCGCTTCTCTGTGACTGAAAGCTGGAAGCCTCTGGGACCAATAAAGTTCAAATAACCCCATATTTGTAGGGTTAATAGCATTTGGGATGTGACAGGTTCACTATAAAGTGGTTGTGCCCCAGTGTGTTGAATAAAATACAAGCGCAGTTACTTGAGGACCAGCGCAGATATCATGACATTGTTTATGGCACAAGAGCAGCCCGTTATCATCAAACCATAATATGAAAGCTGCAGATCATCAACGTTCTCTGATAGTCTGTAGCGCTTATGTCATGTAAACAATATCATGAGAGTGCTGGGGGACACAGCACTCAGAATGGAGGAGTGTCACCGGTCCAAGTGGTAAGAAGGCATTTTTTATTTTATTGCGTACACTAGGAGCATCCGGAGGGGGTTGTCTTCTAGTGAACAATCTAATGTGGAAGCAATGCATTTTGTGTGATCAGTGCTGTATTTTTTATCATAATGTGCAGTGTGATAATAGTCTGCAGGCCGTCTGTATTGAACTGATGTCTATTCCCCCTAGGCACTGCAGCTTACATATGTAAAGCGGTTGTACAACACATTTGATTGGTGTAACAAGTAACGCAAAAGTCGTCACAACCTGTCAGTGTTCTACGCTTTGATTCTATGACACTTGTATTTGGGCTGGAGAATTTTTATTTGTGACAGGGCTGCTTTTTGGTCCTAGTCCGGCCCTGCCTCTTTTACAAACATTTTTTTTTCTAAAACAAGTGTAAAAAAGACCATGTGCATCAAGTTCTTTCATTGGTGTTAATTATTTATGACATTTTGGGCGGACATTTTTCCTGCCATTTTTTTAAATTTCTGTAGAGTCTACAAATATGAAGGGATGTCACAGTGTAGAGGGATCATCCTCATTCTCATTTGCACAAGTAAACATGAGAAGCATTGAAATTAAACTGAAAGGGAAAAGATACAGATTAGATATTAGAAAAAACTTTTTGACAGTGAGGGTGATCAATGAATGGAACAGGCTGCCACGAGAGGTGGTGAGTTCTCCTTCAATGGAAGTCTTCAAACAGAGGCTGGACAGACATCTATCTGAGATGGTTTAATGAATCCTGCATTGAGCAGGGGGTTGGACACCATGACCCTTGAGGTCCCTTCCAACTCTACCATTCTATGAATCCTATAAAGAAGAAAGTCATACTAGATTATATTGTAAATATGCCACAGACTAGACTTTCTCAAACTTAATGATAACATTTTAACAAAAATGTAGCCACATACTTGAAAATGCATCAAAACACTTAGTGGGATCTCAGCCAAAAACATATTATTCATAAGACTGTTTAAAAAAATCATCAGTTTTATCTCAAAAAGTGGACAGTTTTTTCTCACTTGTCAACCGTGTACAGTCCATATACAATCCGTTATTTACAGCAGCTATTACTTACAGGGCCATTTAGAGTTTCCTATGTTATAGAATTGTAATGACTCCCTAAAAATTGGATGCTACACTGTGGCTCTGTATGGAATCTGACTTTTGGGGCACCGATAGAATTGAATGGCCGCGTCTCATCCGTTTTACAGAGGTTTTTTTAACGGATATCACTCAGACCAAAATTATGGTCATGTGAACGAGCCCTAATTCTAGAAATCTAATTATGGCTCCTATACTTTCTAATGAACCAACAGATTCCACAGCCGATCTACATCAGGACATCATTATATCCTAAAATGGATTAAACACAGACATATTATACAGATCCAATAACAGAGTCTTGTCTTAAAAGCAGAAAAATAGTTGATGAATATATAAAACATATCCTACATTATTAAAAATGAATTTAAAATTAAATAATAAATATTCAACTACTGCCCTGCAGGTGGCGCTGGCACAATACAAACACCAGTTTCAGCCGCCTGTATTGCACAGACAAGCTGTTATTGCTGTCAGTCGTAGATTGGAAATTTACAGTCCATTACAGGTAGATTAATAATTGGGAATTTTAATCTCCTCTTTAATATCCATACTGAGATGAATAATGTATTTACCCTTTCACTGCTTCTTGACATTTTGCATCTCTGGTAGCTGGGACAATGTTTGCAATTTTGACATGTTCAAATAAAATCTAAATTGCAAAATTAAAACTGATATTAACCCCCTGTACATATTGTATATATTTTATTACAGTAGACACCTGCCTCATCGTGAAAATGCAACTCTAGCACGTTCATGTAATTTTGTGTAACCATCCTGGCGCCGTTTCGCTTTGCTTCTTCTGGAGGCGTAAGATACAATGCCTGAGACCCCACAGGGAGCGAATCGATTCATTTTCAGGTAACTTTACCCATTCTTATTGTTTTACTGTTATGTTCCTATGAAGTATATAGGAACCAAGGGATCAAATTAGCTTAGCACTAAGGTAGTGAGGGGTACAGTATATACCCAATTATTGTTAGCACTAAGGGTAGTGATTCTCTTCTTATCCTGGGATTATTCACCATTTTCCGGGTTGTGGTTATTATTTATCAAGGGGTGTAGTTACCATTTTAATTCCAAAATGTCTTAAAGAAGTTAATGTGGTATAGGTGGCAAAAACAGGAAACGTTTTACGTTTTTTTTTTCTGAACTAGGGTTTCATTTTTTTGCCATTGATTTTGTGGCATAAAACACATATTATATTTATTCAGTACAATTAACAAAATTCCAAATTTATATAGTTTTATTTATGTTTACGTATTATTATTATTATTTATTTATATAGCGCCATTAATTCCATGGTGCTGTACATGAGAGGGGTTGATGTGTGGCCCAGCTATGTCAGGCACACATAATCCAGGAAAATGCACAGGAAGGTAACCGCAAAAGCTTGATATCCATTCACGTCACTCACACTTTCAGACACACCCATTAGGGGTATAAGAGGTAGTGACATGTAGCAGAGCTCATTCAAGCTTCCTGTCTAAGGACAGTGCAGATCAGCCAGAGGAGTTCAGTCGGTCAGCTTCCTGTCTTAGGACAGTGCAGTTCAGTGTCAGTCCAGTCTGGACTTGGAGGATACTGAGAGCTGTTCAGTGAGCTCTGGAGAAAGCTGACATGTCCATCAAAGCTACAAGTGCTTATGTTAAGAGCGACAGCAGGGCGAAGGGCGCAGTGGAGAAGGACAGAGAAGTGCTTCAGGTACCAGATTACCTGCACTAATTCACCGGACACCGGGTCCGAAGCGTTGCTAGTGTTTCAAGCCTAGTAACAAGATAACCGGAGGCTTTCTGGACCACAGGTCGCAGAAGGTAGCCCTAAGCGCTGATACGTAAACGGAGTCAGGGGGAACAAGGACTTTGAGCAGGGCCCTGCAAAAGTAAGGACTTAGTTCTCTCAACATCTGATAATCAGAGACATAGAAGGCTCCACCACAATGTCGGCCGGGCGTTACAGCTATTGAGAAAGCTGGAGATTGCAGAGTTAACTTCGCTTCATGCAAGTTTGGGCTCAGATATATATGAAGTAAAGGAGGCCTCTAACCTGCTCAGCGGTTATCCCGAATGTGCATTCTCCACCCCGACCAGCTCCCGGGATCTGCCTGAAACACCTACAAATAAAGGTATGAAAAGAAGCTACATTGTGTGTGACTGAATTCTTAACTACACCCTGCATCATCACCATAGACTTCCAGGGACCCGTCTCACCTGTGGGAGACTTACCACCCAGCTGCCCCCATAACATCCCCTGTGAAGATCCTTACAGCAGCGCTGGTCCAATTGATCAGATACCACAGGTGGCGTCACGAACTAACTACAAATCCCCTGTAAATATCCCCCATTGCATGACCGCCAGGGCCACGGAACCAGTCCCGCTGCCAGTGACATCTCCCATAGAAATCAATGGGCTCGGCTCCGAGTATCCCATAGCCCTGGTACCCACACATGTGGTGCGCGTCATCTCTAACTTGGCGTCACGAACAGGAGGCGAAGCTTGCAATTGTGAGTCCTGTGTGCCTATTGAACTGTTTATTGCAGAAAAAGACTGTTTGCTGTGTGTCACTTTTGGCGCCAAATACCGCCATTTTTACCTCTATATTCGCGCCTTGAGGCGCTGGAGAAGAAGGTGGGCGTGCATTTGTGGGCGTACCTGGAAGAGCGCGCTGTTCCCTAGTCCCGCCCCCAACTCTGACGCGGCGGCAGGTCCTGTGAGAGCGGAAGTGAACGCTCTGACATCACAGCTCCAGCGACAAAGGTCCTGTCTCCACCGCTGTGCCTGCGACGCTGCAGCCTTTGAAAGAGGTAGGCTCCGATTAAACAGGGGGGCACCAACATGTCGCAGCAACCGGCAGACGGAGCGGCCCCCGCCGGTGGCCCCAATAGCCCACCGCTTGGCATTGTAGTGCAGGATGGAGGTGCGGGCCCCTCACCTGGTCCGGTGGTCCCGCTCATGCCCCTAACGCTCCCATACATGCCAGGAGCGAAGTGGCTCCCTCAGTACAGCGGTGAGCCAGACACCCTGCCAGGGTTTAAACGGAAAATATGTAGCATCCTAGACATGTACTCAATGACTGAAAAGCAAAAAGCTGCTGTGGTAATAGGACAGTTAGCTGGTGCGGCTGAGAGAGAAGTAGAGACTTGGCCCATTGCAGACCAGGAGTCGGTACCTGCGATTCTCTTAAAGCTACAGGCCATCTTTGAGGACCGCACAGAAACGGATCTCCGGATGGCATTTTATCAGTGCTCCCAGAGACCAGGTGACAGCATTAGGGACTACGCCTGCCGACTACAGGGGCCCTGCGAGCTCTCAAACAGGCTAACCCTGCAAGTGCCATTGACGAAAGCAAAATGTTGAAAGAACAATTTGTACGGGGACTGAGGTCTCCAGCGGAAGGCAGGACTGTAAACTGGTGGTCCTTGGATCATCCAGATGCCACTTTTGATGCCCTAAAGGACATGGCAATAAAAGGACTGCGACCCTTGGAAAAGCCAGAGGTGGCAAATCAGTATCACTCGGGTGAAGCCACTCTAAAGCCGGCAGTACCCACCTTTTCCCCGCAGGTGGCAGAAGCTAAAACGCAGGTGGCGCCCCCTAGTGAGTTGGAATGTCTGCGCTCAGAAGTGCGCCAGCTGACTAAGAACCTGGCCACTGTAATGAATGCCCTGCAACTGCGGAAAGAAGAAGGAGGAAAGATCCTACTAGCCGACTGTCCGGAGGATGTCCCTTGGATGAACCGGAGGAAATGGAGGACGTCGCCTCACCGGAGGAGGACCACGCCACCCCCAGGAGCGACTCCTGATCAACACCATCCTCGCCGAGAAATCATCTGCTACCGCTGCAACCAAAAAGGTCATATGGCTCAGCAATGTCCTTTAAACGAGCCGATCCTGGGTCAGAGGGCCAACACCCAGGAGTAGACTCATCAGGCCCCTTAGACTGGAACCGCAGGTTCGTGGGTGGACGACCCTACCTGTCCATCATTCTGGACGGGATTGCAATTCCTGCACTGCTGGACACTGGATCTCAGGTGACCATAATACCTGATGTCCTTTATAATAAATTTTGGTCAAAGGACAGTCTCCAGCCCCCGAGCCCTGACTTTACAGTGTACGCCACCAATGGTCTCCCTGTTGAAGTACTCGGAGCCAAAAATGTGGACGTAAAAGTGGGCAGAATGGAGCTGAAGGATCAGGGACTTCTAGTAGTCAGGACTGTAAATGAGGAAAATGGCCTAAATGTGATATTAGGTACTAACATTATCAGTAACTGTCTGGGAGAAGTTGTGTTTTTGCTCCAACAGCTCGCTGAAGTTGCCAAGCCAAAGCAGAAGGGAGTGATCCAGAGGGAGATCCGGGCCCTGATGTGCCAGCAGCAAGCGAAGCTTACAGATGGTGAAATCGGTAATGTACGGGTCACGGACCCGAATCCCATTGTATTACCCCCAATGAGTGAAATGTTAATATGGTGTAGAGCAGCCATAGGTTTGAGGGGACAGAACTACCAAGCAGTAGTAGAGCCCCATCGTTCAGAGCACAGACCTACACTCTTAACTGCTAGAGGGGTAGTGGAAGTAATAAATGGGAGAGTACCAGTACGACTTCTCAACTGGGGAGACGATGAAGTAAATTTACCACGTTATGCCACAGTTGCTAAATTACATGCCGTAGATAACAATTCTATCCTCACAACCGAGTCCTTAGCCTCCCGCCAACCAGCGGAGAATAATGATCCGGCAACCCCGGTAGCGGATTGGTGTCAGCAGCTTCATATAGGGACAGACACCACTTCCGTCCACCAGAAACAGGGGGTACTACGGGTGGTACAAGAGTACGCACAAGTATTTAGCAAACACCCACTTGACTTTGGGACAATTAAGGGAGTACAGCATCATATCCCTACAGGCAGTCATCCTCCCATCAAAGAGCGGTACAGGCCTATACCTCCAGCCCACTATCAGAAAGCTAAGGAAATGTTGCGTGACATGAAGGAAGCTGGGTGATAAGGGATAGTTGTAGTCCCTGGGCAGCACCTCTAGTTCTAGTTAAGAAAAAGCATGGTAGCATGAGAATGTGTGTAGATTACAGACAAGTAAATCGCATAACACATAAAGATGCATACCCATTACCACTCATAGAGGAATCCTTAGCTGCTCTGAAAACGGCTAACTACTTTTCTACCCTCGACCTTACTAGTGGGTACTGGCAAGTAGCTGTGGCTGAGGAGGATCGGGAGAAAACTGCTTTCACCACCCCAATGGGACTCTGCGAGTTTGACAGAATGCCGTTTGGCCTCAGCAGTGCCCCAGGAACATTCCAGAGAGTGATGGAGAGCTGTCTGGGACATCTCAACTTTGAAACCGTGTTGCTGTACCTGGACGACGTGATTGTGTACTCCAAGACATATGAAGATCATCTGAAGCACCTGGCAGAGGTATTCGAGTCACTGTCCAAGTATGGCATGAAACTGAAGCCCTCAAAGTGCCATCTGCTCAAACGGAAGGTACAGTACTTGGGACATATTGTCAGTTCCGAAGGAGTAGCGCCGGACCCCGAGAAGGTCACAGCCATCCAGAAATGGCCGGAGCCGAAGAATCTAAAGGAGGTGCGTCAGTTCCTGGGACTAACAGGTTACTACAGGAGGTTTGTAAAAGATTACACCAAGAAAGCGGCGCCTTTACAGGACCTCCTGGTCGGAAAACCTCTCAAGAGCAGAAACCCTCCATTCAATTGGGGTAAAGAACAAGCTGAGGCATTCAAAGAGATGAAAGAGATTCTGACAGGCGATGAAATCTTAGCCTACCCAGATTACAGCCAACCGTTCCTGCTGTACACCGATGCCAGTAACGAGGGATTGGGGCGGTCCTCAGTCAGAAGCAGAATGGCCAAGAAAAAGTCATCGGATATGCCAGCAGAAAGCTCAGGCCAACTGAGAGGAATCCAGAAAACTATAGCAGCTTCAAACTGGAGTTCCTAGCGCTGGTCTGGGCCATTACCGAAAGATTCAAACATTACCTTGCCTCCAACAAGTTCACTGCGTACACAGACAACAACCCCTTGACGCACCTTGACACAGCCAAGCTGGGAGCCATGGAGCAACGATGGATGGCTCGGCTGTCAAACTATCAGTTTACCATCAAGTACAGAGCGGGCCGTAAAAATGCTAACGCGGACGCCTTGTCCAGAATGCCGCATGAATCCGACACGGAGGAAGAATCAGATGATCTGGAAGAAATCGAGCTACCTGCGTTCCACCGAAATGGGATGGTCCAAGAACAACGAGTCTACAGAAAGCGGTGTGGTGAGATGTTGAACCCTTTACCTCATCACAGCTGGAAGGAGACTCAGGACAGCGATCCAGTGGTCAGCCGTGTCAAGGAGCTGATAAGACAGGAAGGTACCTCCTTGGAGAAAGACGCACCCATACCAGCAAAGCTCCTGTGGAATGAGAGAAGCCGGTTGTTCATATACCGTGAGAAGTTGTGCAGGAGATACGTCGACCCAAGGACCCATGAGATGGTTTGGCAGATAGTGGTTCCCAGAGCAGACATCCAAATGGTGTTAGAAGCCTACCACGATCAAGCGGGACACTTTGGCTGGAAAAAGCTGGAGACCCTGTTGAGGTGTCGGTTCTACTGGGTAGGGATGCGCAGCTCCATCGAGAAGTGGTGCCGGAACTGTGGACCCTGTGGCCTCAGACGAAAAGACTACTGTAGTCAGAAGGCACCCTTGCAGCCTATCATGACGACTCGTCCCCTGGAGATCGTAGCATTGGATCACGTCAAGTTGTCCCCAAGCAGGTCAGGATACCATATGCCCTGACCATGGTGGATCACTATTCCAGATTTCTGGTGGTCGCCCCTGTCAAAGATATGACAGCAGAGACAGCAGCAAAAACCTTCCAAGCAAGTTTCTGCAGACCACACGGATATCCGGAGCAGGTGCTGACTGATCGAGGTCCTGCATTCGAAGCTGAACTGTTTAAGGAATTCTGTCACTTATATGGGTGTAAGAAGATCAGAACAACACCGTACCACCCTCAGACCAATGGCCTTTGTGAAAAGATGAATCACATTGTCATCGACTTACTGAAATCTGTACCACTGGAAGAAAGAAATCGGTGGCCTGACTTGCTACCTGACCTGGTTGACTTGTACAACCACATACCAGTAAGTTCCACCAACTGCACTCCAGCCTACCTTATGAGAGCAAGACCGGGAAGGCTGCCAATGGATTTGGAGCTGGGAGTGGTAGAACCAGAGGCTGATGACAGTGCTGAAGATTGGGACACAACTCGACAAGAACAGTACAGGAGAGTACAAGCCTGCGTGGAAGACAGTCTCAATAAAGTAAGAGAAAAACAAGAGAAGAACTATAACAAAAATGCTCCCGCTAAGCCTCTTATGCCTGGAGAAATTGTGCTAAAAAGAAAAAGAAGAATGCACAAATTGGATGATCAGTGGGAACAGGAGCCATATGTCGTGCAAAATTCCAAATTTGATAACAGAAAAACCTGTACCATCAGCAAGGATGGAGGAAAAACGACTGCAACTGTGTCTAGAGATCATCTAAAGTTGTGTCCGGGCCCATTAAAGCTTCGTGAGGAAGAACCTGTTGTTAATCAGAAAGAAAGTGATGAAGCGGTCATACATACGGATTTGGGAGATTTACCTGCGGATTGGCCCAGAATGGGAGAAGCCGTAATCATTCCTGTGCTGCAGTTTTATCAACCGCAAGAGGAGTCTCTACATCCAGTCATACCAATTGTGCCAGTGGAGCCAGTTCCAGAGGGATCTGTTCCAACGGAACCTCAACCAGAAGAACCCCAAGAATCAGCACCACAAGAAGTGGAGTCCCCTGGTGAAGCAGTACCGCATCGCCCAGTCGCTAGCATGCTTGCCAGGTCCCTAGAGAGGTGGAGTCGTATCTATAGTTTGCCGTTACGCAGAACAGATAGGCTAGAGACTACTATACCTGATGCTACCCCACGTAGGTCAGAACGTATTACTAAAGGAAGATTACCTATTCGTTATCAAGAGTAGTCCTAGTAAATTAGTTAGCAAGACCCAGACAGGGTTTATTGCATCTGAAGAATTGTATAAAGTTTTACAAAGAAGATTTTTGCACTTTAATAGAAGTTAAAGTATTAATGTGATTTCTATTTATATGTCTTGATATGTGTTTTAACCCTGATGGACTGCGTGGCTGTGGACTGTGCCAGCCCAAAAACTTTCAATGTAAATAGTTTGCACTACGGTGCTACATCTTGGTTCTACACAAAGCCTTGAACTACCTCTGAAAGAAAACCCGTGTGGTGTGGCCTAGAGTGAGGTCTGCAGTCAGAAGTCCTGCAGCCCACCCAGGACCCACGTGGGAGGTTTGGTGCGGGTCCTCCACAAGAATATTGTCTAGTATTTATGGAAATGTTTTGATGCTTTGATACTTTTGTATTTTTCTAATGTACAAATTGTAATGTTCAAGAAGTCTTACCTCCCGGATGGGAAGAGTTAAAATGTTTATGTTTAACGCAAAAACAAAAATGTTTTTCTTTCTCTTTTACAGCCCGGAGTGCTGTGTTTAACCAAGGGGGGATGTGTGGCCCAGCTATGTCAGGCACACATAATCCAGGAAAATGCACAGGAAGGTAACCGCAAAAGCTTGATATCCATTCACGTCACTCACACTTTCAGACACACCCATTAGGGGTATAAGAGGTAGTGACACGTAGCAGAGCTCATTCAAGCTTCCTGTCTAAGGACAGTGCAGATCAGCCAGAGGAGTTCAGTCGGTCAGCTTCCTGTCTTAGGACAGTGCAGTTCAGTGTCAGTCCAGTCTGGACTTGGAGGATACTGAGAGCTATTCAGTGAGCTCTGGAGAAAGCTGACATTTCCATCAAAGCTACAAGTGCTTATGTTAAGAGCGAGAGCAGGGCGAAGGGCGCAGTGGAGAAGGACAGAGAAGTGCTTCAGGTACCAGATTACCTGCACTAATTCACCGGACACCGGGGTCCGAAGCGTTGCTAGTGTTTCAAGCCTAGTAACAAGATAACCGGAGGCTTTCTGGACCACAGGTCGCAGAAGGTAGCCCTAAGCGCTGATACGTAAACGGAGTCAGGGGGAACAAGGACTTTGAGCAGGGCCCTGCAAAAGTAAGGACTTAGTTCTCTCAACATCTGATAATCAGAGACATAGAAGGCTCCACCACAATGTCGGCCGGGCGTTACAGCTATTGAGAAAGCTGGAGATTGCAGAGTTAACTTCGCTTCATGCAAGTTTGGGCTCAGATATATATGAAGTAAAGGAGGCCTCTAACCTGCTCAGCGGTATCCCGAATGTGCATTCTCCACCCCGACCAGCTTCCCGGGATCTTCCTGAAACACCTACAAGTGAAGGTATGAAAAGAAGCTACATTGTGTGTGACTGAATTCTTAACTACACCCTGCATCATCACCATAGACTTCCAGGGACCCGTCTCACCTGTGGGAGACTTACCACCCAGCTGCCCCCATAACATCCCCTGTGAAGATCCTTACAGCAGCGCTGGTCCAATTGATCAGATACCACAGGTGGCGTCACGAACTAACTACAAATCCCCTGTAAATATCCCCCATTGCATGACCGCCAGGGCCACGGAACGAGTCCCGCTGCCAGTGACATCTCCCATAGAAATCAATGGGCTCGGCTCCGAGTATCCATAGCCCTGGTACCCACACATGTGGTGCGCGTCATCACCGTATATACTCGTGTATAAGCTGACCCGTGTATAAGCCGACCCCCCTAATTTTGCCACAAAAAACTGGGAAAACTTATTGACTTGTGTATAAGCCGGGTGTATAAACTGCCCTCCTGCTCTGTGCTGCCCCCGTCCTGCTCCTTGCTCCCCCATCCAGCTCTGTGCTCCCCCATTCTCCTCTGTACTCCCCCCCTCCTGCTCCGTCCTCCGCTGTGCTCCCCCATTCCTTCTCCGTCCTCTTGTGCCCCCCCCGTCCTGCTCCGTGCTCCTCTGTGCCCTCCATCCTCTCCCCCCGTCCTGCTCCGTGCTCCTCTGTGCCCTCCATCCTCCCCCCGTCCTGCTCCGTGCTCATTGTCCTCCTCCATGCTTCCCCCGTCCTCCTCCTCCATGCTTCCGCCGTGCTCCGTTCTCCCCCGTCCTCCTCCATGCTTCCGCCGTCCACCGTTCTCCTCCCGTCCTGCTCCATGCTTCCCCCGTTCTCCCCCCGTCCTCCATGCTTCCCCCGTCCACCGTTCTCCCCCCCGTCCTGCTCCGTGCTCCTTGTCATCTCCTCCATCATACTCACCCCTCCCCGTGCCATCGCTGAACGTCCCTGCAATCCTGCGTTCTCTCCGACTTCCTGCAGCTCTCCAGCGCTGAGCGGTGACGTAATACCGCTCATTAAGGCCATGAATATGGAGGCCACGCCCATGGGAGTGGCGTCGTGTCCATATTACATGACCTTAATGAGCGGGTATTACGTCACCGCTCAGCGCTGGAGAGCTGCAGGAAGCCGGGGAGAACGCAGGATTGCAGGGACGTTCAGCGATGGCACGGGGAGGGGTGAGTATGATGTCCCAGCCACCGGCTCCTGCCGCGGCATCCCCTCCCCCGCTGGTTTCTGCCCTATGACTCGTGTATAAGCCGAGGGGGCATTTTCAGCACGAAAAAAGGTGCTGAAAATCTCAGCTTATACACGAGTATATACGGTACATACAAAGTTATAGATATCGTTTACAGTAAACAAATTTACAATGACAGACTGGTACAGAGGGGAGAGGACCCTGTCCTTGCGGACTTACATTCTACGTATGTATACACATTAGATATATTCTGTAAAAAACGAAAATATTTGTGTATTGCCATATTTTGGGAGACATAAGGTTTTTATTTTTCGGTTGATGGAGCTGTATGAGTGCTTATTTTGGTAGGATAAGTGGTAATTTTCTTTGCAACAGTTTGGGGAATATGTGACTTTTTTATTACTTGTTACTCCTTTTGTGAGACAACACAACATAAAGACAGTGATTTTGATTTTTTTTATGGTATTCACCTAAGATGCATATGCCTAAGTGGCATAGTTAGTTACATGATGATACTATATATGTACCGTATTTGTATTTTATCACTTTCTTAAAATAAAATACTTATATTAAAGAAATGTGTTGTTTTTTTTTTTTGTCACCATACTGTAAGAACCATGACTTCTTATTTTTGCCAGAACCGTGTGAGGGCTTCTTTTTGCGTGACTAAACATGGTATTTATTGCTACCCTTTTGTGGTTAATGAGATTATCACTTTTCTTCTTTTTTTTTTAAGCAAAATAATCATAAAACAGTAATTCTGTTTTTATTTGTTTGGCTGGTGTGATCATGTTAGCACTTTGACTAAGTATTATATAGGTGCTCTTGGATCGCTCCTGCGCTCCTTAATCGTATCACAGACAATAGGGGATTCCCTTTACATGAATGCGCAAGCGCATTGAATATGTAGCCACTCTACTTTAGCCACGTATCAGTGCACATACTGAAGACCTCCAACCATCTGCGCATGCGCGGAAGGCGGTGACACTCTCCTGCATGTCTAGCCTCCTTCCAGCGTCCACAGCCTCACACTTGCTATCGCCATGACCAGATATAGTGACTAGGCGCTGCTTTTTAAGCGCCACTTACACCACCGCTGAACACACACGCATCTACCTGACGGACGGACTATTACTACGGAAATCTTTTGGTTGGTACCTGTCTTTTCTGACTAGCGTTTCCACAAATCTACAGTATGCTTTCTGAGGTCTAATTTCTGCCTTATTTTTTCCTCCTGTCGTACTTACCTCCATTTAGTGTGCACGGAACTTGCCCCTCTGCATTTCCCTTCTCTCACACTCTGCAAACTAAGGTTAGTAGATGGGTCCATCTTTTTGATCAGTATGCCTGAAGCATTCACCTCATTTATGTATTATGAGATATTTAGTATGTGTCTGCATTCTTTTTACGGACAATGATTACTGTTATATACCAATATTGGTGAGGCACTGACTGTATATATCTGTATATATGTATATATTAACTATTAACTAGCACATATAGGACGCAGTTTGCAGGGAGACTCTTGCTGCTCCAGTTTAATAAGTATCTTGATGTTCCTATTTTGATTACATAACTTTATTTTTAGGATGTTCAGTTTCCTGGTATTGTATTTTCCCCCTCCTTTTGACCATGGGAGCACTGTTTTTGCTATATTTTTTTCTTGTATGTTTATTTTTTGTTTCTTGGGTACAACACTTTCTTACCATGTCCTTTTACTTTTCAGCGAGGTTTTGAAAAAGACCATCCGTGGTCGAAACGTCAACCTCAGCATATTTGTCCGTAACTTCTTCATTCCACATATTCATCATACACATGAATAAATGAATTATATTTTTTTTGCATCAAATATCAAGTGCGGCTGTTTTTCTACGATATACACACTTAGTGGGACAGGAGGGAGATCAGACATCATCTCCCTCATGTCCGTGCTGCTGCAGCCTCCCAGCTCCCCCACAGACGCCACTCTTCTATTGCCCACTGGCTGAAGTGTGAGTGGGGAGCATTTTAGAAAGTTGTATCTCAGCGTGTAAGCAATTAGCAGATGTTCTCTGCTTACACGATCAGCATTTCACCAGTATTTTACTGTGATAAATACAGAAGTGGTGACGTGTTTCTGTTATACTTTTCCTCTCATTGTTCCACTCCTGGTTTTGGCTTACAAATACTGAGGTAAAATAGTGACCAAATACTGAACGTGTGAACGTGGCCTTAAAATGAGTAGTCAGTCAGCTTCTTTCACAATTGGGTTTCATTACAGAATTTGGACTATTTGGCTTCTGCAGCCTACAGCCTCCTTCACAAGTCGGTGTTTAAACACATACACGAAAAACTGGTACCGCTGTCATCAGTGTTTTCCATCAGTGCGTCCGTTTTTATCATCAGTGATTTTCCGGCATGGATAAAGAAAGAAAGAAATTACAAATCTTCTCCAATACTTTGCAATGTTAAAAACGTACAGCAGACATACAGCACAATGCCATCCATGAGCGTTACGTGTTTTTCACAGACCCATAGACTTGTATTGGCCCTTGTCATCCGAGCTGCCAAATGGTCTGTGTAAAAACAGGGACATGTGCATAACACCATAGAATATAATGGGGACATGTTCTATACAAATTAAAAGAACGGATATGACATGTACTAGAAAGATGGATGTGTGAAGGAGGCCTATCACGGTAAGGCTAGGGTCACACAACAATATCAAAAATCGTTCAGCGTTGCGTCCAGAAAAGTGGGACGATTTCTGTATCACTTGTTATCCGTGTGTCATCCATGTACTGTCTGTACACAATCCATTTTTTTTTTACTCAGCAGCAACTATTCATTTACAGGACCATGTACAGTTTCTTATGTTACAAATTGAAATTATCTGTAAAAATCGGATACTATACTGAGACACCGTATAGCATCCGATTTTCTTCTCACACCCATAGACTTGAATGGACGAGTCTAATCCACTTTTGTGAGGAAAATCGTGCATGCTGAAATTTTAGTCAGTGAAAGAAATGGTTCATCGGCACTGCCTCACTGAGTAACATTGGGCCGAGTGCGATCTATTTTTTTAACGGATAGCACTCGGACCGAGAATAAAGTCATGTGCGTGAGCACTAAATCACAGCAGCAGCCTGCAGAATTAGTGAACAGCCAAATCTGTCAATGTTCTGTTGGTACGGCCTGTAACCCTTATCTCTCAATTCCCGAACAATCTTCTAAGCTGATTTATGACCAACTTTGATTTGTTCATAAATCAGCTTACAAGATAGATAGCTACTGGGAAGTACTGTGATACATAAAGTACTTAGAAGTAGAATGGTTTAGCAAAATTATTTAGCCAAAAATACAAGAATTTCAGTAAACGTAAGTCCCCTATATGTGCCAGTTTTTTTTAATACAGTCCAAAATGATATAAACAATCTATATATTTCCAGGGAGGCAAACTGTAATATGCTACCAATGTAAAGCAACCATGACTCAATGCTCGAAAGTCTTTTTATAAATTCTCTTTAAGTCACACAGCAGACAGCCTGTTATACAAACTATTACACTACATCAGTTTATTTAGTGCAGTGACCATATTTCCAATGATATATGTAATACAAGTATGCATAGAGCCTAAATAGAATAAGCTTCTTTGTATCAAATTAAACTATAAGATTTTGACCTTTGTTCTTAGAGATGTCTGCAGACATATATAAACTACAAATGCAGAAATACACTGGTGGACATTAATGGTGGGTTACATGAGTTTTATGCTACCCTCAACTGTCTGTAAAGTTCAGGAACAGATTCATCCCACTCAGCCTGGAAGCAAATAGCGGCGACTGGGGGGCCAAGTCCATACTTCTTACGGAAAGCAGCTGCACTAAACTTTCCTCGACGTTCAGCCGTTTTATCGCTCACATGAAGTTCGTCACATTTGAGTGGTGTCGTCTGTTCATATACAAGCCAGGTATACCGATGCAGACCTGGGACCAGACAAAGAAAAAGAAAAGTTACAGACTGTTCCTTAGATGTGTAATCATCACAGCCTTTAATAACAGTCACGTATCTATGGAACCATAGACGTGTCTTATGGTTTAGAAATGTCTAATAATACCACAGTCTATGTATTTAAATACATTCACTTTGAACATATCAGGAATATTTGAGCAATAGCTTAAAGGGAACATACAAATTGAGCATGGTGTCTGATATACAAGAGACATGTTAAAGGGAACCTGACAGCTGATAGACACCGTCCGATCCAGGAGCAAAATGTATACAGCACTGGCTGTATGATCTCAGCTATGTATATTTGTGTCTATAACACTGCAGCGTTTCAAACATACAGTAAGGCTGGGTTCACATTGTGTTAAATGCAATGCGCTGACGGCATCCGTTACATAGCGGCACTAACGCTATGTAACGGATGCGTTAGCGTACCCATAGACTGTCATTATGTAGCACATCGCTAACGCATGTCATATTCGGCATGCGTTAGCGATGTGCGGTCATTCTGTGACGGACCCTCGGACGCGGTCTGCAGCATTCGGGGGTCCGTCACCGCTAGCACAGATGGAGCATCTGCGCTAGCGCGATCGCATAATGCGATCTTTTAAAGGCAGTTGCGTTAGCACAGTCCGTTTAACGCATGTGTTGAGCGGACTGCACTAACGCAATGTGAACCTAGCCTAAGAACCACCGGGGACCGAGCCATGCTGGAGACCAGTTGGACAGGCGGGTCCCCGGTGTCTTCTTCCTGCCCACTGCTCTGGAGCGAAAGGTCTCTGCCAATACATATACGTAGGCAGAGACCTATAAATCATTTGTCCAACTAGTCTCTAGCGTGGCTTGGTCCCCGGCGGCTATTAAACTGTTTTTCTCTGAAACACTGCAGCATTTAAGGGTTAAACATATAAGGCTGGAATCGTGCAGCCACTGTCTGACACATGCTGCTCATGGATCGGGCAGCATGTATCAGCTGTCAGGTTTCCTTTAAAGAGGTTGTCAAATCTTCTTCATTCGAGCAGTTAAATGGGTTGTCCAATCTCTCTCTTCTGAAGCCTCTCGGGTCCCTGCTTGCCTGGGGGTTGTGCACTACTGAAGATTGACAGCTTGGGCTTGTGACATGTATTCACACTGTGGGGCTGGCAATCTGGCGCCTGCGCAGTCTACATGTTTAGCTGCGCCTGCCCCCTTCTCCCAGTCCCTCCACTTTCATTTTCATACCCTGTGTGGCGTCGGCTGTGGGCAGGCGCAGCTAAACATGTAGACTGCGCAGGCACCAGATTGCCAGCCCCGCAATGTGAATCCATGATAACACACTGCGGGGAGGGATCTGGGGAAAGAGAAAGACGCAAGCGCAATAGTCTACTGACAGTTCCCAGGCAGCGCGCAGTGCGCATGCCCGAGGACTGTTACAAAAGCGCAGGCGCCACACAGAACCGAACTGAAAGAAAAACAACTCTGGAGGAGGCGCGGTGACGCTGAAGGGGGTTGATGGACGGCTGGGGGGAGAATGAGTCGGGGGAAGAGGCCATACCTCAGGGACACATTTAAGGTATGGGGACCTAGTTTTAAAACTCTATATTTCAGCGTTGCAGGGGACCAGAAAAAAAAGCCACCTTCACAGACTGCTGCTGAAGGTGGCTCTTTTACTTAAAAACGCCCGGGGTGGTGGGGTGACAAGTTCCCTTTAACAAAATTGTGAGTAAACAACTTTGTTTCAAGCATGTGATGCTCGTTCAAACTCACCTGTGGAAAGTAACAGGTGTGGGTGATATGAAAATCACATCGGAAACCAGATAAAAAGGCGATAAGTTGACTCAGTCTTTGCATTGTGTGTCTGTGTGTGCCACACTAAGCATGAACAGAAAGAGGAAAAGACAACTGTCTGAGGACTTGAGGACCAAAATTGTTGAAATAAATCAACAATCTCAAAGTTACAAGTCCATCTCCAGAGATCTTCGTGTTACTTTGTCCACGGTGTGCAACATAATTAAGTTTAAAACCCATGGTACTGTAGCTAATCACACTGAACATGGAAAGCAGAGAAAAAATGATGGAAGGTTGCAACGCAGAATAGTCTGGATGTTGGATAAGCAGCCCCAATCAAGTTCCAAAGAAATGCAAGATGTCCTGCAGGCTCAGGGTGCATAAGTGACAATGCGTCAACATTTGAATGAAATGAATCGCAATGGCTGGTGAGCCCTGGAGGACCCCACTGCTGATACAGAAACATAAAAAGCTAGACTGCGGTTTACCAAAATGTACATGAGTGCGCCAAAATCCTTCTCGGAAAGCGCCTTGTAGTCAAAATGAGACCAAGATAGAGCTGTTTGATAAAGCATATCATTCTACTGTTTACCGAAAACAGAATGAGGCCTACAAAGAAAATAACACAGCATCTACAGTCAAATATTCAAAGATGCTTTGCTGCCTCTGGAACTGGGTGCCTTGACTGTGTGCATAGAGAGCAAAAGGCTAGCACACGACTTCAGGGTTAATGGTGCTGGTCAATGATCCGTCAAATCATAATGTCAGAACAACACCGCACTATAGGGAGGATCAGGGGCGGCTGCGGTGTTTGCGTTGAGACTGCATATATAAATGCATGAGATAATGCGGTCCGTTGGTGGCAATGTGGTCACAATTTACTCTGCATCAGAGTTAGAGCGTTGGTGGTTAAGTGGGAAAGCTGGCACACCAGTGCCTAAGCAAGGAGAAGCTTATGTATATGCAGTCTCAATGCAAACACCGCAGCCGCCCCTGATCCTCCCTATAGTGCGGATTATCTCTTTCGCCTTACACTAATCCTAAGGATACCAAGATTACATCTTGTGATGCATTTCTAAAAGGCGACATTGTGATCAAGGCCAGGCAGTGGCCGAAACTTTAAATTACTTGTCGCTTTTTCTATATGAGACAAATAAAAATTTTCACTTGAAGCATACTTTCAATGAGTGCGGTGTTGTTCTGACATTTTGACTGTGTGCATGGCATCATGAAATCTGAAGATTACCAAATGATTTGGCGTAGCAACGTAGTGCCCAGTGTCAGAAATCTGGATTTGCGTCCTAGGTCATGGGACTTCCAGCAGGATAATGACCCCAAACAAACTTCAAGAAGCACCCAAAAATGGATGGAAACAAAGTACTGAAGTGTTCTAAAGTGGCCAGCAATGAGTCCAGGTCTAAATGCCATTGAACACTTTTGGAGAGATTTTAAAATTGGTGTTGGGAGAATGCATGCTTCAAATATGAGAGACCTGGAGCAGTTTGCAAAAGAAGAGTGGTCCAAAATTTCAATTGAGAGGTCTAAGAAGCATGTTGATGGTTAGGAAGAAACTGATTGCAGTTATTTATTCCAAAGGGTGTGCAACCAAATATTAAGATGAGGGCGTCAACAATTTTGTCTAGCCCATTTTTGGGGTTTTGTGTGAAATTATGTCCAATTTACCTTTTTTTTCTCAGTTTTTTTTGTATTGCTCCAATACACACAAAGAAAATAAACATGTGGAGCCTACTGAAACAGACCTTTTTAAGCACTTAGGAAGACTTTGCAGGTGTTTTTTGTTAATTATTCTAATTTACTGAGATAACAACTTTTGGGTTTTCATTGGCTGTAAGCCATAATCATCAAAATTAACAGAAAAAAATACTCTATAATGACTCTATATAATATACCGTATATACTTGTGTAAAAGCCGACCCCCCTAATTTTGCCACAAAAAACTGGGAAAACTTATTGACTCGAGTATAAGCCTAGGGTGGAAAATACAGCAGATACTGGTAAATTTAAAAAAATAAAAATAGTTACCAATAAAAGTAAAATTAACAGAGACATCAGTAGGTTAAATGTTTTTGAATATCCATATTGAATCAGGAGCACCATATAATGCTCCATACAATTCATGATGGCCCCATAAGATGCTCCATACAAAATACGCCCCATATAATGCTGCACAAAGGTTAATAATGGCCCCATAAGTTGCTCCATAGATTATGCCCCATATGATGCTCCATAGATAATGCCCCCATAAGATGCTCCATATATTTTATGTCCCATATGATGCTCCATATATTATGCCCCCATAAAATGCTCCATAGATTATGCCCCCATATGATGCTCCATAGATTATGCCCCCATAAAATGCTCTATAGATTATGCCCCCATATGATGCTCCATAGATTATGCCCCCATAAATGCTCCATAGATTATGCCCCATAAAATGCTAGATTATGCCCCCATAAGATGCTCCATAGATTATGTCCCCATAAAATGCTCCATAGATTATGCCCCCATATGATGCTCCATAGATTATGCCCCCATAAAATGCTCCATAGATTATGCCCCCATAAGATGCTAGATTATGCCCCCATAAAATGCTCCATAGATTATGCCCCATAAAATGCTAGATTATGCCCCCATATGATGCTACATAGATTATGCCCCCATATGATGCTCCATAGATTATGCCCCATAAAATTCTCCATAGAATAGGCCCCATATGCTGCTGCAAATAAAAAAAAAATAATATACTCACCTCTCGTCGCTGGGTGCCGGTGTCCTGAGCAGGCGGGGACACCGGCGCGCTATGGGGGACCGGTGCTGGTGTCACTGCTGGCTCATGGCCCCAGCACCTGCGATATTCACCTGTCCCCGGTCCACCGCTGCGCACAGCTCCATTGTCCGCGTCCTCTGTCATTGACGTTCAGCAGAGGGCGCGGCGCACACTAACTATGTCATCGCGCCCTCTGACCTGAACCAGCCAGAGGACGCAGAAGATAGAGCGGCGCACAGCGGTGGACCGGAAACAGGTGAATATCACATATACTTACCCCCTTCTGGAGCGTCTCTGCAGCCCCCCTTTCTCCCACGGTCTCCGGCAGCTATTCTTCCTTCAGTGGTCACATGGTACTGCTCATTAAAGTCATGAATATGCACATATTCATGACTTTAATGAGCGCTACCACATGACCGCTGAAGGAAAGAGCCTGAGATTGTGGGAGAAGCAGGGGGGCTGCAGAGACACGCCGGGGATGGTGAGCATGATCTGACACCCCCGCTCTTCCTCCCCTCCCCCGCCAATCCCCTGGCGTATATGACTCACGTATAAGCCGAGAGGGGGACTTTCAGGCTTAAAAATGGGCTGAAAATCTCGGCTTATACGCGAGTATATACGGTATGAGTTTCACTTTTTGTATTGAAGAACTGAAATAAATTTACTTTTTGATGATATTCTAATTTTGTGAGAAGCACCTGTAAATGAATAACATACAGTGGGTACGGAAAGTATTCAGAACCCTTTAAATTTTTCACGCTTTGTTTCATTGCAGCCATTTGGTAAATTCAAAAAAGTTCATTTTTTTCTCATTAATGTACACTCTGCACCCCATCTTGACTGAAAAAAAACAGAAATGTAGAAATTTTTGCAAATTTATTAAAAAATAAAAACTGAAATATCACATGGACATAAATATTCACACCCTTTGCTCAGTATTGAGTATAAGCACCCTTTTTGAGCAAGCACAGCCATGAGTCTTCTATGGAATGATGCAACAACTTTTTCACACCTGGATTTGGGGATCCTCTGACATTCTTCCTTGCAGATCCTCTCCAGTTCTGTCAGGTTGCATGGTGTACCTTGGTGGACAGCCATTTTCAGGTCTCTCCAGAGATGCTCAATTGGGTTTAGGTCAGGGCTCTGGCTGGGTCTGTCAAGAATGGTCACAGAGTTGTTCTGAAGCCACTCCTTTGTTATTTTAGCTGTGTGCTTAGGGTCATTGTCTTGTTGGAAGGTGAACCTTTGGCCAAATCTGAGGTCCAGAGCACTCTGGAAGAGGTTTTCATCCAGGATATCTCTGTACTTGGCCGCATTCATGTTTCCTTCAATTGCACTCAGTCGTCCTGTCCCTGCAGCTGAAAAACACCCCCATAGCATGATGCTACCACCACGTTTCACTGTTTGGATTGTATTGGGCAGGTGATGAGCAGTGCCTGGTTTTCTCCACACATACAGCTTAGAATTATCACCAAAAAGTTCTATGTTTGTCTCATCAGACTAGAGAATCTTATTTCTCATAGTCTGAGAGCCCTTTATGTGTTTTTTTAGCAAACTCTATGAGGGCTTTCATATGTCTTGCACTAAGGAGAGGCTTCCATCGGGCCACTCTGCCATAATGGCCCGACTGGTGGAGGGCTGAAGTTATAGTTGACTTTGTGGAACTTTCTCCCTTCTCCCTACTGCATCTGTGGAGCTCAGCGACAGTGATCTTAGGGTTCTTCTTTACCTCTCTCACCAAGGCTCTTCTCCCACGATTGCTCAGTTTGGCTGGATGGCCAGGTCTAGGAAGACTTCTGGTGGTCCCAAACTTCTTCCATTTAAGGATTTTGGTGGCCACTGTGCTCTTAGGAACCTTGAGTACTGCAGAAATTCTTTTGCAACCTTGGCCAGATCTGTGCCTTGTCACAATGCTGTCTCTGAGCTCCTTGGCCAGTTCCTTTGGCCTCATGATTCTCATTTGGTCTGACATGCATTGTAAGCTATGAGGTCTTATATAGACAGGTGTGTGCCTTTACAAATCAAGTCCTATCAGTTTAATTAAACACAGCTAGTCTCCAATGAAGAACCATCTCAAGGAGGATCACAAGGAAATGGACAGCAAGTGACTTAAATATAAGTGTCTGAGTAAAGGGTCTGAATACTTATGACCAAGTGATATTTCAGTTATTCTTTTTTTAGGAAATTTGCAAAATTTCTACATTTCTGTTTTTTTCAGTTACGATGGAGTGCAGAGTGTACATTAATGAGAAAAAAATGAACTTTTTTGAATTTACCAAATGGCTGCAATGAAACAAAGAATTAAAAATTTAAAAGGGTCTGAATACTTTCCATACCCACTGTACAAGTTATACTGTTTTTTTTTTCACAAAACTAAATATTAGCCTGGTAAGCTTCGGCTGCTCTATAGTAAGATGCCCAAATATAAGAAGGTTCCATTTAAAATGTACCATGGGGTAAAATTAGATTTAACTTTGTACTGCCATTCGTAACTCTGGAAATGGCAGTAGTTCTTATTCATACCTATATGAACATCTATATGTAATTGTACATTTGACATGTCTGTGCCACAAGTTTACCGCGACAGAGACGGGCTAGAAGACCGCAGTTTCTGATTTCATGTACTCTTGCACTAATTAGAAGTGCTTCACTATCAGATTAAACAGTGCATGTTTCTGCTAGCAGTGCAGGAGTTAATCTGTTCAATTGAGATGTCTTGGAGCTTTCCTGCTTTGATGGTCTCAGATGTTCAGCGTTGGCCACTCCCCTTTGCTATATATGCTCGCCTCTGGAAATAAGGGTTTGGCAGTGTTAGTTTCACACTGGCAGGTTCTGTAGTTGTTGTTTGAGGAGGCGTTTGGAGTGTTGCTCAGAAGACTGTTGTTTGCTGATTTATCTGTGTTATCACAAAGTGCCAAATTAATCAAAAGTATCTGCTCAAGACAATAATCTCTAAACACCAAATTCTTTGTCACCCATAAGACAAAGTAAAAGAGAGCAAAATAACATGGTAATCAAAAGTTCATCTTTTATTATACAAATAGAAAACAGTTCACAGTAATTTTTCATAAAAAGTGCAAGATAAAAGAGGGACGGTAACTTGTCTCCTTAATAATAAATATAGCTGCATAGTAAAATTTCCATGACCTCCAAATTAAATTAATCAGTAAAAACAATACTCTTCATTTGCCATGAATGCCAATAATGCAACTGACTCCCCTTAATCCTCTTGAAATCAATATATCATGAGGGCTGATCACTGTGGCATTAACCTAGCACAATCCTGCACAGGTGCAGACCCAGAGAGACCATAGACCACTGATATCAACAAATGGTTAAATGTGACCTAAGTCATAGCCAATAAACATTTTTCAGTGAAGTATGTATCCATCATAGAACTAGCACCTTGTGAGCAAACAACCGTCCCTCTTTTATCTTGCACTTTTTATGAAAAATTACTGTGAACTGTTTTCTATTTGTATAATAAAAGATGAACTTTTGATTACCATGTTATTTTGCTCTCTTTTACTTTGTCTTATGGGTGACAAAGAATTTGATTTATCTGTGTGCATATCCTCATCCTCTCCTATTTGGTTTTCCCTTCTTTTGCATCCCAGTGTTTCACTCTTGTTGTTTGTGAGTGGATATCTGTGTGATATTTATTTATCCCTGTATGTCTTCCCCTATTAGTCTTAGGTTTGTGTATTCTTGTACACTACAACGCCCCACTTCCATGGGTGTGGGAGTAGACAAATAAGAGCTGATTTAGGAGCTCAGCAAATAACGTGCCCCGGTGTCTTCACCATCAGAAGTAATCTGGGGAGCAGGGATAGCTAGGGCGCCCCTAGCTTTATGGATAGGAAAGGAGCCCCTAGCGCCGGGATATCCTGCAACAGTGCCACAACAGTGTGACAGGAAAATTCTGGACAATCCAGGTTATAGGGTCCTCCTTATAAAATGGAGATCTCAGAATGTCCAGCAGATTAGACCTCCAGCATTCAACTGTAACATGTTTTCACTTGCAGTGCCACTGAAGGGAATTCAGGCTTTAAAAAGAGCCACTTAATAGACAGTAAAAGATTACTTCTGATCTATTAAAATCTGACACAGCGTATGTGTCATGAAAGGATCGCGTTCCTGTGGGTCAGGTGACCGAGGTCACTGAAAGGTCACCTGACCCGCAGGCACAAGACCCTTTGTGCTTCACCACAGGAGGGTTGGCTTAACCCCCACGTGGCTATGATCGCTCTGATTGGCTGTTAAAAGTGAAACAGCCAATCAGAGCAATCTGTAATATTTCACCAATGAAATTTGGTGAAATATTACAATCCAGCCATGGCCGATGCTGCAATAGCATCTGCCATGGCTGGAGACCGAGATCCGACCCCCCCCACACCGAGTCACGGCGGCGATCGGCAGCTGCCACCGATAGATGGCGGATATCGGTCACCGCCGTCACTAAATGCTCCCCTCCTCCTTGCCTCCGCTGCCCCACCTTCCGATCACCCCCCTTACCTTCCGACCCCCCTACTCACCTCTCCCGGTCTTCCGATGTCCCTGGATCCGTCCCGGCATCCGTCCGGGATGTTTCATGGGCGCCGCAATCTTGCAAAATGGCAGGCGCATGCGCAGTGCACCCACCAGAGTCCAGAAATTTCTTTTGATCACTGTGATAAACTCTCACAGTGATCAAAATAAAGAAAAAGTAAATAAACGCCCCATTTATCACACCCATAGGTAGGGACAAATAAAATGAAAAAAAAATACATATATATTTTTTTTATCTTTTTATTAGGGTTAGGGTTACGATTATAAGGCTGTGTTCATATTGCGTTATGGCAGTCCGTTAGACGGACTGCGTTACACCGCGGTATAACGCAGTGTAACGCAGTCCGTTAACGCTGCCAATCACCCCCATTTTCGGGCACATCGCGACACATGCCGTTAAAGCGGCATGCGTTCGCGACGTGCCGTCATTCAGTGACGGAGCCTCGGACGCGGCCTGCAGCGTCTGAGCTCCGTCACCGCTAGCGCAGATGAATCATCTGCTGATTCATCTGCGCTAGCGGGTATAGCATAACGCGATCGCGTAATGCTATACCGTTACCAGCCCGTCAAGCTATGTGTTGAACGGGCTGGTAAAACGCAATATGAACCCAGCCTTAGGGTTAGGGTTAGAATTAGGGTTAGGGTTAGAACTAGGGTTAGGGTTAGCCTTAGGGTTAGCCTTAGGGTTAGCATTAGGGTTAGAATTAGGGTTAGAATTAGGGTTGGAATTAGGGTTGGAATTAGGGTTAGGGTTGGAATTAGGGTTAGTGCTGGGATTAGGGTTAGGTTTGTGGTTAGGGTTATAGTTAGGATAAGTGTTAGGGTTTTTTTGTGGTTAGGGTTGGGATTAGGGTTAGGCTTGTGGTTAGGGTCATGGTTAGAGTTGGGATTAGGTTTAGGGATGTGTTGGGGTTAGGGTTATGGTTAGAATTTGGATTAGGGTTAGGGGTGTGTAGGGGTTAGGGTTGGGGTTAGAGGTGTGTTGGGGTTAGGGTTGGAGTTAGAATTGAGGGGTTTCCACTATTTAGGCACATCAGTGGGTGTCCATACATGACATGGCGCCACCATTGATTCCTGCAAATTTTGCGTTCAAAAAGTCAAACAGTGGTCCCTTTATTCCGAGCCCCGACGTGTGCCCAAACAGTGGTTTACCCCCACATATGGGGTATCAGCGTACTCAGGAAAAATTGCACAACAACTTTGGGGGTCTAATTTCTCCTGTTACCCTTGGGAAAAAAAAAATTGGGGACTAAAATAATTATTTTTGTGGAAAAAAATGATTTTTTATTATCACAGCTCTGCGTTATAAACTTCTGTGAAGAACTTGGAGATTCAAAGTGCTCACCACACATCTAGAGGAGTTCCTTGGGGGATCTAGTTTCCAAAATGGGGTCACTTGGGGGGGGTTTCTACTGTTTAGGCACATCATGGGCTCTGCAAATGTAACATGACGCCCGCAGACCATTCCATCAAGTCGGCATTTCAAAACGTCACTACTTCCCTTCCGAGCCCCGACGTGTGCCCATACAGTAGTTTTCTCCCACATATGGGATATCAGCGTACTCAGGAAAAATTGGACAACAACTTTTGCGGTCTAATTTCTCTTGTTACCCTTGGGAAAATAAAAAAATTGGGGACTAAAAGATCATGTTTGTGGAAAAAATATTTTTTTATTTTCATGCCTGGGCGTTATAAACTTCTGTGTAGCGCTTGGGGGTTCAAAGTGCTCACCACACATCTAGATAAGTTCCTTGTGGGGTCTAGTTTCCAAAATGGGGTCACTTGTGGGGAGTTTCTACTGTTTAGGTACATCAGGGGCTCTGCAAACGTAACATGACACCCACAGACCATTGCATCAAGTCGGCATTTCAAAACGTCACTACTTCCCTTCCGAGCTCCGACGTGTGCCCATACAGTAGTTTTCTCCCACATATGGGATATCAGCGTACTCAGGACAAATTGGACAACAAATTTTGGGGTACAATTTTTCCTGTTACCCTTGTGAAAATAAAAAATTGCGGGTTAAAAAAATCAGTTTTTGAGGAAAAAAATATTTTTTTATTTTTTACGGCTCTGCATTATAAACTTCTGTGAAGCACGAGGGGGTTCAAGGTGCTCACCACACATCTGGATAAGTTCCTTGGGGGGTCTAGTTTACAAAATGGGGTCACTTGTGGGGGGTTTCTACTGTTTAGGCACATCAGGGGCTCTGCAAACGTAACAAGATGCCCGCAGACCATTCCATCAAGTCGGCATTTCAAAGCGTCACTACATCCCTTCCGAGCACTGACGTGTGCCCAAACAGTGGTTACCTCCCACATATGGGGTACCAGCGTACTAAGGACAAACTGGACAACAACTTTTGGGGTCCAATTTCTCCTGTAACCATTGTGAAAATAAAAAATAGGCGGCTAAAAAAATCATTTTTTGAGAAAAATTTTTTTTTTTTTTATTTTCAGGGCTCTGCGTTATAAACTTCTGTATAAACCACAGAGAAGACAGGAGTTTTTTTGAAAAAATATCAAAAGATTTTATTGACACCATACAAAAAAGTGCACAGATATCTAAAACCATAACAAGATGTGTGTATTTACAAAAAGACACCAGAACTGTAGACACCCAGCAATCAAGTAGTCATAGGTAAATAACCTCTTAGTAACATCAATCAAATAGGTGAGGCTGAAATGTTATTTCCTTGCCATACTAATTAGGGGGCTATAGTAACATCCCCCACAGACATAAAACTGCGTTTCCATCTGCAGTACCATACACCATAAGTCTGAATATAAATGGCAAAATTCAGAAGGACCAGTCTCACCTATGATGCGGGTGCCACACCGAACATACCCGACGCACGTTTCGCTGCTTGTCTGCCTCGCTTTCTCAAGGGGAAGTGTCACTTCCCGGATGGAAACGCAGTTTTATGTCTGTGGGGGATGTTACTATAGCCCCTAATTAGTATGGCAAGGAATTAACATTTCAGCCTCACCTATTTGATTGATGTTACTAAGAGGTTATTTACCTATGACTACTTGATTGCTGGGTGTCTACAGTTCTGGTGTCTTTTTGTAAATACACACATCTTGTTATGGTTTTAGATATCTGTGCACTTTTTTGTATGGTGTCAATAAAATCTTTTGATATTTTTTCAAAAAAAACTCCTGTCTTCTCTGTGGTTTATATAATCTAATATGGAGTTGTTTAAAATAGTAAGTAGGTGTCATGTATAGTGTACAGTTCCTATAGCGTCTTGTGCTTGGGTGCGAGGAAACACAGGAGACATAGGTTGAAATGAAATGACTTGTATTACTTCATACAAGCATGCTGAAAAGTTCACACAGTTTGCAGGAACTGCGACAGGAGACACAGCAGGCCAGATTAACTTCAAGCACTACAATAAATCTCCAAAGCAGGTTCAGGATCTCTTCTCTGTACCGTAATTCCTCTGCAAACATGGATTCACCAAACAGCAGGTTTCCAGAGTCCAAAAGTGTTCCAAGGTTCCTCAGTGAGGAATAGCTGGAGTACAAGTCCAAGGCTTCCAGGAGTCAGGTCACAGACTGACTGAGGCTTGATTCAGGAGCACTGATTGTTCAGCTGAGGCTGCTTAAGAAGCAAGAGGGAAGAATCAGGGCGGGAACATGAAAACTGGAAACTCCATATTAACTGAGGGCAAGAGCTGCAGAAAGACAGAAAGCAAAATGGCCGACGGAAAACTGAGTTTCAAGGAACATGTCAACAGAGACAAAGAACCTTACATTACTCCCCCTTAGGGACAACCTCCGGATGACCTCAGACCAGGCTTGTCAGGGTACCTCTGATGAAACTGGCGGAGCAGGCGAGGAGCATTTACATTATTGACTGGTTCCCATGAGTTGTCCTCCACTGGGTAGCCCTGCCATTTAATCAAATATTGCAACTGATTTCTGTACAACCTGGAATCTAGAATCCTTTCCACCATAAATTCTTCCTGACCATCGACCAGCACTGGGTCAGGGCAAGGAGAAGAACGTCCAGGAAACGTATTGGGTGTTGCAGCCTTTAGTAGGGATACATGAAAGACAGGGTGGATTCTCATAGTTCTGGGCAGTTGAAGACGACAAGCAACAGCACTTATAATCTTATTGATCTTATAAGGTCCAATGTACTTATGTCCCAATTTAGACGATGGAATCTTTAATTTAAGATTTCTGGTTGACAGCCAGACCAAATCTCCTACCTTGAAAGCTGGTGCAGGTTTACGAAATTTATCTGCTGCTTTCTTGTACCTTTCCTGAGCCAATTCTAGATTTTCCTTTAGAAGATCCATATTCTTTTGTAAAGAAGTGATTCTTTCAGCCACTGCCGGCAAGGGCGTATCTATGGGAAATCGAGGAAGAATGTTAGGATGATAACCTAGATTGGAGTAAAAAGGAGACTGCTTAATGGAGGCGCTCTGAGAGTTGTTATAAGAGAACTCAGCCAGTGGAAGTAGATCCACCCAATCATCCTGTAGGTGGCAGATAAAACAGCGGAGATACTGCTCCAGGGTCTGATTGGTTCGTTCTGTCTGTCCATTAGTCTGGGGATGAAAAGCAGAAGAAGGTTTACTTTAATGTCCAATGCTGCACAGAAATTTTGCCAAAACCTTGAAGTGAATTGCACTCCTCGATCCGAAATGACCTCATCTGGTACTCCATGTAAGCGAAACACATTCTTAATCATCAAGTCTGATGTCTGTTTTGCAGTGGGTAAGCCGACACAAGGGATAAAATGAGCTGCCTTTGTTAGACGGTCAACCACCACTAGAATGGTGTTCTTCCTTGAGAGGTTGGTAACTCCACATGAAGTCCATAGAAATGGATCCCACGGGCGGGACGGGGTGGGAAGAGGTTGCAACAGACCAGTTGGTGAGGAGCGAGGTGTTTTGCATCTTGCACAGACTTCACATGAAGTGACATAGTTTAAGACATCTTTCCTGTAAGTGGGCCACCAAAAGAAACGAGAAAGAAATTCTTGTGTCTTTAGAATTCCCTATGCCCGGCTATCTTGGAATCGTGGATGAGTTGCAATACTCTCAATCTGACTGTTTCAGGTATATACAGACGTTGTCCCTGAATCCACACACCATTCTTAAAGACAAGACTTACGTCCCTTGGGGTTGAGCCAACAAAGAATCCGCATGGTATGCTTCCTTGATGTCCTTAAGTAGGTCTTGATTATGAATCACTCCAGGAATCTAGAGTCAGGAAGAATAGTCTTAGGAGGAGTAAGTGGACGTGTCTCTGCTGAATGAATCCTAGAGAGTGCATCAGCCTTTCCATTGCGCGATCCTGGTCTATAAGAAATGACAAAATTAAATTGGTTTAGGAAAAGATTCCAGCGAGCCTGGCGAGGAGTCAGGCACTTAGCCGACCTGATAAATTCAAGGTTACGATGGTCTGTCAGGACGACTATTTGCTGTGCAGCTCCCTGAAGAAGGTGTCTCCATTCCTTGAAGGCGGCAATAATGGCCAACAATTCTCTATTGCCCACATCGTAGTTCCTCTCAGCCGAAGACAACTGCTGGGAAAAGAAGGCACAGGGATGCAAGACATTCTTCTCACCTGTTCTCTGAGAGAGTATAGCTCCAACGGCACAGTCTGAAGCATCCACCTCTATTATGAAGGCAAGCTCGGGGTTGGGATGTACTAAGATAGGTGCGGTGGTAAATTTATCCTTTAAACAGGAAAATGCTTCCTGAGCTTGCGGGGTCCAGGAGAACCTAGACTGTTTCCAGGTAAGTTGGGTGATAGGTGACACTACCTCAGAAAAATTGTTAATGAAACGTCTATAGAAGTTGGCAAACCCGATGAAACGCTGCACCTCCTTCACATTTCTAGGAATTGGCCAATCCTTGATGGCTTGGGTCTTGCTTCCATCCATACTAATCCCTTGCGTAGATAGTACATACCCAGAAATTGAATTTCGGTCCTATGGAATTCACATTTTTCAAGTTTGATGTAGAGATGGTTTTGTCTTAGGCGTTCTAAGACCATTCTCACATGTCCATGATGTTCCTCTGTGGAGTTAGAAAAAATTAGAATATCATCCAGATAAATCACCACAAATGTATCTAGGAGATCCCTGAAGATATCATTCACGAAGTGTTGGAAAGTGGCTGGGGCGGTACTCAGACCAAAAGGCATAACTAGATATTCAAAGTGTCCATAGCGTGACCTGAAAGCAGTCTTCCATTCATCCCAGGTCTAATACGGACCAAGTTATAGGCCCCACGGAGATCCAGTTTAGAGAAAATTTTGGCATGCCGCACTCTCTCCAACAACTCAGGGATTAAAGGCAATGGATAACGGTTTCTAATAGTAACCTTATTGAATTCCCTATAGTCTATGCAGGGTCTCAGAGATCCATCTTTCTTCTTCACAAAGAAGATGGGTGCACCTGCGGGAGATGAAGAGGGGCGTATGAAGCCCTTGGCTAAATTTTCGTCTATATAATCCTTCAAAGCTTTTAGCTCGGGCCCCGCTAGGGGGTAGATCTTACCAAAAGGTATCTCGGCTCCAGGCAATAATTCAATTGGACAATCATATGGACGGTGAGGAGGAAGCTGATCAGCGTTCTTCTTGTCACATAAATCCACATAGTCCTGGTATACAGCTGGTAGTTCAGGGACTGACATGGTTCCTTTAGGAACAGAGCAAGCTGAAACTCCTTGACTCATCTGTTTCTCGGAAAGTGTAATTCCTTGGTCTCCCAGTTAATCGTAGGATTCTGCGCCTGCAGCCATGGTAGCCCTAGAATAATGGGAAAGTGGGGAGAAGAGATAAGCAAAAAAGACATTTTCTCTGATGATCTTTACCCATAAGGACCCTCAAAGGCTCTGTTTCTTGATCCACTGGTCCAGAAGTCAGTAGAGAGCCATCCACAGTCTCCATCTGTACTGGAGTAGCCTTCTTCACTGAACGTATCCCCTGTTTCAGAGCAAAGGAGATATCCATAAAATTTCCACTTGCTCCTGAGTCGATCATAGCAGAGCTAGACACCCAGACTGAGTCAACCCAGAGTTTGATGGAAAGGAAGCAATGAGAATTGTTTCTTTTACAACTCAGCTGGGACACCGCTGAGGAAACTTGAAAAATTGCAGCGTTTATACCGTCATCGTCCCAGAACTAACAGAGTTTAAGTCTGAGAAATCAAGATCTCTTGCAGCAGATCTCTCTGGAGCCTGAGGCTCGGACATGACAGAGCTCCTCTCGCAACACTCACAATGAATGACTGCTGCAGTAGTCTTACGAGAACGGCTGGGGCAGTTTATAATGAAGTGCCCTGACTTACCACAGTAGAAACATAGATTTTCCTTTATACGATGTTCTTTGCGTGCATCACTAACCCGTCTTTGTAAAGAGTCCTCCTGCATGGGTTCAGGTTCTGGTTCCCTTGTGATCCTACTCAAAGGTTCCTTAGCTGAGGAGGGAGGTAGTAAAAGGTTAGTGCGATTATTTTCGAACCATCTCTCTTGTCTGCGTTCAGTCAGACGAGCATCAATACGGATACAATAGTTAATAAAGTCACCTAACGCAGTGGGAGGGTCGGCACGAGCAAGTTCATCCTTAATCAGTGGAGACAACCCTTTCCGAAAAATAGATTTTTTAGCGGAAGTGTCCCAAGTGGTATCAAGAGCCCATCTCCTGAAATCCAGGGCATATTCGGCTACTGAACGCTTACCTTGGCGCAAAGTTAACATGGCTGCTTCAGCTGTTGCACCTCGATTGGGGTCATCAAACACCTGCCCCATGGCTGAAATAAAAGCATTAAGGTGATTCAAACAATCATCCTCAGTCTCAATCAGAGGGTTTGCCCACATCAAAGCCTTATTGGTAAGCAACATGATTATAGTAAGCACTTTGGATCGTTCAGTGGGAAATTGTGAAGCATGTGCAGAGAAAAATAAATTGCATTGATTAATAAATCCCTGAATTTCTCACGTTCACCGCCAAAACGAAAAGGAGGTAATTTGGGGATCCCAGAACTTGGGGTTATGGCAGGAGCCTGGGCTCGTTCCTCTAGAGCCTCAATCCTGGCTCGCAATTCCTGGGTAGTCTGTCCAAACACTTGCAAATTATGATTAGTGAGGTCCTGTAGGCTTGCAAAACGGGTTTTTAAAGTCTGTACATCTGAAAGGATTGTATCAGTCACTCCGCAAAGTTCCTTTATGCGGGCCTCCATCTTCCAGATCTTTTAAGGCAGAAGTGCTGGAAGAGGAAAGGAAAAAAAAACAAAAAAAAAAAAAAAACAATAGTGTTTACCTGTGGTAACACTCCAGAGTAAAATTTTAAGGGAATGCGCTCACCTGGAATGGTTGTGAGAAGTCACAACCACTGTCATCACATAAGGTATTAAACGGACATCTGATATCCACAGTCACAGCAGACACGGCTTTCCCAGACCCACCAGACACTAAACATTGGCTCCTGAATCTTGTCATGTATAGTGTACAGTTCCTATAGCGTCTTGTGCTTGGGTGCGAGGAAACACAGGAGACATAGGTTGAAATGAAATGACTTGTATTACTTCATACAAGCATGCTGAAAAGTTCACACAGTTTGCAGGAACAGCGACAGGAGACACAGCAGGCCAGAGTAACTTCAAGCACTACAATAAATCTCCAAAGCAGGTTCAGGATCTCTTCTCTGTACCGTAATTCCTCTGCAAACATGGATTCACCAAACAGCAGGTTTCCAGAGTCCAAAAGTGTTCCAAGGTTCCTCAGTAGGGAATAGCTGGAGTACAAGTCCAAGGCTTCCAGGAGTCAGGTCACAGACTGACTGAGGCTTGATTCAGGAGCACTGATTGTTCAGCTGAGGCTGCTTAAGAAGCAAGAGGGAAGAATCAGGGCGGGAACATGAAAACTGGAAACTCCATATTAACTGAGGGCACGAGCTGCAGAAAGACAGAAAGCAAAAAGGCCGACGGAAAACTGAGTTTCAAGGAACATGTCAACAGAGACAAAGAACCTTACAGTAGGTGAGTTTTGTTCACCGCTGTTTAATATGGATCTGGATTTTTGGATATTAGTTATAAACTTCTGTATAGCACCTGGGGGTTCAAAGTGCTCACTGTGCATCTAGATAAGTTCCTTAAGGGGTCTTGTTTCCAAAATGGGTCATTTGTGGGGGAGCTCCAAAGTTTAGGCACACAGGGGCTCTCCAAACACGACATGGTGTCCGCTAACGATCGGAGCTAATTTTCCATTAAAAAGTCAAATGGCGCTCCTTCCCTTCTGAGCCCTGCCGTGCGCCCAAACAGTGGTTCCCCCCACATATGGGGCACCTGCGTTCTCAGGAAAAACTGGACAACAAGTTTTGGCATCCAATTTATCCTGTTACCCTTGGGAAAATAAAAAATAGCGGGCTAAAAAATGATTTTTGAAAAACAAAAATGATTTTTTTATTTTCACTGCTCTGCGTTTATAAACTTCTGTGAAGCACTTGGGGGTTCAAAGTGCTCACTACACATCTAGATAAGCTCCTTGGGGGGTCTAGTTTCCAAAATGGGGTCAGTTGTGGGGGGTTTCTACTGTTTAGGCACATCAGGGGCTCTGCAAACGCAACATGACGCCCGCAGAACATTCCATCAAGTCTGCATTCCAAAATGGCGCTCCTTCCCTTCTGAGCTCTCCCATGCACCAAAACAGTTGTTCCCCCCCACATATGGGGTATTGTTGTACTCAGGACAAATTGCACAACAACTTTTGTGGTCAATTTCTCCTGCTACCCTTGTGAAAATAAAAAATTGTGGGCTAAAAAAATAATTTTTGAGGAAAAAAATGATTTATTTTCACTGCTCTGCATTACAAACTTCTGTGAAGCACTTGGGGGTTCAGAGTGCTCACAACACATCTAGATAAGTTCCATAAGAGGTCTAGTTTCCAAAATGGTGTCACATGTGGGGTTTTTTCACTGTTTAGGCACACAGGGGCTCTCCAAAGTGTCATGGTGTCCGCTAACGATTGGAGCTAATTTTCCATTCAAAAAGTCAATCCTTCCCTTCTGAGCCCTACCGTGCGCCCAAAACAGTGGTTTATGACCACATATGAGGTATCTGTGTACTGAGGAGAAATTGCCCAACAAATTTTAGGATCCATTTTATCCTGTTGCCCATGTGAAAATGAAAAAACTGAGGGTAAAATAAAATTTTTGTGAAAAAAAAGTACTTTCTTTTTTTACGGATCAATTTGTGATGTACCTGGGGGTTCAAAGTGCTCACTATGCATCTAGATAAGTTCCTTGGGGGGTCTAGTTTCCAAAATGGGGTCACTTGTGGGGAGCTCCAATGTTTAGGCACACAGGGACTCTCCAAATACGACATGGCAACTGCTAAATATTCCAGCATATTTTCCATTCAAAAAGTCAAATGGTGCTCCTTCCCTTCTGAGCCCTGCCGTGTGCCCAAACAGTGGTTTATGACCACATATGAGGTATCTGTGTACTCAGGAGAAATTGCCCAACAAATTTTAGGATCCATTTTATCTTGTTGCTCATGCAAAAATGAAAAAATTGATGCTAAAATAAAATTTTTGTTGGAAAATTAAAATGTCCATTTTTTCCTTCCACGTTGCTTTAGTTCCTGTGAAGCACCTGAAGGGTTAATAATCTTCTTGAATGTAGTTTTGAGTAGCTTGAGGGGTGCAGTTTTTATAATGGTGTCACTTTTGGGTATTTTCTGCCATATAGACCCCTCAAAGTGACTTCAAATGTGAGGTGGTCCCTAAAAAAAATGGTTTTGTAAATTTTGCTGTAAAAATGAGAAATCGCTTGTCAACTTTTAACCCTTATAACTTCCTAACAAAAAAAATTTTGTTTCCAAAATTGTGCTGATGTAAAGTAGACATGTGTGAAATGTTATTTATTAACTATTTTGTGTTACATAACTCTCTGGTTTAACAGAATAAAAATTCAAAATTTGAAAATTGTGAAATTGTGAAATTTTCAAAATTTTCACCAAATTTCCATTTTTTTCACAAATAAACGCAAAAATTATCGACCTAAATTTACCACTAACATGAAGCCCAATATGTCACG
Organism: Oophaga sylvatica; assembly: GCA_033576555.1. Lineage (NCBI taxonomy): Eukaryota > Metazoa > Chordata > Amphibia > Anura > Dendrobatidae > Oophaga > Oophaga sylvatica. The sequence continues at coordinate 826,823,485 of JARQOD010000001.1, read as the reverse complement.
AAAAAATAATCTCAGAATCGCTAGGATCCGTTGAAGCGTTCCTGAATTATTACCTCATAAAGGGACACTGGTCAGAATTGCAAAAAATGGCAAGGTCATGAAGAGGTTAAAAAGAGCCATTTAATAGACAGTAAAAGATTACTTCTGATCTATTAAGATATTTGAAAATAGGTTTTCTTAACCAGAAACCCCTTTTAGGCATTCTGGTGACATGTATTACGGCCATCACCCTCCCTTGTTAGGACTGCAGGAGGGAGATGGGTGGGTTGACCAACTCCAACATTGGCCATGATGACTAAAATCTAGGATAAACTTAAAGATATGTGTTATGTTACTGCAATTTCAATATGGCATAACCCCAAGCTCCCAAAGTTCTTTTGGCTTCATCCCATAGAAGGGAGTAGATATTTATAGCAGCTCCAAATGAATGTAGTGTTATAACAACTCAGTAACATTCAGTATTCTGCAGAGGCTGTGTTATCAGATCTTAAAATTGAGGCATTGCTATAAGAGATAGGTGAGAAGAGACCTATAGCTCTAGTTCTCATCCTGTAATGGATGTATTGGGACCCATGGTGAGCGTAGAGGGTCATATCCTACATCTACTATCAGCTGCTACCTGCTGGTTTGAAAAAACATTCATATTAAGTTAGAACCAGATGGGAGGTTGATCTTGAACCAATTACAGAGGAAGAGTGGGGAGAGGTCCTGGAGTTTGTTCTGAAGCTCTTTCCTACTGAACTACCATGAGTTTGCCTACATTTTTGTTACACAGAATGTATAAGCCATATGGCGAAGATGTAGAGATGATTCGATCGATCTGCAGAGGATCGACTTTAAATCGAATTTCTTCAAATGTGCAGGTTCAAAAAAATTCAAACACTTTGCTATTTGATTCAGGTGGATCACGAAGAAAATGTCCTGCGCCTTTTCACACATTTTTGAAGACTCAGGAAACGGCTAATGGCATCCAGCGCAGTCAGAAGGGCATCCCCATCATGCCCTGCAGCTATCGCATCACATGGTCTAGCTCAGCCAATCAGGGGACTATCACATCATTTATAAAACTGTAATACTTCAGTGCTGATGCACACTGAAAATAGGAGTGGTAGTCCCTGTGGGTGAATAATAATCCAAATCCAAATGGTATAGGGAGGTACTGCTGTACATAGTCACTCAGTGTGATATATTATCCTGCAGTAACTGCACCCTAATCATTTATTTTTCATTTGTCATAAATTGCCTGGTGCCTACAGTGATGGCATTGCCCTTATGTCGGACTGCATGAGTGCTCCTGGTGTCATGGAGCCATGTGGCAGCAGTCTGTGGCCACTGCAGAGAGAGGGAGTGTAGCCTCTTACCTTCCGGCATACACAGCTCTTCTTTTAATTTCCCAGTCTGCGCAACATCACGTCACACCACAACAAATATTTGCTATGCACCTTGAATTCCAGCATTATTTGCACCAAAACTTCTGTCACATGTGATTTTAAGCACATTTATTCATTCAATCTGAAGAACAAATGTCCTTGCTAGACTCTGTATAAGTGTCTAGAGAAAAGGCATTGATTTTTTTGCGCTGCAAGATGCACAAAATTATCAAATTTATCATATGCACTAAGTTATATGACATACCTGTATCTTTTCCTGCTCCTGAACCAACATATTCAGTAAGAGTGGTGCCGCTGTTCAGGTCATTTCCCTTAACATTTACCACCAGAAAGTGGTGCCATTGTCTGCAGAGAAAGGTAATCAGTTGACTTAGTGTATGGGCACCGAAGCAGAGAGTCACTCTATACAAACCAGAAACATGAAGGCGAAGTACAAAAACTTAAAGGGCTTATACCATAAAAAGCATTTACGTAGCACTGATCCACAGCGGTGGTTACACTTGCACATCACCACTTTAAACATTGCCTGTAGGACTGGTAGACATAGAGTGCTGCACTCAGTATAACTATCATTCCTACAGACAACCATTGGAGTGGGGACCACCATTCTAGTGGTAGTGAGGGTCCCATCTGCGGAGTAAAAAATGTTTTCTTCTATGGGCGAGCCCCTTTAATGCATCCTCTGCACGTAATATACTTAAATTAGTTGTTCGGTAACAACCATACACTAGGTCAATATCGGATCAGTGGGGGTCAGACACCCGGCCCCCTCACCGATCAGCTGTTATTTGCTGTGTTATTTCATTGTGTAGCTGCCACTGCCACATATATAGAGAGAATAGGAGCTGTCCAGCAGGACCCGGGAGAGGCCGCTATATGTGTAGCCCTGGTGTTAGGCACACGCAGTACCCTGGAGAGTGTGTGGCGAGACAGCAGTTTAATGCTAAATATTCATTCACTCGACATATACTAGACACACCCTTAGGGTAGTGGAGTTTACTCTTGAGGGAGTGGTCAAGGTATGTGTTAGAGTGATTTTTAGTCTAGTTCCTGTCTTCGGACAGTGAGGACGTGTGGAGTGAGTGTCTAGACTTCAGAGAGAGAAGACGTCTGGAGGGAGGAAGGAGTCTAGCCTGCTTTATCATCAGTTCATATCGTGGAGTCTGGTATAGGTGTTTGAATTCACCTTAGTCTAGTCAGAGCTGTATCACCTCCTCAGCATACACTGAAGGAAAGAAGAAGTTTTAGTGCAGAAAGTCTTCAGCATCCCTGTCTAAAGGACGGTATCAGGTTCAGAGACGTGCTCCTGCCTGTTGATAACTGAGCATCTGTAGCTAACTTTGAAGTAAGGAAAAGAAAGAAGTGACTGCTCGACCCTTGGCTAGTTTGAGTGCTTATGTTACCAGCGTGGACAAGGCGAAAGGCAAAGTGGATTTATTGGATTAGTGCTTACGGATTGAAGAAGTCCAGCACATTGCACCCGGTCACTGGGGACCGAAGGGTCACTGTTGTTTCAAGCACAGTGATAAGAAAACCAGGAATCTACCGGCCCCTAGGTCGCGGCAGACAGCCCCTTATAGTCAGTACGTAACTGGGGTCAGGGGGAGTGAAGACTTTTGAGTTTCTGCAGGACAAAATAAGAATTCAGCTCCTTCGCAGGAAGGCTCCTACCACAAAGCTGACTGGGCAGGTACAGCTATAGATTAGCTGGAGATTTTGAGGGAACTACGCTTCAGGCTGGTTGTACTCGTTGTATTGGAAGTAAAGGAGGCCCCTAACTTGTCCAGCTGCTGTCTCAAGATACACTCTCCTTGGATCAGCCTCCCTGGGACCTGCCTGAACATCTTACAAGTAAAGGTATGGAAAGACGCTGACCGTGTGAGACTGTGTTCTTTATCTGCACCCGACTTCACCAACTTCATAGACTTTGAGGGACCAGTCCCACCTGTAGGGGACCCGACATCTAGCTGCCTCACCATCCCCTCAGAGATCTACAGCAGCGCTGGTACTAATTACCAGAATACTACAGGTGGCGTCACGAACTGTATATAAACCTATCCCCTGTAAATATATCCCCAACATACGCCAGACCGCCCGGGCCACAGACCGAGCCACAGCTACCTGTGACAAATCCCATAGACTTCCATGGGCTCGGCTCTGAGTACCCCATTGCCCTGGTAACCCACAATTGTGGTGGCGGGTCGACACAACTTTGGCGTCACGAACAGGATGCGAAACTCGCAGAATTGCGAGCCCTGTGTGCCTAAGGAATTGTTTTTGTGAAAAAGGACTGTTTGCACTTTTGGCGCCAAAATCGCCATTTTTGTCGCCATATTCGCGCCCTCAGGCGCTGGAGAAGAAGGTGGGCGTACCTTCGTGGGCGTCTACCCCCCTGTGGCGCGAAGAAAATGCCTGCCCTCTCAAAGTGCTATTACAACATGCGATCCTGCCCTACAGCAAAGGAGGTCCGCCTCCTCTTCACCTTCCCTGCGAGGAGGAGGAGACGCAAATCCCACCTCCACGGAAGAGACCGGATGTCTCCGGAGAAAGGAAGAAGAATCTTCTGGAACATGATGGAGGCAGGACGTGTGCAGCCGAGCTGGGAAGCGGAGGAAGGCAGGCCCCGTGCCTCAGCCAAGCTGCCACCAACACCGGAGTTATCCGTGATCCTGCACCTGAAGCAGGCGTTGCTTGAGACAAGAGAAGAAAATGCACGCCTGAAGAAGATGGTCCAGGACCAACCTGGCTTTGAAGAAATAGAGAGACGCCGGCGCACCCTGGAACAGCGGAGGCTGTGGGACACGGTGGTCTCTCCCCTCAACGACCCCCCACGATTCCAGATACCGAAGAGTCTGCTGCCCAAGGCGAAGGAGCAACCGGAGGCTGCCCCCGAAAGTACCGATCCCGATCCCACCGGTGAAGCGGTGGAAGCGAAGGAGGTTGAGGAGGTACAGCCAATCCCGGAACGCCCGCCCGGCCAAGAGGCCGCAGCAGATGATCGGTCCCCGGCAGGGACACCGGAGGGGTCCTGTCCGTCACTACCAGATGTGGACTGGGACGAAATGGCGCGCCTGGATGACGTCGCCTATACCGCCCAGTGGGAACAAGAATGGCAGAGTCGTGAGGAGAAGAAGAGGCGTCAGCAGGAGGAAGAGCGGGAAACTCAGAGGAACCGTCAGCGACAATATGCCGAGCTGATCGCAGACAAAGAAAGTGTCCGGAGAGATAAAGGTACCCTGAGGGAACCGCGGCGGCAGGGGTGTGTGACTGAGTTCCAGCTTCGGAAGGGCTGGGGCTTTATCCGTGAACCGGGCCTCTACCCAGCGGTCTTTGTCAGCAGGCGTGACGTAGAATCCCACCTGCCGCAAGGCCATCCCGGGAGGGACTTAGCAAATGGAGATATCGTCACATATACGCGGCACTGGGGAATGAAGGGATGGTATGCCCTTAACGTCACCGTCGTCCGTGATCCCGTCCCAGACGCAGGTACCGTCACCATTACCGCAGCGTCCCCGTTTCCAGCTCAAGCAGTAACCGGCCGTGCCCCAGCATCGCCCCCTGCAAAGTCATCGCAACTAGCGACCCAGAGTTCATCGCAAATTAAAGCCACCGCTACATCGCAACATGCGACCCAGTCTCAATCGCAATCCCTGACGCGGTCCATATCGCTAACTGTGATTGAGACGCAATCGGTGTCACGTGAAGAAAATGTACCCGTTGCGCCCTTGGAGGTTCGCACCAGAACTGTGGCGACCCAGACCCTGATCGCAGCACATGATTTGCTGGTCCTGGGATCAAGGGCCCATTGCGTTGTTCCAGCCCCCGGGGTGGAAAAAGTAGTGGAAAGTGTATTTGCAGAAAATGAATAAGATAGTGAAGAATTGGTGAGATCCATATCGGGTCTACCAAAAGTAAAAAGTTTGAAATGTTTTGTAAAGTTTTGCACAATTTATATAGTGAATATATATATTTCTACTGTAGAATGCCCGGCTGGGTAATTGATAAATAGTAATCAGAAAAAGTTTTTGCACTTTCGTATTATGTGATATTATATAATATGTCTTTGGTTTTACATTGGACTTGGAGGTTAAGGACTATGCTAACCCAGAACTTACTTGTAAATAGTTGCGCTTCGGTGCTTTCTCTTGGTTTTACATAAACCAGTCACAACTACCTCTGAAAACAAAACCCGTGTGGTGTGGCACTGAGTGAGGTCTGCAATCGGATGTCCTGCAGCCCACCCAGGACCCACGTTGAAGGTTTGGTGCGGGTCCTTCACAAGTATACTGAATATTTATTAAATGCTATTTGATACTTTTGTATTTCTATATGTAAAATGTTATTTTTCGCAACGTTCAAGATATTCTCACCTCCCGGATGGGAAGATGTTATTGTTTGATGTTTATTGCATAAACAAAATGTCTCTTTTGTATTTTACAGCCCGGGAGTGCTGTCTTTTACCATGGGGGAATGTGTAGCCCTGGTGTTAGGCACACGCAGTACCCTGGAGAGTGTGTGGCGAGACAGCAGTTTAATGCTAAATATTCATTCACTCGACATATACTAGACACACCCTTAGGGTAGTGGAGTTTACTCTTGAGGGAGTGGTCAAGGTATGTGTTAGAGTGATTTTTAGTCTAGTTCCTGTCTTCGGACAGTGAGGACGTGTGGAGTGAGTGTCTAGACTTCAGAGAGAGAAGACGTCTGGAGGGAGGAAGGAGTCTAGCCTGCTTTATCATCAGTTCATATCGTGGAGTCTGGTATAGGTGTTTGAATTCACCTTAGTCTAGTCAGAGCTGTATCACCTCCTCAGCATACACTGAAGGAAAGAAGAAGTTTTAGTGCAGAAAGTCTTCAGCATCCCTGTCTAAAGGACGGTATCAGGTTCAGAGACGTGCTCCTGCCTGTTGATAACTGAGCATCTGTAGCTAACTTTGAAGTAAGGAAAAGAAAGAAGTGACTGCTCGACCCTTGGCTAGTTTGAGTGCTTATGTTACCAGCGTGGACAAGGCGAAAGGCAAAGTGGATTTATTGGATTAGTGCTTACGGATTGAAGAAGTCCAGCACATTGCACCCGGTCACTGGGGACCGAAGGGTCACTGTTGTTTCAAGCACAGTGATAAGAAAACCAGGAATCTACCGGACCCTAGGTCGCGGCAGACAGCCCTTATAGTCAGTACGTAACTGGGGTCAGGGGGAGTGAAGACTTTTGAGTTTCTGCAGGACAAAATAAGAATTCAGCTCCTTCGCAGGAAGGCTCCTACCACAAAGCTGACTGGGCAGGTACAGCTATAGATTAGCTGGAGATTTTGAGGGAACTACGCTTCAGGCTGGTTGTACTCGTTGTATTGGAAGTAAAGGAGGCCCCTAACTTGTCCAGCTGCTGTCTCAAGATACACTCTCCTTGGATCAGCCTCCCTGGGACCTGCCTGAACATCTTACAAGTAAAGGTATGGAAAGACGCTGACCGTGTGAGACTGTGTTCTTTATCTGCACCCGACTTCACCAACTTCATAGACTTTGAGGGACCAGTCCCACCTGTAGGGGACCCGACATCTAGCTGCCTCACCATCCCCTCAGAGATCTACAGCAGCGCTGGTACTAATTACCAGAATACTACAGGTGGCGTCACGAACTGTATATAAACCTATCCCCTGTAAATATATCCCCAACATACGCCAGACCGCCCGGGCCACAGACCGAGCCACAGCTACCTGTGACAAATCCCATAGACTTCCATGGGCTCGGCTCTGAGTACCCCATTGCCCTGGTAACCCACAATTGTGGTGGCGGGTCGACACATATACACTGAATGGAACTGTGCCATTTAACAGGTGATGGGTGGTGCTAGATGGCGAACTGTCACTGATCCGATATTGATGATCTATCCCACAGATACTGTAGGTTACCAATTTGTTGTGACCAGACAACACGTTCAAGGCTTCCATCACACTAAGGCAGGGGTCACACGGCCATCGATTCCTCATGCGAGAGAATCGGGCCGATTATGCAAACTCTGTCAGAGTTTGAGCTGAGTGTCGGCAAACACGACATGACGCCCGCAGACCATTCATCAAAGTCTGCAATCCAAAATGTCACTACTTCCCTTCCGAGCCCTGACATGTGCCCATAGAGTAGTTTTCTCCCACATATGGGGTATCAGAATACTCAGGACAAAGAGGACAACAACTTTTGTGATCCAATTTCTCCTGTTACCCTTGGGAAAATAAAAAGTTGGGGACTAAAAGATCATGTTTGTGGAAAAAATATTATTTTTTTATTTTCATGCTCGGGCGTTATAAACTTTAGTAAAACTCCTGGGGGTTCAAAGTTCTCACCACACATCTAGATAAGTTCCTTGAGGAGTCTAGTTTCCAAAATGGGGTCACTTGTGGGGGGTTTCCACTGTTTAGGCACATCTGGGGCACTGCAAACGGAACATGATCCCCATCAACGTCTGCATTCCAAAACGTTTTTACTTCCTTTCCAAGCCCTGCCATGCGCCCAAACAGTTCCCCCCCCCACATGTGGGGTATCAGCGTACTCAGGAAAAATTGGACAATAACTTTTGGGGTCCAATTTCCTTGGAAAAAATCAAAAATTTGGGACTAAAAAATCATTTTTGTGGAAAATTGTTTTTTTTTTCTTACCCAGGAATTATAAACTTTTGTGAAACACTTGGGGGTTCAAAGTGCTCACAACAGATCTAGATAAGTTCCACAGGGGGTCTAGTTTCCAAAATGGGGTCACTTGTGGGGGGTTTCCACTGTTTAGGCACATCTGGGGCACTGCAAACGGAACATGATCCCCATCAACATCTGCATTCCAAAACGTTTTTACTTCCTTTCCAAGCCCTGCCATGCGCCCAAACAGTTTCCCCCCCCCACATATGGGGTATCAGCGTACTCAGGACAAATTGGACAACAACTTTTGGGGTCCAATTTCCTTGGGAAAAATCAAAAATTTGGGACTAAAAAATCATTTTTGTGGAAAATTGTTTTTTTTTCTCACCCAGGAATTATAAACTTTTGTGAAACACTTGGGGGTTCAAAGTGCTCACAACAGATCTAGATAAGTTCCATAGGGGGTCTAGTTTCCAAAATGGTGTCACTTGTGGGGGGTTTCCGCTGTTTAGGCGCATCAGAGGCTCTCCAAACGCGACATGGTGTCAAATCTCAATTCCAGCCAAATTTTGGTTTGAAAAAGTCAAACGGCGCTCCTTCCCTTACGAGCTCTGCCGTGTGCCCAAACAGTGGTTTTCCACATACTGGCGTACTCAGGAGAAATTGCACAACAACTTTATCTGTCCATTTTCTCCTTTTACCCTTGTGAAAATGAAAAAAGTTTGTAAAAGATAATTTTTGTGACTAAAAAGTTAAATATTAATTTTTTCCTTCCACGTTGCTTCAGCTCCTGTGAAGCACCTGAAGGGTTAATAAACTTCTTGAATGTGGTTTTGAGTATCGTGAGGGGTGCAGTTTTTAGAATGGTGTCACTTTTGGGTATTTTCTGCCATATAGACCGCTCAAAGTGACTTCAAATTTGAGGTGATCCTAAAAAAAATGGCTTTGTAAATTTTGTTGAAAAAATGAGAAATCACTGGTCAACTTTTAAGGCCGGAGTCACACTGGCGACAAAATCGGACGACTGCAATGCGATGAAATATTGCATTGCAGTCGGACCTATGTTAATCTATGGAGCAGCTCCTAGTATCAGATTTTTTGTGGTCCGTTTTAAACGTCCGAGTGCAATCGCAGCATGCTGCGATTGTCACCGATTGTGGGTCGACTATCGCCAATGCAAGTCAATCGGAGCGTTGAAAAATCGGATTACAAACGGACCGCACGTGTGACTTGCGATTAAATCGCACCGGTGTCCTTTAGAAAAGCCGGCAATTCATCCCCGGCTATACTGTAAAAGCACACTGACAGCTTTAATAAAGAATGTAAAGTAAACATATACACACATAGAATACATATATATATATATATATATCTATATATATATATATATATATATATACACATGTCATTGAGACACATTATATATATATATATATATATATATATATATAATAATACATATATTATAGTTCATACACTTCTACATACTGTAATAGCCGCTAATTCAATTGCCGGCTTTTGTGAAACTGTACACCCGACATGAAATGACACATGGTTTACATACAGTTAACCATGTCATTTCATGTAGTTTGATATCTGGTTTTCACTAACAATTACATGAGTGTATGTGTGTGAAATTTCACACATGTAGGGGTTAATTAAAGGTATAAATTTGTTTAAAGAAAATGCGTGGGCTGGCGCTGTATTTTCTCCACCAGACAGACAAAGCAAGCGAGTGGGGGCAAATATTAATAGGCCAGGGAGGGTGCATTTATTTTGTGCCCCCCTGCCCACTAACATCTGCCCCCTGACACCCCAGAAAAGGCAAATCTATAATTAGATTAGCCCTGTCTGGCACTTTGCCCGTCTATTCCCATTGCCCTGTAGCGGTGGCGAATGGGTTAATAAGGGGTTAAAGCCACCTTGCAATTGAAAGGTGACTTTAAGCCAGGTTAATAATTGAGAGTTGTCAATTTGACAACTCTCAATTATTAATCCTATTGAATGAAATGAAAAAAAAACACACACATTTTAATTATTAATCCTTTTAATGAAATAAAGACACCATTTTTGACCATATTTTATTGCTCAGCTGGAATCTCCTGAATGAATCAGTTCCTCTCCCGGCGACAGGAGAGGAAGTGATTCGTGTGTGAAGCTTAATTGATTGCTTCCCACTTTCACTTCAGGTCAGGTCAGGGTGACCTGACCTGAAGTGAAAGTGGGAAGAAATCAATTAAGCTTCACACATGAATCATTTCCTCTCCTTTCGCCGGGAGAGGAACTGATTCATTCAGGGGGTAACAGCTTAGCAGGCAGCATTAGCTGCCTGCTAGCTGTAACCTGTTAACCCTTTCTGATGGATTACAGCGTGGGACCTGACTGTGCATCGGTAGGTAAGAATCAATTTGCTTTTTTATGTTATTTGTATTACAGGAAATGGTTTTAGCTGGAAAATAAAAGATGGTCAAAAACTGTTTGCTTATTTCATTAAAATGATTTTTTATTAAAGTGTGTGTGTTTGATTTTGCTTTCAGACAATAGGATTAATAATTAATAGTTGTCTAATTGACAGCTCTCAATTATTAACCTGGCTTAAAGTCACCTTTCAATTGCAAGGTGGCTTTAACCCCTTATTAACCCATTCGCCACCGCTACAGGGAAATGGGAATAGACAAGCAAAGTGCCAGAAAGGGCGAATCTAATTATAGATTTGCCTTTTCTGGGGTGTCTGGAGGCAGATGTTAGTAGGCAGGGGGGGCACAAAATAAATGCACCCTCCCTGGCCTATTAATATTTGCCCCCACTCGCTTGCTTT
>JARQOD010000001.1:826737144-826812553 GCA_033576555.1 Oophaga sylvatica | reverse complement strand
TTGGCATGAAAAAATAACTTAAGGCCGGGATCACACATGCGAGGAAATCATCCGCGCTCGCATGTGAAATCCCAGTTTGGCGCCGGCATCGGGAGTGGAGTGCGCGGTGCATGTATTTCTATGCCCCCGTTCGCCCCACTCCCAAGTGCCGGCCCCCAGAGTTGGGATGTCACATGCAAGGTCAGACGATTTCCTCGCATGTGTGATCCCGGCCTAACACAAAATGAGTATAAAGACATAGAAATACTTATGAAATATTCACAGAAAATATGGTCATTATGACTTAGAAAGATAGCTTTAGGCTCTGATCATCCTGGCACCATGGGACCCGGTTTAAGACGCTCTATTCCAAAAATGATAACAGGTCATAATTGATCTTTTTACTAGTTATGCACCCCATCGGTTTCTGTCAGATTTCCCTTTTGCGGGTACTGAAGGCTGCAAGTTATCCCTTTGGGCTTCAGGGATAACAGGAGCCTGTCAGAGCGGAGCAAAAGAACAGAACGAAATACTAAAAATGGACAGTGCTCTGTAATGACATATTACATTTGGTTTTTATACCTTGTGTGAGCTTGGAGCCTCGGCCCAAAAGTGATCCGGTACTTGCTCCTCTTCCAGCTTCGGTCGTTGCAATCAGTGAATTGTTCCTTTTTCAATATTCACATCATCTCCCACACAAAAGACATCACAGGCCGCCTGTGTCCAACATAGATCAACAGTAACCTATGTTATTCCACGCCACGTACTACCAAAAAACATTATTATTACGCTGCCAGACCAGTGAACTCTGCCATGAGATCAGGAGTCTTAGCATAAACTTAAGATGATGGCAATCAACTAATGAAGGCTATTGCAGATAAAAGTGTCAAATTTCATAGATGCAGATTATTTTTATCATGTATTTTTCACTGTTTGTTCTTACTTGTTTAAAAAAAAACAATTTACACAGACTTGTATCTTTAATTCTTGAAAGTTTACATGAATCGCATATGCTGACTTATGGCATGGATATCAGTCTAGAAATGTAATCCTGGTGTTCACTGAAGCCAAACGGAAGAGGTTATCCAACCTTTAAAAATCGATAACTTATCCTTAAAGGGGTTGTCCACTACTTGGAGAACCCCACCTCAATTATTATATTTTCCCCATGGGAAATATAATAACCTATACTCATCTGTGGGATGGGAGCCTTTCCACTGATTTTGGCGTTTGGTCTCCTTCAGACAAAACTGATATCCGGAGGAAGTCATAGAGCAGCAGTAGCAGCTCTCACTTTTTCTGTGTGCCAGTTTTGTCCAAAGGAAATGACAGTGAAGTGGCCTCTGATTGGCTGCAGGGCTTGCGTGACCTAACATAGTCATGAGATCCCTGGGAGACCAGGCGCCAACACCGCTGGAACAGAACCCACCCCAGAGTTGAGTACATGCTGTTATTATTTTACATAGGAGATATACAGTGATTGAGAAGCGGATATCCAAGTAGTGGACAACTCCTTTAAGATAAGTCATCAATATTAAATTGTTTGTTGTCAAATTAACGCCAACCACCCATCAATTTGCTGTTTGAAAAATGCCACAGCCTCTACAGTGCTTACATAGAATAACAGGCTGTTTGTGCCTGCGCCATTTTTTTTTAGAAACCGTTCAAGATATTGCATCAGTATTCCATTCAGTTCAATAGAGAAATATCTTAAATGACCATTAGGTAAATGACCTAATATTGGTTTTGTTTAACCCTGTAAGTTTCACCCTAAACAGATTAATGCTAGATTTGCAGGGTAGTAAAGGGTTATTCTCATGTATTTTCTTCTGGAGCACACCACTCCCCAGCCTTCTGACTTCCTGCTTACAGGGAGGCGGTGTTCTGATAACTGACAGTTTGGGTTAGCGGCATATGGCTGAGCCCAAACTGTGCGTTCTCTTGTGTGGGGAAAATAGAGGCAGCTTTGCCTTTCCAGCATCAGGAAGTACATAAGTGATAAATCTAGCCAGATCTAGTGATCTGGCCAGTGCAGAGCAACACTTTTTGGCTCTACAGCAAAGCGCTTGTAATCGCTATGCTGCTTGCCATGGAAATCATCCGCTTCTGATAAAATATTGATCATTCCCTAACAACCTCTGAAAACTATAAAATTAGAAGTCCCTCCATTCTAGAAAACAGGGAGGATTTTTAATAAAAGGTAACTTGCAAAGTGCCTCTTTTTACAAGAAATTTGAAATGTTACCTATTTCTGATTTTGAGAAAACCCTTTAGTAAGTAAGTTAAACATTGATTAATTTAAAGAAACTAGAATGATTCATAAAACATGCTAGTAGATCGGAATGAAAAAAATACATATATGAACACAAATATCCATATTCTACCTGGACACATTATTGGAGTATTTTATGTAAATACAGTATGTTGCAGTGCAATGTTCATTATTTTCATTGTGAATTGTGATAACTATGAAATACTGCGGTCATACATAAAAACACTTACGATAAATTATGATTTCATGCCTAATTGCACAAAAAATGGCCAGTTAAACTTTCCAGCATTGGTTAGCTAAGCTCTGGTAAATCTATACCTACTACTACAGTTGATCTAATTAGCTCTGCCGGTACATGCATAATCATGGACGCATAGACGAATCTGAAGCTATGCAAAAATCAGAAATAAGAGGCATATCAAGTAGTCCATTGGCAAAAAGGTTTATGGATCAAAAGGTTGTCTATTAGTAGAATAATGTATACATGACTTTTTCTGTATGCTTGCCATATAGTATAACCCTTTAAGAGGGATTTAAAAAGGCCTTTTAATACAATTTGTACATATCCAGTAAATTTCACAGAAAACACTATAGATATGTTAACTATTAGCTAAAACTTTTACCTTGAATACTTTTTTAGCCCACGTTCGGAAAGATTCCTCTTGTCCACATAGTTCATCTCCCTCCCCCATTTTTAAAATTCGTTCTCCCCCCATCTCTTCTAGTAGAGTATCCACAGCTCGGGCAAAGGCACAGAAATGAGGGTAAGCTCTTGAACCAAGTCCAAAGACTGAGAATCTAAAGTAGAATAAAAACAAGTAAAAACCCAAACTATAATGCTGTATAGGCATGTAAAGAGAACCTGTCCGCACGTTTTTATTTAGGGAAGTAGTGGTATGGCTCTATAAATGGCTCTCATAGGACAAAAACTCAAGAAAAAACACAAAAAACAAACAGTCCTACCAACTCCAGGTCACATTACCAATGCACTAGTAGGATGCAGGAGACCCCCATGATAAAGGCGGGGGCAGCAATTCATTGCATGGTTGTGATAGGCTGTAAGCAAGACAGTTTGCATCACACATAGCTGTGTGACTAGAGCCCTATGCAAGCCTCTTCTGTGTGCATTTTTAATACTAGACAACCACACCCATCAATAAACTGGTAGGTTTGTGAGTTATTGCTGCATCAGTAATTTTCACCTGTTCTGCCCTCGCCTTTATCATGGGGATCTCCTGCATCTTGCTAGTACATTAGTAATCTGACCTGGAGTTGGTAAAGCTGCTTTTTTCTGTGATTTTGATACTGCTGCATAGGCAATTGTCCCCTAGTAATAATATATATTTGATAGAGATCCGAGGTGCTAGTCATAGAAAATCTAACTTAGAAGCTTTATGCACATCAAGCTGAAAGTGCACTGGTGCGTGTCAGTTCCCTTTTAAGAAGCAGTCCATTCAACCTGATTTGTTTATGGCTCCTACTCTAGATTTCTTGTGACTGGCTCATCGGATCTGCACAAAAAAATGTATCATTAATATTACGGGACAGGCACCTACATAGCCATATCTACACTGCTCAAAAACATAAAGGGAACACTGAAATAACACATCCTAGAACTGAATGAATGAAATATTCTCATTGAATACTTTGTTCTGTACAAAGTTGAGTGTGCTGACAACAAAATCACACAAAAATTATCAATGGAAATCAAATTTATTAACCAATGGAGGCCTGGATTTGGAGTCACCCACAAAATTAAAGTGGAAAATAATGTCCTTAAGCAAGTCAAAATGATGCTCGGTAGTGTGTGTGGCCTCCACGTGCCTGTATGACCTCCTTACAATGCCTGGGCATGCTCCTGATGAGGCGGCGGATGGTTCCTGAGGGATCTCCTCCCAGACCAGGACTAAAGCATCCGCCAACTCCTGGACAGTCTGTGGTGCAACATGACGTTGGTGGATGGAGCGAGACATGATGTCCCAGATGTGCTCAATTGGATTCATGTCTGGGGAACGGATGGGCCAGTCCATAGCTTCAATGCCTTCATCTTGCAGGAACTGCTGACACACTCCAGCCACATGAGGTCTGGCATTATCCTGCATTAGGAGGAACCCAGGGCTAACCGCACCAGCATTTGGTCTCACAAGGGATCTGAAGATCTCATCTCGGTATCTAAGTCAGGCTACCTCTGGCGAGCACATGAAGGGCTGTTCAGTCCTCCAAAGAAATGCCACCCAACACCAT
Organism: Oophaga sylvatica; assembly: GCA_033576555.1. NCBI lineage: Eukaryota > Metazoa > Chordata > Amphibia > Anura > Dendrobatidae > Oophaga > Oophaga sylvatica. Next base: position 826,808,058 of record JARQOD010000001.1, on the reverse strand, counting down.
TACTGAACCACTGCCAAACCGGTCATGCTGAAGGATGTTGCAGGCAGCAGTTCGCTCTTCACGGCGTCTCCAGACTCTGTCACGTCTGTCACATGTGCTCAGTGTGAACCTACTTTCATCTATGAAGAGCACAGGGCGCCAGTGGCGAATTTGCCAATCCTGGTGTTCTGTGGCAAATGCCAAGCGTCCTGCACGGTGTTGGGCTGTGAGCACAACCTCCATCTGTGGACATCGGGCACTCAGACCATCGTCATGGAGTCGGTTTCTAATCGTCTGTGCAGACACATTCATATTTGTGGCCTACTGGAGGACATTTTGCAGTGCTCTGGCAGAGCTCCTTCTGTTCCTCCTTGCACAAAGGCGAAGGTAGCGGTCCTGCGACTGGGTTGTTGCCCTTCTACGGCCCCCTCCACGTCTCCTGGTGTACTTGCCTGTCTCCTGGCAGCGCTTCCAGCCTCTGGACACTATGCTGACAGACACAGCAAACCTTCTTGCCACAGCTCGCACTGATGTGAAATCCTGGATGAGCTGCACTACCTGAGCCACTTGTGTGGGTTGTAGAGTCCGTCTCATGCTACCACGAGTGTGAAAGCACAACTAACTTTCAAAAGTGACGAAAACATCAGCCAGAAAGCATTGGTACTGAGATGTGATCTGCGGTCCCCACCTGCAGAACCACTCCTTTAGGCTAGTTTCATACTAACATATGGCTGAGCTGCGTAGGGCTGCGGACTTCCTCTGTGAAGCTCCGCCCACCGCCGCACCTCCTCTGGTTAGCTCCGCCTATGCCTGAAAGCGTCCTGCATGCGGCCGGTGTACCTATATTTAACAAAAAATAAAAAACAAAAAATAACTTGGCACTCAATCGAGAAAAGCGGAACAACGTGGTTGTTGTGCTATCAAAAGTTTATTTGCATCCGTGTGACATCAAAGTAAACTACATAAATGAACGTTTTCGGCCATACATTATCGGCCTTCATCAGAATGTATGTATAGAGCTGAAACATAATCACAGGACAACAGTGTCAAAATATGACATAAATGCAAACAAAAAAGACAATAAATAAATAGAAAAAATAAAGTTACAATAAAACAAACCATAAACATTGTATGGAAAAGACACTGCTTGAAGATAAGACAAATGTCGATCAAACAGCAAGAAATATATACAAAATAACAAAATGACTAGGTGTATGAGGAAGCGTATTAAGGAAAAAAATTCAATATATTGTATAAAACACTCCAAAGGAAAAAAAATGTTCAATTAGTATAGAATAGAAAATACACCATAGAGAGCGTGCCAAATAGATGCCTGGTACAGAAAGGATATAGTGATCCAGTACTGGTGATGAAACGACCTTAGTCACAGAAATAGGTATAACCTGAAATATGAACAAGACACCTGGAAATGAAGCAACATTATATAGTAAGCATGTGAAATAATATGCTAATAGATAGTGTACCCAATATAACAAAGAATAAAGCATAATGGACAAAAGGAAAAAAACGGGAAAAAGGGGACAAAAGAAAAGGAAAAAGAAAAAAAGGAAAGGAAAAAGAGGGAGACTAGGAGAATGGAGTAGAATGGCCTACAATACCTCATCAGAGAAACGGATGTAAATCAACGTCTAAATGGAGCCACAGAGTGTTGGTAACATGAAGGTACCAAAGGGTTAAATGCTACCTGGTTAAAGTGTAGCAGTAACAGCACACTGTAATGAACTAGGAAAAATAAAAATAATTATAAACGGGGGGGGGAAAGATGGTATGTATATATTATACAAAAGGACATGCCATGAATGAGATAGAATTACCTATGTCCACTAAGCATATCAGTAAACCAGGAAAACAGGCTAGCAGCCTGGACAAAGGATTGCTGTGGAAAAAGCGGACCTAAGTTAAAAAGAGAGAGCGCTAGTCCCCAGTATGAGGTAAAAAGTAATAGTGCCCACGAGAGGTACAAATATGATAAGACTACCTGTAGAATGGCCTCAGTAGAAAAGCTTATAAGCGCTGTGAGCTGAAATTAGCAGAGTGGGAGCGCTGAAAAATAAAATATAGGTGATGAGGACCAGCGGGAAACGTGGGGTAAAAAGGACTAAGTGAAAGGATTCAATGTTATTACCTGAACGAGCATGCAGCCGCATGTGAGGACCATCTATTGGTGGAACGCCAGTAGCGCTTCCACTTCCGGGTTTAAAAGGGCAACTGGTGCTGCGTCATGATGACGCGCTCCCAGAAGAAAGACAGACTGCACATGCGCAACACAACGGTGTATCAGAGCCACCGCAGAAGCGACAGGACACATGGTGTAACTAGGAGCTAAAGGGAAATGAAAGATGGCATGGTAAAAGGGGGAGATATGGTGGATGAAGGATGTATAATGGAGACTATCTGTAAATAAAGTAAATAGATAAATCAAAAGAGTGCTGAGATGATATAAATAAAAATAAGGGAAAAGAAGGGAAGGGAAAATGATAAAATGAAAGAAAAAATAGGAATACGGAGAATAAAGGGGAGACTAAGGAGGTGCGACAGAGTGTAGCTATACTCTATCATGGTGGCAAGTGGTGGCAGGTAAAGTTGGTGTTCACCGATTCTAAGGAATAGAGAACAAATGTCAGAAGAAACCAGGACATTACAACATAATTAACACAGATATGGAACTATTTCATAGAAAGGCTGATACGTCATAGTCCCTATTTAAGCCTTTTGGTTCCAAAGTTTGGAACGTGAAGATCCAAAAGGCTTCCCTTTTCTTAAGCATTTTAACCCTATTAGAGCCTCTCCAACTTGTATCTATTTGCTCCAGAACTTGGAACCTGAGTTGAGCAATACTATGATTATGTGCCTGAAAATGATGGGGGAGGGCAAATGTGCTTTTTGCACCGTATGTTGGATTTATGCTGGGATATTCTATCCCTAATGGATTGTGTTGTCTCCCCTATGTAAGCTAAGCCGCATGGACACTTGATTAAGTAAATCACAAATGTGGACTCACAGGTAAAGAACCCTTTAATCGGGAATCCCTGTCCGGTGTGAGGGTGATATGCCATTGAGCCCTTTTGTATATTGTTGCACTGTAAACAGTGTAAGCACGGGAAGGTTCCCTGTCGCTGGGTCCGTAGGAATGTTTGTTTAGGAACCACTTGGCGGGAACCTACATCGGCTTTGACAAGCTTGTCCCTGAGATTGCGCGGTCGGCGGAAGCAACTCAGGAAAGGGACCTGAAACTCTGGTATTGATGGATAGCTCCTGGACAAAATCTTCCAATGTTTACTAATCGATGAGAAAATGAGGTTGGAGAAGGGGTGATATGTAGTCACGAATGGTACACGTTTGGCGTTTCCCCGAATCCTATTCATGGTACCAGTTTGTTTGGCCCTAGTCAATGTTGATTGCGGGTAACCTCTCTGGATGAATTTAGATTCCATTTCATTTGTCCTACATTCCCGCACTGACTCTTTAGAAACAATTCTATTAACCCTCCCAAATTGAGAAATGGGAATAGAGTTTTTCATAGCGGGAGGGTGGCAACTACTGAAATGTAGGAGACTATTTCTATCAGTCGGTTTATGATAGAGGTCGCTAGTCAGGGAGCCCCCCCGGTCTTTGCTGATCAAAGTGTCAAGAAAGTTGATGGTACTGTAATTATATTGCAAAGAGAATTTAAGCTCAGGCCATATGCTATTAAGATATTCATTGAACTGGGTGAGTGACTCAATGGGACCATCCCAGATACAGAAGATTTCATCAATATATCTGCGCCACACAATGGAATGTTCCAGGAAAGATGGATGATTATAGACATAATCATCTTCAAAGGCAGACATATAAGCATTAGCGTAAGGGGCGCCATGTTCGAGCCCATAGCGGTCCCTTGTTGCTGAATGTAGTAGGTGTCTTCAAAGAGGAAGTAGTTCTCTGTTAGAACTAGTTCCAAAAGGTCAGCACACAGATGTTGGATACTAATGTCGGTATCATGTTGGTGTAAAAGCCTGTCAGTAGCACTCATACCCTTGATATGGGTAATGGATGTATAGAGGCTGCTTACATCCCACGTGGCAAGTATAGCAGAGTCAGGGAGTGGATCCAAAGTTCTAATGAGACGTAGGAAATCATTAGTGTCTAGTAGAAAGGATCTGGTTTGTTTGACAAGCGGTGTCAATATCTTTTCTAATACAATGGCCAGAGGTGAGAGAACCGAGTCAGTGAGAGATACGATCGGATGACCGGGTGGTTTGTGCAGGCTCTTATGGATCTTCGGTGTATACAGCAAGGTAGAAGTGCAGGCTTAAAATATAACTTTTAATAATTGCCTTTAAAAAAACGAGAATTTCGTCCAATAATATCAAAAAACAACAAAATGTATCCTAACCACCAGTGACTTGTGAGAAAACAAAATAATTAATTAAAACCGTCAGTAAAGCAGACTGACTTAATCATAAATTAAATAGGGATAGATCTATCTGAACACTATCCACAAAATATCAATGACTGTATGTGCTTATTTCCTCTCATATATTGCACATCAATAATATGGAACAGTCTTACCACATGTCGATATCCACCGTGTACTCGTAGATGGGGGAGGCCTTTTTAAGCATAATGCCTGCCATACATTACCCCAAACCAGGTGGATACATGTGAACCAAGGACTGACAATCTCCCAATCTGGATCTTCGGCAACATATAAAAGACTGGTGTTATGGGATCCTTTTTAATAAGGTAGTCCCTCAATTTCTTATCAATAGTGCCATTCTGGAAATGAAGCTCCACCATAGAACTAATTTTTGAAATGATGGTATGTAAAGGATTGTTCTGGACAATCCTGTATACATCCCTATCATTCAATTGGTTGTATGCCTCAGCCATATAGTCACTGGTGTCCATGACAACTATGGCGCCCCCTTTGTCAGCCGGTTTGATAGTGAGGCTTCTGTTGGACATGAATGATAGGGATGTATACAGGATACCTTATTAAAAAGGATCCCATAACACCAGTCTTTTATATGTTGCCGAAGATCCATAAGAGCCTGCACAAACCACCCGGTCGTCCGATCGTATCTCTCACTGACTCGGTTCTCTCACCTCTGGCCATTGTATTAGAAAAGATATTGACACCGCTTGTCAAACAAACCAGATCCTTTCTACTAGACACTAATGATTTCCTACGTCTCATTAGAACTTTGGATCCACTCCCTGACTCTGCTATACTTGCCACGTGGGATGTAAGCAGCCTCTATACATCCATTACCCATATCAAGGGTATGAGTGCTACTGACAGGCTTTTACACCAACATGATACCGACATTAGTATCCGACATCTGTGTGCTGACCTTTTGGAACTAGTTCTAACAGAGAACTACTTCCTCTTTGAAGACACCTACTACATTCAGCAACAAGGGACCGCTATGGGCTCGAACATGGCGCCCCCTTACGCTAATGCTTATATGTCTGCCTTTGAAGATGATTATGTCTATAATCATCCATCTTTCCTGGAACATTCCATTCTGTGGCGCAGATATATTGATGATATCTTCTGTATCTGGGATGGTCCCATTGAGTCACTCACCCAGTTCAATGAACATCTTAATAGCATATGGCCTGAGCTTAAATTCTCTTTGCAATATAATTACAGTACCATCAAGTTGAATCTTGACACTTTGATCAGCAAAGACCGGGGGGGCTCCCTGACTAGCGACCTCTATCATAAACCGACTGATAGAAATAGTCTCCTACATTTCAGTAGTTGCCACCCTCCCGCTATGAAAAACTCTATTCCCATTTCTCAATTTGGGAGGGTTAATAGAATTGTTTCTAATGAGTCAGTGCGGTAATGTAGGACAAATGAAATGGAATCTAAATTCATCCAGAGAGGTTACCCGCAATCTACATTGACTAGGGCCAAACAAACTGGTACCATGAATAGGATTCGGGGAAACGCCAAACGTGTACCATTCGTGACTACATATCACCCCTTCTCCAACCTCATTTTCTCATCGATTAGAAAACATTGGAAAATTTTGTCCAGGAGCTATCCATCAATACCAGAGTTTCAGGTCCCTTTCCTGAGTTGCTTCCGCCGACCGCGCAATCTCAGGGACAAGCTTGTCAAAGCCGATGTAGGTTCCCGCCAAGTGGTTCCTAAACAAACATTCCTACGGACCCAGCGACAGGGAACCTTCCCGTGCTTACACTGTTTACAGTGCAACAATATACAAAAGGGCTCAATGGCATATCACCCTCACACCGGACAGGGATTCCCGATTAAAGGGTTCTTTACCTGTGAGTCCACATTTGTGATTTACTTAATCAAGTGTCCATGCGGCTTAGCTTACATAGGGGAGACAACACAATCCATTAGGGATAGAATATCCCAGCATAAATCCAACATACGGTGCAAAAAGCACATTTGCCCTCCCCCATCATTTTCAGGCACATAATCATAGTATTGCTCAACTCAGGTTCCAAGTTCTGGAGCAAATAGATACAAGTAGGAGAGGCTCTAATAGGGTTAAAATGCTTAAGAAAAGGGAAGCCTTTTGGATCTTCACGTTCCAAACTTTGGAACCAAAAGGCTTAAATAGGGACTATGACGTATCAGCCTTTCTATGAAATAGTTCCATATCTGTGTTAATTATGTTGTCATGTCCTGGTTTCTTCTGACATTTGTTCTCTATTCCTTAGAATCGGTGAACACCAACTTTACCTGCCACCACTTGCCACCATGGTAGAGTATAGCTACACTCTGTCGCACCTCCTTAGTCTCCCCTTTATTCTCCGTATTCCTATTTTTTCTTTCATTTTATCATTTTCCCTTCCCTTCTTTTCCCTTATTTTTATTTATATCATCTCAGCACTCTTTTGATTTATCTATTTACTTTATTTACAGATAGTCTCCATTATACATCCTTCATCCACCATATCTCCCCCTTTTACCATGCCATCTTTCATTTCCCTTTAGCTCCTAGTTACACCATGTGTCCTGTCGCTTCTGCGGTGGCTCTGATACACCGTTGTGTTGCGCATGCGCAGTCTGTCTTTCTTCTGGGAGCGCGTCATCATGACGCAGCACCAGTTGCCCTTTTAAACCCGGAAGTGGAAGCGCTACTGTCGTTCCACTACTAGCTGGTCCTCACATGCGGCTGCATGCTCGTTCAGGTAATAACATTGAATCCTTTTACTTAGTCCTTTTTACCCCACGTTTCCCGCTGGTCCTCATCACCTATATTTTATTTTTCAGCGCTCCCACTCTGCTAATTTCAGCTCACAGCGCTTATAAGCTTTTCTACTGAGGCCATTCTACAGGTAGTCTTATCATATTTGTACCTCTCGTGGGCACTATTACTTTTTACCTCATACTGGGGACTAGCGCTCTCTCTTTTTAACTTAGGTCCGCTTTTTCCACAGCAATCCTTTGTCCAGGCTGCTAGCCTGTTTTCCTGGTTTACTGATATGCTTAGTGGACATAGGTAATTCTATCTCATTCATGGCATGTCCTTTTGTATAATATATACATACCATCTCCCCCCCCCCCCCCCCCGTTTATAATTATTTTTATTTTTATTTTTCCTAGTTCATTACAGTGTGCTGTTACTGCTACACTTTAACCAGGTAGCATTTAACCCTTTGGTACCTTCATGTTACCAACACTCTGTGGCTCCATTTAGACGTTGATTTACATCCGTTTCTCTGATGAGGTATTGTAGGCCATTCTACTCCATTCTCCTAGTCTCCCTCTTTTTCCTTTCCTTTTTTTTCTTTTTCCTTTTCTTTTGTCCCCTTTTTCCCATTTTTTTCCTTTTGTCCATTATGCTTTATTCTTTATTATATTGGGTACACTATCTATTAGCATATTATTTCACATGCTTACTATATAATGTTGCTTCATTTCCAGGTGTCTTGTTCATATTTCAGGTTATACCTATTTCTGTGACTAAGGTCGTTTCATCACCAGTACTGGATCACTATATCCTTTCTGTACCAGGCATCTATTTGGCACGCTCTCTATGGTGTATTTTCTATCCTATACTAATTGAACATTTTTTTTCCTTTGGAGTGTTTTATACAATATATTGAATTTTTTTCCTTAATACGCTTCCTCATACACCTAGTCATTTTGTTATTTTGTATATATTTCTTGCTGTTTGATCGACATTTGTCTTATCTTCAAGCAGTGTCTTTTCCATACAATGTTTATGGTTTGTTTTATTGTAACTTTATTTTTTCTATTTATTTATTGTCTTTTTTGTTTGCATTTATGTCATATTTTGACACTGTTGTCCTGTGATTATGTTTCAGCTCTATACATACATTCTGATGAAGGCCGATAATGTATGGCCGAAAACGTTCATTTATGTAGTTTACTTTGATCTCACACGGATGCAAATAAACTTTTGATAGCACAACAACCACGTTGTTCCGCTTTTCTCGATTGAGTGCCAAGTTATTTTTTGTTTCGTATTTTGGGCTGGAGACCCTACTTGTGCACCAATTATCCTTATTTTTCTTTGAGTGCCATGTTGATTATCTTTGATACCTATATTTAACATTAGGAACGCAGGCTGTGTAGATGTATGCATTTGCTGCCGCATGCGTCGTTTTGACGGTGCGGTGACCTGCACCCAACGCAACATGTTGCATTTATTTTTTTCTGGTCGCCGCACCATCAAAACGACGCATGCGGCGGCAAATGCATACATCTACACGGCCTGCGTTCCTAATGTTAAATATAGGTACCCAGGCCGTATGCAGGCATAGGTGGAGCTAACTGGAGGAGGTGCGGCGGTGAGCGGAGCTTCACGGAGAATGTACGCAGCCGTACGCAGCTCAGCCATATGCTAGTGTGAGACTATAATTGCCAATAATTTCCATCTGTTGTCTATTCCATTTGCACAACAGCATGTGAAATTTATTGTCAATCAGTGTTGCTTCCTAAGTGCACAGTTTGATTTCACAGAAGTCTGATTTACTTGGAGTTATATTCTGTTGCTTACATGTTCCCTTTATTTTTTGAGCAGTGTATATAGCCATATTATTACTTCCATTTGTAAAAGCATGCTGACAGGTTTCTTTTTAAATACATTAAAATGAGGTAAAAATTGTGAACCATATTATATAGTGAGAGTCATACTGTATATATTTGTCCTACATGTTTGGCGATTGACTTGAATGTGGCGACCTCCAAGAAATGTAGAGAAGAGCTGATAAGTGACTAGGCTGGTCTTTGGCAGAGGGGATTGTAGAAATTGACTCCTGGTGATTGGATATTGGTGATATATTTCACAAAATAGATTTCAACATTTTGCCAAGGTATCGATCTTGTGATTTCCATAATTCCATTACTCTTCCTTCATGGTGTTGCAATTTCAGTGTTGAGGAGTGTAGATATTTGTAGAATATCCTATACTTACCTTACATTGGCTAAGGGACCTGCACTTCCAAAATTATCTCCAGGGCCTGTTTCATCTCCAGATGACTTTCGAGCATCAGCAGAAGAAGACACGCTGTTAAAACGCACCTTGTAGCTCCTAAAGAGAAAGACAATAATAATAATATGAAATGATGGTAGAGTTCTTCACATATGTACTGAACTGATACAACCATTCAATGAAAGAAAGATAAGAGAACCCTATACTTTTGCCATGAACAACTATAACTTTTGCTTAAAATGAGAATTTAGTATTTAATTATTATTGGCATATTTGGAATACAGTCTAGTCATATTTAGTTTATTTGGGCTAAATTATCTATGAAATCTAATTTCTATGATTTGTAATACATAGATCAAGAAACTGTCTGTTTACTGTCGCATCAAAATTTGACAGTTTTTCCTATAACAGCCAAAGGGAAGATACTGAACGGCTGTCATCATGTGTAAATTACTCATTCTGTACATCAATATTTCAAACACATATCAAAAGATTAAGGATCTTCAAAGGCACATATCGAGCAAAAGTTCACTTTTGTGACATTTTAATCAAAAAATTATTGTATACTACAAATATATTGTCATGACTTTGTTATCGGATATCCCAGGGTCAGGGGCTCCTTTCCTGTCCCTAGCGCTAAGGGTGCCCTAGCTATCTCTGCTCCATGGAATACTTCTAATGGTGAAGATGCCGGGGCCATGTACCATGCTGAGTTCCTGAATCTGCTGTGAGGCAGTGAGAGGGATCATATGCAAAGGACGATATATATCCCCCAGGATGAGCATAGCAGCATAGCAAGGCATAGCTGTGATTGCAATGCAAAATAAAAGTAAGTGTGGACCTAGTCAAGTTATTTGACCAAGGCAATGTTTAGGAAAACCCATTAAGGTCTTTTAGTTTTGGAGCGAGCTACAGGATGGTATTGGGGCGGTTAGCTCTCTCCAGACTGGTCTTACAAGTGACCCAGGGCCACAGATTCCATTTAAAAACCATGCAGCAAAGGGTCGGGTGTGTCAGTCTTGGTTTGTAAATTGAACAGCAGGTAGCTCTGCAACATCTGGCTTATGTGTGAAGTAAAATGGAGCCAAGGGAAGTCAAAACGCCTGGCACCCCTCAGCGTAACATGGTGGTGCAGTCGCCCACTGCAACTGGTCTCGTACACGGACTGTCTTGACCAGAGGATACCATGTGTTTTCCATTTGTGAGTTACATTGGACATTAAAGACACTTTGCTTTGAACTTTCCTGTGGTTCCTGCCTATCTGTCCCACTGCACCAACCCCACTGCCCTTAATCTGTGCCCTCCTCCACCCAGTGAAGTGGATAATAGTAGTGTATAAAAATACACACACCAGGCTAACAAAGGAATATATACAGGGATAAAGGAAAATACTATTCACATTAAAATGCACTCACACACAACAGAGTGAAACACTGGAGAGGGAAGGAAGGAAAAAAACAAATAAGAGAGGAGAAGGAAATGCACACAACCGAATAACCAAGCAACAGTGTTAAGATAAACAGTCCAAACGCCTCCCCAAACAACCAACTACTCCAGACCCAGGGCAAGAAACTAACACTGGCATCCCTGATAGACAGTGGCAAGTATAGATAGGAGAGGGGAGTGGCCAACACTGAACAGCTGAGAGCATCCACAAGCTCTAGCAGCTCTCAGCTGAACAGTTTAACCCTTGCACTGTTAGAAGAAACTTGCACTGTTTAATATGATGGTGAAGTGCTTCTAATTAGTGCAGGAGTGCAGTAAATCAGTTGCTGCGGTCTTCTGGCATCTCTCTGTCGCGGTAAACCAGTGACATATACTATATGCTCTCAATTAGTTGATAATGGTTGAAACTCAGTTACTTTGAACAGGAATTTACAGTAATTACCAAATTTTGTTATATTGTCCTATTTATCAGAAGCATCAAAGGGTTAGAGCATCACACAGGGTTTGAGACTTTTGTAAGAGACACACACAATGACCTTTGTTGTGCACAGGGTGGACAACTTGACTTTTTATTTTTTCTAGACAGCTTATCAAATACTACGGACAGGCAATATTTTTTATGGGCACATTGGAAAACTATGATATGTGTCGTCAGCCCATAATTCTGATTTAAAGTCATTAGCTGCATTCACTGTGAACTATAAAATTATGATTATTACAATAAAAAAAATCTGTATAAGTTTCTTTAAAACCTCAAAAATATTACAAACGCCTCAATTTATTTTTACAGACAGGGCAAAAAAGTGATCTATTTTTACAAACTGTTCGGGAATTTCTGGATGGTTGGCAACCCTGGTTGCGCAGTCTGCTGCTCTTTCCCATAAGGTTGCGAATAAAAGGTAGCCGACAGATACCACCCTGATGGAGGGCAAAAGGACTCTCTTTTGCCCTTCAGTTAGCTAATTAGAGCCCCATACATGCATCTATGCATTTAATGAGAACTTCTTCCTGCTAAACATAAGGGTGTGATGCAATGTGCACAGAGATGACCAGAAAAATTGGACTTTTTGCCTACAGCAGTGAACAATAGTGCAGTTTTCATTTGCCAAAGCAGTTTATGAAAATAGAGTTTCTTTGGCTTCTACTGACATGAAGTGCAACTTTTATACTCGCCAACATGTGAAGTCTCAATTCAGGACCATTTTAAAGCCTGTCCCCAAATTTTTGGGAAGGCTCCAAAATGTCCAGTTTTGGTTTTAGGATATCCCGTATCTTTTTACATTTTGGTTTACAAGACAGTCCCACATAAATTAGGACTTTTTGGTAAGTAGAAGTCTTAATAAATGAGGGCTGGTTGGGTGCAAGGAATCAGCCTGTATGGCATAACGTTAACTCACGTTCTCTCCTCCATGTTCGAATTAGGATGTCTCATCTCCATCAGGGCACAACCAAATTTCTGCAACAGAATAAACAATACTATATTAGGTGAGTTATTTCTGTGGAAATACATGACCTGAGCAGTTTTGTTTTTTTCCCCCAAATATAACATAGTGTACCTCACATATGTATTCACTACTCAGAAATAATGCCTGTACACCTATAAAAGTGACTGAAACAGTTTTTTACTGTGTTTCCAACTCTGTTGATAATTTATGAGTTTATTTCATAACTTTAAACCAATTTCAGCATTTAAAATAAGGATTTCGTACATGTGCATCATACCTCTCCATTTTCTGGTGGGTCTCCATTTCCAAAGGTGCTGGTCACCACTAACACAAGGGTTTCATGCTCTAAATGCACAGTGTCATACTCTTCCATTGGTGTCGTCTAGAGAGAAAAGATTTTGCTTTATCAGCAAAAGTGTAATGAATAAATGATACAACGGTAAACTAGAAAAACATTGCGTAAAGCTGTACCAGTCAACTCAAGTCCCCTGGGAGGGTCATGCTTTGATTTTATTGTATAAAACGATTTTACTCTTTTCATTTTTTAAAGGAAAAGGAAGAAGTGACCAGAGTTTAGCAGCAATTAAGGGGCCTCCAAAGGCCCAAATAATTAGGGCAGAAATTGGCGTAAATGATAGAACAAATGAATCGTAAATTGAAATGAACCATATCGCAAAGATCATAGGCTAAATTTACACATGGAGAGATTTCTGTAGATTCTAATCCACAGTGCATTACAGAAGCAATTAAGCAGATGAGATTTAACAAATTTCATCCACATGCTGCAATTTTTATCATGTGAAAATTGCTGAGAGAGAGAGAAAGAGAGAAAGAAAAACAAAACAAAAAAAAAACCCTGAAAGCAAAAAATGCAAAGTAGGTAAAAGAAGTGAGCAGACAATTTTTCAGACATTTTCTGTTTGGAAGATGCTCAATACTTTGCAATATAATTCAATGGGAAGGCTGAAAGAAAAACACCTGGAAGACATTCGGGTATATTTTTGTGCGTTTTGTCAGCGTTTTTGCCTCAAAATATTATAGACTTTAAAAAAAATCCAGAAAATTCCAGCAAAAATATGCCCAAATAACACTGAAAAAATGCTTAAAAAACAGGCGGAAACTGCCAAAAAAAGTAAAAATAAAGGCACACCCGTAGGCTATGTACATATTGAGTTTTTTTACTGAGTTTTTGGGGTGGAAATTGGGCAGAAAGTCCTTGTTTTTGAGGAGTTTTGATATTTTGAGGACAGTTTGGAGAATTTCTGCTTAGTTTCTGCTCCTAAAGGCTCTTCAAATATTGTGTGCACACAGTCTAAGGCCTCATTCAGATGTCCGTGTTGCATATACGTGTGGTATCCATTGTTTTCATGGAAAGAACACGTACCTATTATAAGCTATGGTGCTATTCACATGTTTTTCCACAGATGGTGTGCCCGTGCAAAACTCAAGGAAATATGTCAGTTTTTTTTAGTGTCATGGTTGAAAAGTTCCAATATAATTTATGGGTCCGTGAAAAATATGTACAGTACATAGATTTAATATTGCAAAGGATGGGAGAAGATTTGTAATATATTTATTTATCCATCAGTCAAAAGCACTAATGACACGCTGATGGTAAAAATGGACGCCAGCTGTAATTTTCCTGAAGGGGGTTTACTGGTGCAGTTCCCATTTTTCTTGCGGTTTTACTTGTTTTGCTGCCAGCAACTTTTAGTTTATATTTTCAAGTATAGATCTGGGAAACTGCCCGAAAAATGAACATGTCATTTGTACCAACTGCTTCATAATTCCCAAATTCTGAAGATGTGACATAAGGCCGGGGTCCCACTTGCAGCTGCAATGCGAAAAATTCGCACCAATACCCAGCAGCAGCTGCCGGCAATCGGACCGGAGCTTTCAGTTGCATAAAAATACATGCAGCCGCACACTCCGGTCCTGAGTGCCGGCAGTAGTGCCGGGTAATAATGTGAGAGAATCACGCAAGTTTCTTGCATTGCAGTTGCAAGTGGGACCCTGGCCTAAGTCTAAAAATGTGCACAGCTACGCATTATATCCATTTGCAATGCTTTTTCAGGCAGATACTGAATCCGCCTGAAGAAAGATGCCGTGTGCACATACCCTTAAGGTATGTTCACACTATGTTTTTTTCCAGGAGATTGTGAAGCAAAAATTTTACAAAATCCCCCTCAAAAACTCTCTTGACAATACAGTGTCCAATCAAAAGGCTGCAACAAACTCATAGGAAAATCTATTCTAAAACACCTCATAACCTCTTTAAAATTACTTCAGGAAATATTTCAGGAAAAGAAAAACTCTTCCAAAATCTTCCCCAAAAATGGAGATTTTCCTGAAACTTGTGGTTTTTGTACTCCTGAAATAAACTCAGTGTGAACAAAACCTTAGCATATGGTAACATGTAGACGATTTGTTATGGAAATGTCATTGACACATCAACCTTTTCATACATCAGAGCTATTTCAGCAACAAATGTGTGATTGCTCTATGTGAACATACCACTACATGGCCAGCCTTTAAGAAGGTGGTACCATCTTAGTGCTATACAAAGCAATCTTGAAATGTGAAATATAGCAGACTTATTAGTTCTGCACCAGTCTCCTTTTTCATCAGTCCACAGACATTTATTTGACATGATGCATCATTACATGTTTCATACAGGTTCATTGATTCAAGAAATACAATAGGCTGACCTTCGCATCAAAGGCATGCTTGAATATTTCACATAAGTTTTTGCATAGACTTCAGATTTGCCAGTTTCAGTCGCATAAAGGATTGTAGCTTTTACTCTTTTAGCCATTGCCTGTCCCATCAATTTTGCTGAAAATTTCACTGCCCTGTAATAACAATTTAGCAAATGTTATAAATATTAAACATTATAAACCATCAATTGGTTGTACTGTCTGTTTTCAGACAATAGGATAACTACTTACTTGGCCAACTTCTTGAACCCGATGGCTCGCTTCTTAGTTGGAGTCCCATTCACTCCTTTCCAAACATGAGTATTCCAAGGGTCAGGCTGCACATACCAAAATATACACATTGTCAGGTTATGGTACAGTATATAATGATTTACTAAACTTTCTGCTGACTAATTATTTCCACCAGGGTTTTAGCACTGCTCCATAAGCCAGGTTCAGAATGCCGTTCTAAAAGTCGGTCCAGTCATGTCTCCAAATTGCAGATGTTACTGGCACCGTGTATGAGTACAGGAGCTGCCTGCTATTTACCTGCACTATTCTTGTTCATAAATTAGGCCAAAGTAGTGCACTTTGAGCTTTTGTTTCGACACAGACTGTTGGTCTGTATCGAAAATTGGCCATGTACACTGGCACAATTGCCTTAATGGGTGTGTGCATGGTCTGTGTGTGGTCTTTGGTGCACACAAACAGCACACATTTGTATCAAACAGCCATGAGAAGAAGACTTAAGAGTAGAGATGAGTGGACCTGTGGAAGTTTGGGTTTGTTGAGTTTGACTGAACTTTGGTCCAAAGTTCGATTCGGGAACCAGAACTGTACCCAAACTTCAACCTGAACCCAAACCCCAAAAAAATCAATGAGGACCCAAACTTTTGAGCTGGAATATCTCTCTTTCTCTCTCCTTCCTAGACTCCCGAACTGTAAAACGGACATCCAGGAGAAGTCCATGTTTGGAGTTTGGAATTCAGCATCAGACATTAGGTGTCTGGTGCAAACCCCAAACTTCACAGTTTGAGTTCGTTTGTCTCTAATCAAGAGTAGAGATGAGTGAACCTAAACTTAAAACTTCGAGGTTTGTACCGGACACTTAGTGTCTGGTTCTAAACTCCGAATATGGACTTCTCCCAGAAGTTCGCTTTAATGTTCTGAGTTATGGGGGAAATCCAGGGAGAGAGAGAATTTTCCATCTCCAAAGTTCGGGTCCCCACTGTTTTCAATAGGGTTTGGGTTCAGATTCAAGTTCAGGTACAGTTCTGGTACCTTAACCAAACTTGAGACTAAAGTTTGGGTTGGGTACCAGAACCGCGCTTCCACGGGTCCGCTCATCCCTACTTAAGAGTATTACTATGATCAGTGTCTGCAGCTAAGGCCACGTTAACATGTTTAGTATTTGGTCAGTATTTTACATCAATATTTGTAAGCCAAAATCATCAAAAATGTGTCACCACTTCTGCATTTTTCACCCACTCCTGGTTTTGGCTCACAAATACTGATGGAAAATAGTGACCAAATACTGAACGAGTGAACATGACCAAAGCTGCATACTAGCCTAAGGCTAAATTCCACTTGATTTAGTGGATGCAAATCTATCCTTCCTTACCCTACCTTGTATTTCAATACATCTAGGGATAAATGATGCAAGATAACTAGGGCTGAAAAGATATGATTGATTTTGCAATACTTTGTGGGAAAGTGTTTTTTTCCACTATGCATGTTTCTCGATGTGTCAGCCAGTGGTAAGGTACCGTATATTGCTGCCTTCAAGGGTTTTGCTAGTATGACACAATAATTTATTGAATTGTGTTATATGAAATTGGAATCTTTAACAAACTTTTCAGAGCTATAAGTGGGCGGACAGGGCAGTTTAAGATGCGATGTATAATTGCCAAGCTGCCATTGACACAGGCCATCAGGGAGTTAATGGAGATACATATTTTTATTTTACACTGTTTATGCAATATCATAGGTATGGTTTATGAATACCTTTTAGCTATATTTTGCCATTAAATCTGTGGACATATCGACATATAGATTGAGAGATTTTCCTAAGATACAAAGCAACAACGTAGATGGCTCATAAAGCCTTAGCTATAGGCCAGGGTTACACGTGCGAGAAACTCGCACGACTCTCATGCGAGTCTCTCGCATGAACACCCGGCACTGATGCTGGCACTGAGACCGGAGCGTGCGGCTGCATAGAAATACATGCTGCCGCAAGCTCCTGTCCGAGTGCCGGTGGCAGTGCCGGGTATTGACATGAAAGACTCGTGCGAGTTTCTTGCATGTCTGACCCCGGCCATAAAGTCTGCAACATTCCTCCTGTCTCACCAGGGGCTCAGCTTGCTCACCATAGCCGACACTATCTTGTAGACGAAATAAAAAAAATATGGTGGTGGTAAAGACAAAGCAAAAGGTGTGAAAGAAGAAGGTGTGAAACACCTCTGGCATTTTCCTGAATGGCTTCTGCTCCAGTAATGATACAAGTATGTTGGCGTCTACAACCCCTGGCAAAAATTATGGAATCACCGGCCTTGGAGGATGTTCATTCAGTTGTTTTATTTTGTTGAAAAAAAGCAGATCACAGACATGGCACAAAACTGAAGTCATTTCAAATGGCAACTTTCTGGCTTTAAAAAACACTAAAAGAAATCAAGAACAAATAATGTGGTAGTCAGTAATGGTTATTTTTTTTAAACAAGCGTAGAGGAAAAATTATGGAGTCACTCAATTCTGAGGGAAAAATTATGGATTCACCCTGTAAATTTTCATTCCCAAAACTAACACCTGCATCAAATTAGATCTGCTCGTTCGTCTGCATCTAAAACGGAGTGATCACACCTTGGAGAACTGTTGCACCAAGTGGACTGATATGAATCATGGCTCCAACAGGAGAGATGTCAATTGAAACAAAGGAGAAGATTATCAAACTCTTAAAAGAGTGTAAATCATCATGCAATATTGCAAAAGATGTTGGTTGTTCACAGTCAGCTGTGTCTAAAATCTGGACCAAATACAAACAACATGGGGAGGTTGTTAAAGGCAAACATACTGGTAGACCAAGGAAGACATCATCAGTCATTGATGATATGGGCCTGCATGTCAGGTAAAGGGATGTTCATTACATCTTCAATAAATGCACAAGTTTATGTTGATATTTTGGACACTTTTCTTATCCCATCAATTGAAAGGATGTTTGGGGATGATGAAATCATTTTTCAAGATGATAATGCATCCGGCCATAGAGCAAAAACTGTGAAAACGTTCCTTGAAAAAAGACACATAATGTCAATGTCATGGCCTGCAAATAGTCTGGATCTCAATCCAATTGAAAATCTTTGGTGGAAGTTGAAGAAAATGGTCCATGACAAGGCTCCAACCTGCAAAGCTGATCTGGCAACAGCAATCCGAGACAGTTGGAGCCAGATTGATGAAGAGTACTGTTTGACACTCGTTAAGTCCAGCCTCAGAGACTGCAAGCTGTTGTAAAAGCCAGAGGTGGTGCAACAAAATACTAGTGATGTGTTGGAAGTTTTTTGTTTGTTTGTTTTTCATGATTAAATATTTTTTTTCCCTCAGAATTGAGTGATTCCATAATTTTCCCCTATGCTTGGTTAAAAAAATAACCATTACTGACTACCACACTATTTGCTCTTGATTTCTTTTAGTGTTTCTTAAAGCCAGAATGTTGCCATTTGAAATGACTTCAGTTTTGTGCCATGTCAGTGATCTGATTTTTTTTCAACAAAATAAAACAACTGAATGAACATCTACCAAGGCCGGTGATTCCATAATTTTTGCCAGGGGTCGTATAAGACGTTGTGCACACATACTTATATGTGTATTAGGCCACGTTCACACTATCAGTATTTGGTCAGTATTTTACATCAATATTTGTAAGCTAAAGTCAGGAGAGGAAACAGTGTTGGACTGGGGTGCCAAGGGCCCACCAGTAACACTGACTTTGGAGGACCCACTTTTCAGTTGCATACAAATATTACACTACCCTTGTTCACAAAATTACTTATATCTCTATTTAATAATAAACTGGGTAGTTTGGTTATTGAATATGTTGCTCTTTTTCTGTATAGAGTGAATTAAGTGAATTATGTCAAGTACTGCCCATACAATGGGGTTGGTCACCCAGACCTGCACAGGGGCCCACCGGGGGATTCCCCTGATCCCCTATGGGCAGTCAGAGCTTGAGTGGAACAATCAGAGGAAAAGTATAATAGAAACACGTCACCACTTCTGCATTTTTCATCGACTCCTGGTTTTGGCTTACAAATACTGATGTGAAATACTGACCACATACTGATAGCATGACCGCAGCCTTACCACAAGTCTACCAGAAGCTTTTAGTATAGTAAGATGGACATTTAGTGGAGTAGGATGGAGCTTAGTACTCAGATATTTCTCTATGCACTTTCCTTTCCAAAATGAACTATACTACCTGATATTCAAAGGAAGGTGTCAGACGGTAATTGAGCATTTCTTGGTGAAACACTGGAGTAATGCTTCCAGACATTGGGGGTACAATCCAGACCCAATCAGCAGGACAACCTCCACGACACCGGTATTCATTTTCCATGTGTTTAATAAATGACTCTGTAGCAGAGTGATGATCCACAATTGTTACTTTATCACTCTGATGGAAAAAAATAGAAACAACTCATTATGATCAAAGAATATTCTCTTCATTTTATTTTTTAAAAAAGCGCCACGCTTGTCCTATGGCTGTGCCTGGTATTACAGCTTTACCTTATTCAAGTGAATGTGTAGCAGCAGCAGTGGAGCTGTTTCAGAACAACAGCTTAAACACTTATAACTAATGGACTGTCTATACGTGTATCCAAAAAAACTGACATATTCACCAAAGTTTCATTGTCCATAGTGAATAACCTTCAGAGTATCCTTGTTTTATCATGACTGTGATCCACATATTTGTGACGCACCTGATAACTGTACAGAACAGCAATATTAATTTCTACCAAAGCTTGGTCTTTCCATAGAGAAGACATTTTTCTTGTGTCCAGGTTCATCCTTTTAGCGACTTCCTGCAGGAAACAGTTTTATTAAATATGATCTGTCCAAATGATAAAGTGTAACATTTTCAGAACAATGAGCCTGGATTATTTTAGCCAAGGTGAACAATAACATTGGCTATTACTCCATCTCTTCTCTCTGAATATTTTTACTTCGTGTGAAATGTAATTTGGTGATGACTGAACGGGCTCAGATAAGGTGTGATCCGACATGATTGGGTGCTAACCGAGTGACTTCGGCGTTCTTGAAAAATATGTTCGAGCACCTGCACCTGCATGTCTCCCGGCTGTACGACAGCCGCAACACACGCAGGGGTTACCTGTTTGTTAGACATCCCTGCATGTGTTGCGGCTGTAGAACAGCACGAGACATGCAGCCGTGAGGACTTGAACATATTATTTGAGCACGTCGAAAACACTCGGTTAGCACCCGAGCACGAACACCTTATCCGAGCACGTTCGCTCATCACTAATGTAGTTTTGTCTGAAAAGCTGATATTGGTTGTGGATTTTACATATGTCGCAAGCTCCATAAGACCATTCAGCGAGCACCAGCTATTGATTTAATTGCTACTCTAATGCTTTTCATGTTTTACTCATTGAGTGCACACTACGCAAATAGGATAGGCCGGTCAAGTTACCGCTCACTACACCTACACGGTAGTCTGGTATATTAACTACCAAGAATAGTGAAACTCATACTTTCAGGTTCATGTTTTCCGGTTTCTTATTTTTTTTTTAAGAACGGAAGCAGCTGTAGAGCCATACAGTCGCTTCTGTCTACAGAATACACTTCTTTTTCCAAATTCATCTGAGAAAAAAAATATATAGCAGCACTTTTCTATTTTCTTCTATTGCTTATCCTTGTATGTTATTAATATCATTGAGAAAACATTTTAGCTTTTTAGTTTTTTTTATATTTCTAAGCATACATAATGCTGTTTACACCAGATCTATAACTTCTCGATCTAAGCATTCGACTAATGATTGTTCCCTTAGGCCTTTTTCACACTTCAGTCGTGCGACGTCAGTCAAAATCCGTCAAAATGTGGAAAAAAACGATCCGCCATTTTTTTTGGGCGGGTCCGTTTTTTTCCCATTGACTTGCATTAGTGACGGATTTTGACGGATGGTCGTCCGTTAGGTCCGTTTTTTGACGGATCCGCCAAAAAATAGGCGTCCGTCATTTCAGAAAAACGTCTAATGCAACGTTTTTTTGGTCCGCCAAAATGGCGGACTACGGCGGATCCGCCGCATCCGCCATTTTGTATAATGGCCACCTATGGGCGGCGGATCCACTGGCATCCGTCTTTGACGGAATCTGCCAGCGGATCCGTCGCCTCCATAGAAAACCATTGTAAATGCTGCCAAAACTGTCCGGGGTCTCTCTCTCTCTTACATTTCTGGAACGAAAATTTCATCTTTTCCGGGTGAAAAATTCTTGGCGGATCCGTCAGAAAGCTGATCCGTTTTACATCCGTTTTTACACTTTTCTGACGGATCCGCCATTTTCACACTTGGGCGGACGTCACACGACTGAAGTGTGAAAGAGGCCTTATGTATTGCAACAGTATTTTAATAAACTACTGTATGATTTAGTTTTTGCAAATGGAAATATTGCATATATTATTCAAAATGTTGCTTCCTTTTAGTAAAATAATGTTTGCATTTAAGAAGTAATATTTTGTTAATATTGGCCACCTATTGCACCATTTATGTGTCTTAAATATATAATATGGATATATAATCTAGATTGGTGGACAGTAAAAATAGGACTAATTGATAGTGATGTTTTATTATCTAATGCTACCAAAAGGTGGAGCTCTTTACCAGGCCACAGTACCTCCAGTATGTTATAGCGGGAGTTATCACAATAGTCTCGAACTCCAATTTCAGTCCCCATGTACCATCCACTAAAAGGACAAGCTGTAAACTCCAGGCCGCCGACCTCTAGTAGTAAACTGGACACAGCCGGCAATCCATACCACTTCAGATCCAGATCTTTGAACCATTCAAACCTGATGACAAGAATTAGAATGGATCTAAATTATATGCACAAACTGTTTAATATTCAGACGTGATAGATATCTGGTATATGTAAAAGTAGTTGTTCATTTTAATTGGAATTTTATAAAATCATAATATAACAGAGCAAATGGAAATCTCTGCAGCGTCATGAGGAAATAATCTGATTAGTAAAGTAAAAAAATACAAGCTTTTGTAACTGAATAATTGAAATAAAAATGTTCTAATACACAAATGTATTAGGGCCACGGTCACACATTCAGTGTTTGGTGAGTTTTTTACCTCAGTATTTGTAAATCAAAACCAGGATATAATAGAAACACGTCACCACTTCTGCATTTTTAACCCATTTCTGGTTTTGGTTTGCAAATACTGAGGTAAAACTCACCAATTACTCAATGAGTGCACGAGGCCTTATTGATTCCAATGATGATATAAAGGGTGGGACAAGCCTTACATAACACCACACAGATATGGCTTTATACTTTAGGTTAAGTTCACACTATGAGTTTTAGGTGAGTTTTTGACGCTGTATATTTTCACTGAGCAAAAAACATAGCGTCTTAAAGTTCCAACAAAGTGGGTTTTATAGAAATCTCCTGCCCACTCTGCTATTTTTACACAATACAAACTGACCTGTGGCGCGTGTTTGAAATCTGCAACATGTCAAATTCACTGAGTTTTATGTGCAGATTTTCCTCACAAAATTCTATTAAATGCGGAAAATTTGCATGTAAAAACACACGTTTGGTATGCGTTAACATGCATTGAAAAATGTAAATAAATAATAGGCACCGAAATGCTACAGAAAATCTGAAATATCAAAAACTCACCAAATCCTCATCATGTGAATGGAGCTTTAGACTTCTATAATTTCTACTTATCCTGCCATTTCTACTAAAAAAATAGCAATGTTCTCCCTACAAAAAAATATGCCTGGATGTAATGAATCTAAGACATGTTTTCCTATGACACTAGTGATGAAGTTTGTAAATAAACTATTACTAGTCGGTTATTTTGCAACGGTTGATTCAGTATATGTAACGTAAGTAAAGTCTTTGGATATATATGTTGACATGAAGAAATCTGTTATATTATGTGTCTAGGAAAGTTCCATAAAAGATGCCCACAGAAAAAAAGCCCACAGCCATGTATGTCCACAGGAAAATTGCCCACAAGGAAAGATGCCCACACAGAAAACTGCCCACATGGGAAAAATAACAAAAGGTTATTAAAACAGTTAATTGAAGAGGGCTAAGGCTGTATTCACACAAGGAAAATTGGGCACATGCTGGTACAGCCAGGGTCACACTGTACCCAGGCCGCGGTGTGATATAACATATTATACGTCGGATGCAGTAGGTGATAAAGACGTTATATTGGTACAGCCGGGGTCACACTGTACACAGGCTCAAGAGCGATATAACATATTACAGGTCACGGAGAGATGGGGAATAATAATGACGTTATATATTGATACATCAGGGTCACAATGTACACAGGTCCCGGAACAATATAACATATTACAGGTTGGACAGAGGAGGTGGTAATGATGTTATATCAGTACTGCCAGGGTCATACTGTACATAGGCTCTGGAACAATATAACATATTACAGGTTGGACAGAGGAGGTGGTAATGATGTTATATCAGTACTGCCAGGGTCATACTGTACATAGGCTCTGGAGCAATATAACATATTACAGGTTGGACAGAGGAGGTGGTAATGATGTTATATCAGTACTGCCAGGGTCATACTGTACATAGGCTCCGGAGCAATATAACATATTACAGGTCTATGGGGGTGATAATAATGTTATATCGGTACAGCCAGTGACACACTGTACACACATCCTAGAGTGATATAACATAGTATAGGTCGGATGGAGGAGGTGATAATGATGTTATATCGGTACAGCCAGGGTCTTACTGTACATAGGCTCGGGAGCAATATAACAAATTACAGGTCGGGGGGGTGATAATAAGGTTATATCGGTACAGCCAGTGTCACACTGTACACAGACTCTGGAGCGATATAACAGGTTTGGGGGGATCGGATAACTGTTGTTATTTTATCCATTTGAGCAATTTTCTGTGTGGGCAACTTTCCTTGCGGGCAATCTTCCTGGGGCATTCATGGTTGTGGGCTTTTTTCTGTGGCCATTTTTCATGTGGGCATTTTTCTTTTGTGTATTTTTCTGGTCATCGTCTAGGAAATCTGAGTTATAGAAATTTACATCTCATTATGAAACATTTGTGGTGCTAGTTGCAGTCAAGTGATAGGCAGAACTGTGTATAGAGATTAGGCCAGGATGGAAACTATCCACTGCGCATTTACCTGCAAATCAGTGACAAGTCTGCATGTGTTGTATGTGAATTCTGTTGTGGACTCAACATTAGGGATCATTCAGATGTCATGTACGAGAAAAAAGGACTGAATTTCATCAGTGATTTTCATTGGTTTTATCAGAGTTTGGTTCGTTTTTCATTAGTTTTTCTCATATGCGGAAATGTATATATACAGCTCTGGCAAAAATTAGGAGACCACCACATCAGAACCCTGTCATGGGCAGCCCATTCTCCAGACCTGAACCCCATTGAAAACCTCTGGAATGTAATAAAAGAGGAAGTTGGATAGTCACAAGTAATCAAACAAAGAAGATCTGCTTAAATTTTTGTGCCAGGAGCATGGGGAAAGACTGGTGGCAAGCATGCCAAGACGCATGAAAGCTGTTTTTAAAAATCACAGTTATTCCACAAAATATTGATTTCTGAACTCTTCCTGAGTTAAAACATTAGTATTGTTGTTTCTAAATGATTCTGAACTTTTTTTTGCATTGAGGTCTAAAAGCACTGTTTGTTTTTTAATTTTGACCATTTTTCTTTGTCAGAAAAAAAATACAAAATTTTTTGATTGTAAATTCGGAGACATGTTGTCAGAAGTTTATAGACTAAAAGAACAATTTACATTTTACTAAAAAATATAACCTATAAAGAGAAAAATTAGATAAACTGAATTGTGCATGTATTGCAGTGTGAGTGTAATAATATACTCACCTACCGCTGCTCTCTCCAGCGTCCAGCGTCGTTCTTCTTCTCTTCTGAGTGACGTCACCCCTCTGCAGTGTCCTCCAGGTCACACTGTGCCCTGTGTGACCCAGAAGTAACTTTTACAATTTAAGTCTATGGAACATCAGAACGGAGCTCCATAGACTACACTGTAAAAGAGACTTACGGCCCATGCATAGAGTATATCATCAGCCAGATAGTCTGAAGTGCGATGACATCACTGAGAAGCAAAGCAGAACGTTGCTGAACACCGGAGAGAGTAGCAGTAGGTGAATATATGAATACACTCATACTACATTAAATGCACATATACACACACTTAATAATAAAAAATAGATGGGAATTGTTCTTTAACAGTCCATGTAAATTGGCATCCGAGAGCGTTCCGATTTTTTTTACTAACCCATAGACTTTCATTTCTGATTTTGATCCAACACTCGAATCAATATCAGATGTGCAAATGGCCCCATTCACTATTTATAGGTACGAGTGTTCTCCATAAAAAACATGGATAGCACACATGCAAAAAAATGATATCTAAATGAGGCATAAATTTGCACCCTTCTGTGAATGAAATCTGTGGTGAAAGTACACAAATGCTCATATTTCTGCAAGGAATAAGTCTGCAGAAAGATGGGGCTGGAACGGGCACAGTTAGAGTAAGCCTGGACATGACAGGGGTTTAAAAGTAGGAGGCCAGGAAAGGGTTAACTTTTAATTCTGCATGTACATAAAGAGGAGAATTTAGGGGGTGTGGGTTGTAGGTTAGGTCACATAGACCAGTCTTGGGTAAGAGCTAATGTGGGGTGGGGTATTTTAGGGTACCTTAAAAGAAGAGGAGTACACGTGGACCAACAAATTCTATCTGGGTATGGAACCAGTGAACATCCCTCCCACCCAACACTCTTTTTATGTTTGGTTGGCAATGATCAAATTTCAGTTGTGATGTGTGTGATTTTGGTATTAGGCTTTAATTTCATCATGGCAGCCGGAGGTGAGGAGGTAAGGGATGGCCTTGGTTAATTAGGGTCAGGGTAGCATCAGAGGTATGGTGACCCTTCATTAGTACGTAAGTGTTTTTACTTCCCGCTGGGACGATTGTCAGAGAACAAAAGAACTGTTGTGTGGACAGTACTGTGACAGTTTATTAACCCAAGTTGGAGCAGTGCGACTGGGGAGTGTTGTATTCGGTACTGCTCAGTGTTGGTGGGCCATCTAGAACCACCTTAGGAAAGAAATGTTTTTTTACATTTGTTTGTATTCATATTGTAATTAATAAAGGCTACTGTGGCCATATATTTCCATCGTCGCTCAGCGTTATGTCTACTATTCATTAATGTCGTAGACACTTTTTAGTACTCTATTCATGTAGATTAACTGTTGTGATCTGCTGCAGATTTAATCTCTGGAAATTTGCAGGCAGGAAAAATCCTTAGCAATTCCATCCTGTCCAGATTATCACTTACACACTATCATTGGATTGCAACTGGACCAACAATTGCAATGAAATCACACTTTCCTACATGTTAGTATACATGGAGCAACTGTAGACAAAATTGTCACCTATAGTAGTAAGTATACAAACGCTCATTTGTTAAAAAATGTATAGCACAGCATCATTGCGCTACATTCACTTTATAATTATGCCATACCTGGCAAGCACATCAAAAACTGATAATTAACACAGTGGATCATGCTATCATACTTAGGATGCCTGATTGGGATCTCAATAATCATTTCTGGTGGGATCTCAAACAGTTCTGGATCATTGCCGTCTGCTTGAAGAACGAGAGGGAGGACATCAAAACGGCCTCGAGGAGCTTTCCAGCCTTGTTGAATGCAAATCTGTCAATGGAAATCATTTTAATAAAAGATGATAGAATAGAAGCAATGTTCACCAGTGAGAACCTGATGTAAGTATCCCTCAACCATAAGTGATTAGCTGAATATTGTGATTACCTCAGTTAACTCTACATTAGCTGGATCCCCAAGTACTGAGCCATCAGGCTGCTTGTATCCAGCGTAACGGATAATCTGTGTATTCCAGACCCTGAAGTCATGTTTTCCATCAGTCCTTTGGGGGAAAATAGTGATTGCTGATCTGTGAAAAGAAGCATCAGACAAGCCTCAACAACATCAGACAAGCTGGTTGGCATGATGTATATTATAAAATGTGCTACAAAGATCTCACCAGTATTATCCATAAGTAAGATTTGTATTACTCCTCAATTTTTAAGCACATATTGAACCTCACAGTTTTCTGAAGCAATATGACCATAAAGTAAGTTTATATCTCTGCATGAAATTTAAAGGGTTGGGAAGTGGTGTAGCTTGAAGCTCCTGAGCCACAATATAGAATCTCCAACAGGGCACCCAACAATCATGGATCTTTAAGGCTAAGTTATCACGATGAGTTTTTGTGTGTTTTTGATGCTGTGTACACTGTGTGCAGAATTATTAGGTAAGTTGTATTTGAGAGGATTATTTTTATTATTGAACAACAACTATGTTCTCAATCAACCCAAAAGACTCATAAATATCAAAGCTTAATATTTTTGGAAGTTGGAGTGGGTTTTTTTTTAGATTTGGCTATCTTAGGAGGATATCTGTTTGCGCAGGTAATTATTACTGTGCTGAATTATTAGGCAACTTATTAAAAACCAAATATATACCCATCTCGCTTATTTTCACAAGGTAAACCAATATAACAACACAAAATTTAGAAATAAACATTTCTGACATACAAAAAAAAAAAAATCAGTGACCAATAAAACCACCATTCTTTACGATGACACTCAAAAGCCTTCCATCCATAGATTCTGTCAGTTGCTTGATCTGTTTACGATCAACATTGCGTGCAGCAGCCACCACAGCCTCCCAGACACTGTTCCGAGAGGTGTAATGTTTTCTCTCCCTGTAGATCTCACATTTTATGAGGGACCACAGGTTCTCTATGGGGTTCAGATCAGGTGAACAAGGGGGCCATGTCATTATTTTTTCTTCTTTTAGACCTTTACTGGCCAGCCACGCTGTGGAGTATTTGGATGCATGTGATGGAGCATTGTCCTGCATAAAAATCATGTTTTTCTTGAACGATACCGACTTCTTCCTGTACCACTGCTTGAAGAAGGTGTCTTCCAGAAACTGGCAGTAGGTCTGGGAGTTGAGCTTCACTCCATCCTCAACCCACAAAGGCCCCACAAGTTCATCTTTGATGATACCAGCCCATACCAGTACCCCACCTCCACCTTGCTGGCGTCTGAGTCGGAGTGAAGTGCTCTGCCCTTTACTGATCCAGCCTCGGGCCCATCCATCTGGCCCATCAAGAGTCACTCTCATTTCATCGGTCCATAAAACCTTAGAAAAATCAGTCTTAAGATATTTCTTGGCCCAGTCTTGACGTTTTATCTTATGTTTCTTGTTCAAAGGTGGTCGTTTTTCAGCCTTCCTTACCTTGGCCATGTCCCTGAGTATGGCACACCTTGTGCTTTTTGATACTCCAGTAACGTTGCAGCTCTGAAATATGGAAAAACTGGTGGCAAATGGCATCTTGGCAGCTTCACGCTTGATTTTCCTCAATTCATGGACAGTTATTTTGCGCCTTTTTTTATCAACACGCTTCTTGCGACCCTGTTGGCTATTTGCCATGAAACGCTTGATTGTTCGGTGATCATGCTTCAAAAGTTTGGCAATTTCAAGACTGCTGCATCCCTCTGCAAGACATCTCACAGTTTTTGACTTTTCGGAGTCCGTCAAATCTCTCTTCTGACCCATTTTGCCAAAGGAAAGGAAGTTGCCTAATAATTAAGCACACCTTATATAGGGTGCTGATGTCATTGGACCACACCCCTCCTCATTACAGAGATGCATATCACCTGATTTACATAATTGGCAGTTGGTTTTCAAGCCTATACAGCTTGGAGTAGGACAACATGTATAAAAAGGATGATGTGATCAAAATACTCATTTGCCTAATAATTCTGCACACAGTGTATTTTCGCTGCAGAAACGTACTAGAAATGCATCTAGTCTACATATGACTGTATAAAGTTTTGCCAAAGTCAAGAACCTGGAAGTATAAAAAATAAAGCACTTTTACTTAAAGAGAACCTGTCACCAGGTTTGGCTGATATGAGTTACGGCCACTGCCTTTCAGGGCTTACCTACAGCATTCTATAATGCTGTATATACGCCCCCGATCCGACCTGTAGGAGAAGAAAAATAACTTTTATTATACTCATCTGCGGGGCGGTCCAGTCCGATGGGTGTTGCAGGTCTTGGTCCGTCGCCTCCCATTTTCTTATGATCTCAGCCCTCCTGCTTGCTTCATGTGGATGACGTATCCCTGCGTCATCCACACAGGCTCCGTGTCATGCTGCTCCTGCGCAGGCGTACTTATCTGCCCGGTTGAGGGAAGAGCAAAGTACTGCAGTGCGCAGGTGCTGGGAAAGGTCAGAGAGACTCAGCGCCTGCGCACTGCAGGAATTTGCTCTGCTCTCAACAGGGCAGATAAGTACGCCTGCGCAAGAGTGCAATGCCGGGGAGTCGTGAAGAAAGCAGGAGGGCAGCATCGCAAGAAGATGGGAGGCGCCGGACCAAGACCTGCTACACCCATCGGATCGGACCGCCCCACAGGTGATTATAATAAAAGTTATTTTTCGTCTCTTGCAGGTCGGACGGGGGCTTATCTACAGCATTATAGAATGCTGTAGATAAGCCCTGAAAGATGGTGGCCGTAACTCATATCGGCCAAACCTGGTGACAGGTTCGCTTTAAAACATTACATACCAAAAATAGAGAAAGACGTAATGAAAAAAGTAAGTAACCAAATTTATCTAATAGGTGTGCTGCAGAAAATGTGCAACTTCAAAAATGCATCAAATACGCATTATGGGAACTTAACCTAATAGTACTGGTCTTCTTAACTGGTCTTCTCATTTGGGCCACCTTGGGTTCTGGTCCACAGTGCGACTGCAACCACAGAACCATGTTTAGTGTGAAGACTCCTGGATTGGACCCTCTGGGTCGCGATACCAACCCACCCTGGGTGAGCTCACCTAGTGAGAACCACCCCCTATACAGGGAGCATCAGGGGCAGGCCCGAGGGGATAAAGTACCACGACTGCTGGAACCAGGTGGCCGGCTCACAGAAGACGGGAGTACGCAGGGTTTGGAAGTGTGCAAAGCGAGGACATGGGAACACGCAGAAGTATGCAGGGTTTTGGGAGTGTGCAAAGCAAGGACACGGGAACATGCAGAGTACAGGATAGTGCAAGGCGTATACATGGGAGTACGCAACAGACAGTAGTGCGTATAGCATGCGCCGAGAAGCACGCTGGGGTAAGAGGCAAAACGGTGCGTGCGGTGAAGCACGCCTGGGTACAAGGCAAGGCAGGGTGATCCGCGCTGGAAAGCACATCTGGGTACAAAGCAAGGCAGAGCGCCGCACTGGAAAGCATGTCTGGGTACAAAGCAAGGCAGGGCACGTGCTGGGAAGAACGTTAGAGCACAAGGCAGGGGACCTGAGTACAGAGAGCAGCCAAGCAGGGACCAAGCAGGTCTAGCTAGGAAGCACAACAATAATCAGGCCCCGCCTACAGGAAGAGGCAGCCTGATATAGGGAAAGTGTGCTGGAACTTCCGGGTCAGGTCCTCCAGGATCATAGAGACGTCAGAGATGGTGCGGCCGTAGTCAGGCTCAGGAGGGAGCGCATGCTCGCTGGACAAGGACCTGGAGTCAAGTGAACAGCAACAGTGTCAAGCGCAGGAGGTGCACGTGCGCACTCGACGAAACCCACAGACCTGCCGCGATACCGGTAGTGATGATGTCGGGCGCTGAGCTCCGGCGCCGGAGGTATGCGGTGAGAGCGGCATGACATTTAGTTATGCCCCTTGAGGTGGGCATGAACAAAAGAGCAGTTTCCACTTAACTGTAAGCCCTCTAGCAGATTGGGTGTCATCCCATAGCCAGACTGCTAAATAACTTTACAATAAATGATCTTTTTGAAGTAAACTAACAAGCATTAATTTATTTTTCCCAGTTTTTGTCATCAAAAAGATCTTACACTGTTAGTGTCAAACATACACAGAAATTTTTTTGAGAAATGAATTAAGTTTATCAATTGAAGTTTTTTGGTCCGCTTTCGCTCATCTCCTTTCCCCGGGGTATTTGATTGGCTTTTTCATGTCTGTTCTTAGTATGGTTGCATGAACTAAAACAATTATCAAAAACCTATTAAAAACAAGCATGTTATATGGAAAGAGAATCTGAAAAATGAACTTTAGAAAGAAGAAGAAATCATATAAACTTTAGAAATGTATAAGTGGTATAGGCCAGAGCTATGTGGAGGCTTTTGTCACAGATTTAGGGTATGTGCACACAAAGTCTTTTTCAGGGGGAGACTCTCCGTAACTCACACTCAATAAAAAATAAACATACAAAGCAATATAAAGACAACTTGCTGTTCATATGTTCAGTATTTTCAACTTTTTTTTAAGGTTTATACGTTTCAAGTTTCCAAGAGAGATTAAAATAAGCGACCAGTCCATTCTTCAGGAGAAGCCGCTCTCTATTTTATATATACAAGTTAAAAAAAAGACGCTAGCAGCAAATCCACCACGAAAACAAACAAAAAGACGCCAAAGAAGACTCAGAATAACAAGAATAACACAGCCGACGTTTCTTGAAGCATCTTCATTTCGCAGAACCTGTCGGGTGCGTCAGCGTCTAAAAGATGTTGTGTGCACATACCTTAGAAAATACATTTTCACATAAAAATCTCATGTTGTGCAGTTCAAGGTATTATAATATTGTGCTGTTCACATGAATTGGACGACACTGCAAAACCTTGTATGGCCGCTTGTTGCCCAAAGTAAGAAGTCTCCTGCAAGCTGATGTATTATTGGGGAGGCTGCTCATCTTTTGTGAGTGCTGTGGTTACTTCAAATAGCTGACTGTAGGACCCCCACTAACCTAATATCATGTCCCATCCTTAGGATAAGCCATTGGCTGCATATAATAGTTTTTTTGGTCTGCACTTTTACACATGGTTTTCATTCTGGTGTCATTCCTGTCTCACCTGAGGTTGCCTTTGTTGGTGGCATACTTGATGTGGTTGCAGATGTAATTATACATCCCATGGGCAGTGGTACAATCTCGAGCATCGAAGACCTGTGGCAGTACAAGGAAAATAATGTAATTGTCCCAAATTCTACATCTTATTTTCATTGAGTTTCAAAATGTAACAGTGACTGCATCTGCATATTTCATTTCATTCATATTTTTTTAATGGCAAGAAAGGGATGAAAATAGTTAAAAAAAAGCATACTCACCTGTCTAAGCCCTCACCTGACGCCTTATGTCGTGACCGTAGATGGACCTTGTGTGGCCATAGGGGCGATATTGCCCTCTACATGACCACATTAAGCCACTGTCACATGAGAAAAGGAGTCAGGTGAAGGCCTAGAGTAGGTGAGTGTAATACACATTTTTGTCATTTTGTGACCCCTTCCCTCCCCGCCATTTATAATACTTTGGGGTTTGGAGAGACCGCAGAAGATAATGAACTTCTTATGGCAATCTGCTCACTTTTCTTTTGAACCAACTGTAATCAGACTGAAATGAACCTTCTGGCCAAATCAAGCGAAACAGACCAAAACGAATTTCGGGAGATGTGCTCCTCTGCACTCATATCATCATTAAAAGGTAAGGGCTTTTCAGATTATTACTATACAGTTCTGTAGAACTGCTGTGTGCACTGACCCTGATACATATTTAGGACACAGATAAAGATATCCCACCTGCAGTTTGGACCACTGGATTCTTCCCACACAGCGAGCTGCATTACGCCACGCATGTTTAGCTCCATATATCAACTCTGTATCACGAAGCTGGTAGGTATCTGTAGTTTCAATCTCCTTTCTTACTTCTTCCAATCTTTCTAAGTGAGCCTTAGAGCCAAATCTTCAATAGTAAAGGTCAAACATGTTATACATGACATAACATATCATGTCAGTTGGGACAGATTGGGAGACTTGATTAATGACGACAATGTTAAGTTGCAGATTAGATTCTCATTATTTGTTTATGGATCATTATAGGATTTTAATATCATCATTAACTATCTAAATCACATCACCTGTGTGTCAGTAACACTGCCATGATCTCTCTGAAATTTTCAACTCTAAGACATACAGTATAGACCAAAAGTTTGGACACACCTTTTCATTCAATGATTTTTCTGTATTTTCATGACTATGAAAATTGTAGAATCACACTGAAGGCATCAAAACTATGAATTAACACATGTGGAATTATACATTACACTTTACAAAAAAGTGTGAAACAACTGAAAATATGTCTTATATTCTAGGTTCTTCAAAGTAGCCACCTTTTGCTTTGATTACTGCTTTGCACGCAGAAAAGGTGAACGGATGGACTCTAGATGCCTGGTTCCCACCGTGAAGCATGGAGGAGGTGGTGTGATGGTGTGGGGGTGCTTTTCTGGTGACACTGTTGGGGATTTATTCAAAATTGAAGCGGTGAGTGGTCCAGCTCACCCCAAACCATCTCGATTGGTTTCAGGTCTGGTGACTGTGGAGGCCAGGTCATCTGGCGTAGCACCCCAACACTCTCCTTCTTGGTCAAATAGCCCTTACACAGCCTGGAGGTGTGTTTGGGGTCATTGTCCCGTTGAAAAATAAATGATGGTCCAACTAAATGCAAACCGGATGGAATAGCATGCTGTTGCAAGATGCTGTGGTAGCCATGATGCTTCAGTATGCCTTCAATTTTGAATAAATCCCCAACAGTGTCACCAGCAAAGCACCCCCACATCATCACACCTCCTCCTCCATGCTTCACGGTGGGAACCAGGCATGTAGAGTCCATCCGTTCACCCTTTCTGCGTGCAAAGCAGTAATCAAAGCAAAAGGTGGCTACTTTGAAGAACCTAGAATATAAGACATATTTTCAGTTGTTTCACACTTTTTTGTAAAGTGTAATGTATAATTACACATGTGTTAATTCATAGTTTTGATGCCTTCAGTGTGATTCTACAATTTTCATAGTCATGAAAATACTGAAAAATCATTGAATGAGAAGGTGTGTCCAAACTTTTGGTCTGTACTGTAGACATAAGAAGTCACTGCAGCTTGCACCTGTTCACATTTCTTTCATTTTGTTAGGATGCTGGTCAGTTTTTTTTTTGTTGTTGTATACCATTGAATGTAGTCAATGCCTATATATTTGATTGAGCACTCCTCTCACCAGTATAAGGGCTCATTCAGACTTCAATTTTTTTTAGTGTTTTGATCAGCGTTTCATAAAATTTTCGGCAATTTTCTCCAGTTTCTGGAGTCCATGAAACCAGTCCATGAAAAATCTATAGTATGTGGATGCCATCCAAGCCCATAGACCTGCATTGGAGACTTTGCTTCGATACTCAGATCAATGTCGGCTCTGTCTCTGCAATTTTGCAGTGACCAATCACTCAGACTAAAAAATTAGACATGTGAACAGCCCCATAGACTATCAAAGGTATGAGTCATGTGGTCTAACCATGTGACCTTATGGCCATAAATGGCAAGTAGGGATGCTTTGTTACTCTTTGCAACCTCCTGATAGCAAAACATAATAGGTACATCACTGTGCATATATAAACCACTTCTATGTACTGAATTCTAAGTTACTTTATCTGCAAAGGGAAATGTGAACATTGTGCAAACCTAATGAGGTAGCTGCTAGCTCTGCTGCATCTTAAAGGCACATACACAACAACTTTGGGGCATTACACATGGTAACTTGGTCATAATTCAAACTACAGCCATCCTAGTCCTATAACAGGACAATTGCATGCTGAAGAGATACAGCTTGAGACTATCTCAACTGTCATGAGGAGCTGCCCATAAACACACATATCTCTCTCAGTTGAGGAGTAGTGCTGACAGGACACAGATTAGATCTTTTCACTGACAGAGCACAAACGGGAGGGCAGGGTTTCTTCAGCTTCAGGGTTCAGCAGAAGGAGTTACTGTACATGCTCATTCAGTGAAAAGATTTATTTCGTCTCATGTCAGCATTGGTCCTCTACTGAGACAGGTATGTGTGCTTATGATGGCATGTCCTCTTGACAATTGAAATACTCTTCAGGTCTTCTTTTTCAGCATGCAGCATATGACTGAACAGAAGGAGTAGACATGCTCAGTCATTGAAAAGATTTATTCTATCTCATGTCAGCTCTGCTAATTGGCTGAGAGAGGTATGTGTGCTTTTGATGGCAGCTTCTCTTGACAGTTGAGATAATCTTGAGCGTTGGTTCTTCAGTGTGGAGACACGTGACTAGGGTGGCTGCAGTTTGAATAATGACACAGGCAATGTATTTATCACATTTTCAGAGAACCCCATTAATGATTCTAAACTTTAAAAACATAAATCATAGCTAATTAATTATCCATGCAAGAGCGTAGGTTAGAGAGAGTGTGCTTCACAGAGAATGCCAACTGAGCTCTGGACTTTGTGCTTCACAAACTGTAATAGCAGAGAAATTAAGTCTTGAGAATGATACAAACAATATAGTAATCCACCAAATGTGTAAAAATATTACCAGTAAATAAGGGCACATAATCTATAACAACTAAACACAATTATCGGGCAAAGTCCATGGAAATGTAGAATAATAATTTCATATTCTCATATTTAACCGCTAAGTAATGTATTGCAAATGCATCACCTTTTGATTGATGTGTAATATTGGTCAATGAATTCCTTGGCAAGGGGAAGAAGCTGCTCTTTAGTTCGAATATCTTCTGGCTTACGGACATATTGTGGAGGAGTCATGACAGCTCCCATGCACAACTGTTGTGTGCAAGGTGTAGGCTAAAAGACAAAGAAAATTCACTGAATAAACTTCAAGACAATTGACTTTTATATTAATTGTTTGCATAATTTTTATCTTACCAATGGTAAGTGTTACCTGCAGCAATTAAAATGAATGTTACACTTAAAATCTTGGTTTAAATGTGTATTTGCTGTATATGGTATATTTATAACGTTTTTGTTGATTTTATTGATTGTCTCTGTATATTTTATTAGTATATTATTGGGTGATGTTGTACAACGTACCATTGATGCCTTGAAGTGCAGTGTGTCATGCAGCACAGTATTTGAGTCCCAATTTTTCAGTCTCAGATATCGAGGACATTTGGAAGGACTTCCATTCACCTGGCTCTTTGCAGGGGACTGTCTTCCCGAGGCTGAAACCTGGAATTATAAAACAGAAGCAATGCCAATGCCCATAGGGAAGGAGAAAAGGAGAGGAAAGTGCTTTTATGATGTATAGACCTGATTTGCAGCCCAATAGAGAATAGACATGAAGCCAAAGCAGAAATAATTCTTCACATAAAGACCAACACCGTTTCATAATTAACTAATTTTCTTGGCATGAGAAATAGTAAGTCAGACATTATTGTGCCACAAACCATTTCATATTTTCTACTTTTTCGAACTCATATTAAAATACTGCCTGGAATTGTACATAATACCGATAGCAGTTTTTCAATACTCCAAGATACATAAAATGTATATTAAACTGGCCATATGCAATAGATGAATGTCAGCTGAATCCGACAGTTTTGTACAAAACAGCTTGTGGTTAATGGTGGTATCCTGACTTAAAATTCATCATGCCCTACCCCTTTTTTGGCCTGACATCTGCTATAGAGGTTAACATGCCCTATCCTTTTGTTCTTAACATACATACGCCATTGACAGATTTGTCTGGTAGCAGCTTAATCCCCTCTTCCTATTGAGAGCATATGCATGCTCACGTGAGCTGGGCATTCATGATTATGTGGGGGGCAACAAGAGTTCTAGAGAATTATCTAGAGGCCGAACAAGCATTCTTCAAACAGCTAAAGTGTACAGCCAGCTGCTCTCCCAAGTCAATTAATTTTTTATTATATTAATCTTTCATGTAAATAGACATGTAAAATATTTTATTATTTTCTGGTCTTCAGTCAACCTTATGAAAAGTGCAATATATGGGGTAAAAATTTGTAGACACAGTGGAGACACAAAGATCCGTAGGTGCTCTTGTCCGCTAGCCTAGCTGTCTTAAGAAAGACCGCATGGGACAGGGCTCTTCCAACTGAACCATCCATCCTTCCTCGTGGGCAAAACACTATTCAGACAAGAAAGTTTGAGGTACCACACTCTATTAGGACATTATTGGATCACTAACATTCAACAACATATAGTACATTCAAGCAAGTACACAAGATGATGAAAATGATATATACAGTCTCACCCTTCCGCTGGCTCACCGGGGATTAGTACCTCGGCAACTTTGAGACTTCCAGGCCCAACTACCCCAACCAGCTTTTGCCAGGTACTCACAGAGAAGATGTAGTGGCAAGATTAGGAAGCAGTCCGAACACAGCAAGGTATGTCACCAGGAGACTTGATTATCCCAACCTGGGTTCTCCAAATGACTTTGTGAGCACACCTGTATTCCACCAGCCGGAACCATGGTTCCTAGGCTGAAGTTCTGTAGAAACTCCCAGGTGACAGGAGCAGGGCCCTTTTATGTACCACAGCTCTCATTTCAGGGCATTGTCCCACAGGTTTAGGGGAAGGTGGGGGAGGTAATCCATTTTTCGACCATTCAATTAGACTGCATATTTGACCTCCAAATTTTGCAGACTTGTACACTGCAGGGGGCTGATGCAATATGTAATCAGCAGGCATTCCACAAATTAATATACAACAAGGGTCATCTGACAGTTTCACATGAAACAATGGCTCATGTCCCTTGACCTGAACAAAGGAGCAGTACGTATAGCATAATTAAGAATAATTCAATCCCTCACAAGTGTCCAGATTGATGCTGTGTCATCACAGACACCCCATATATTGAAAACATAGAATCATAGAATGGTAGAGTTGGAAGGGACCTCCTGGGCCTTCTGGTCCAACCCCCTGCTCAAAGCAGGATTCTCTAAATCATCCCAGACAGATGTCTGTCCAGCCTCTGTTTGAACACTTCCATTGAAGGAGAACTCATCACCTCTCGTGGCAGCCTGTTCCACTCATTGATCACCCTAACTGTCAAAAAGTTTTTTCTAATATCTAATCTGTGTCTCCTCCCATTCAGTTTCATCCCATTGCTTCTAGTCTTTCCTTGTGCAAATGAGAATAAAGATGATCCTTCTACAATGTGACAGCCTTTGAGATATTTGTAGACAGCTATTAAGTCTCCTCTCAGTCTTCTTTTTTGCAAGCTAAACATTCCCAAATCCTGCAACCGTTCCTCATAGGACATGGTTTGCAGACCGGACACCATTCTGGTGGCTCTTCTCTGAACTTGCTCCAGTTTGTTGATGTCTTTTTTAAAATGTGGTGCCCAAAACTGGACACAGTATTCCAGATGAGGTCTGACCAAAGAGGAGTAGAGGGCAATAATGACCTCACGTGATCTAGACTGTATGCTTCTGTTGATACATCCTAGAATTGCATTTGCCTTTTTTGCTGCTGCATCACACTGTTGACTCATGTTAAGTCTGTGATCAATTAGTATACCCAAGTCTTTTTCACATGTGCTGTTATTTAGCCTTATTCCTCCCATTTTGTATATGCTTTTTTCATTTTTATTGCCCAGATGTAGTACTTTGCATTTTTCCCTGTTAAAATCCATTCTGTTAGTTGCTGCCCACTGCTCCAGTTTATTTATATCTTTTTGAATCCTCTCTCTCTCTTCTCTAGTATTAGCTACCCCTCCTAGCTTTGTGTCATCAGCAAATTTGATCAGTTTACCCTCAATTCCTCCATCTAAATCATTGATAAAGATGTTGAACAATACAGGGCCCAAAACAGAGCCTTGTGGTACCCCACTTGAGACATTCTTCCAACTGGATGTGCAGCCATTTACGACCACTCTTTTGGTCCGATCACTAAGCCAGTTATGAATCCACCTAACAGTTGCCTTGTCCATTCCATACTTTTTCAAAAAGGATTGTGTGAGATACTTTGTCAAATGCTTTGCTGAAGTCAAGATATACTATATCTACAGCATTTCCCTGATCCACCCAGTCAGTGATTCTTCATAGAAGGAAATTAAGTTAGTCTGACATGACTTATTAGTTACAAACCCATGCTGACTCTGTTTAATCACTTCATTCTTATCCAAGTACTTGCATACATGTTCTTTAATAATTTGTTCAAAGATCTTTCCTGGTATAGAAGTCAGACTCACCGGCCTGTAGTTCCCTGGGTCCACCTTCTTCCCCTTTTTGAAGATAGGAACAACATTTGCTCTTCTCCAGTCTTCTGGGACTTCTCCTGTTCTCCAAGAATTTTCAAAGATTATGGACAGTGGTTCAAGAATTTCTTCTGCTATCTCCTTCAGTACTCTGGGGTGTAATTCATCTGGACCTGGAGACTTGAATTCATTTAGGTTAGCTAAGTGTTTCCTCACTGTCTTTCTGTTTATAGATATCCTGGATTCTTCTATTCCTTTAATAGGACAGTGAAGATCAGTTGATGTGACATTTCCTTTCTGAGAGAAAACAGATGCAAAATAGGAATTTAAAAGTTCAGCCTTCTCAACATCCTGACTTACCATTTCATCATTTTCATCCTGTAAAAATCCTATAGCATCTTTGACTTTTCTTTTACTTTTGACGTATCCCCAAAATCCTTTTTTGTTGCTTTTGACGTCACTTGCAAGCCTTAATTCATTGTCAGCTTTAGATAATCTGATTTGTGCCCTGCAGGTTCTGCAGACGGCATTATATTCTTCTTTAGATATGCCTCCCTCTTTCCATTTGATAAACATTTCTTTCTTCCTTTTTAGCATGTGTTTAAGTTCTGTGTTCATCCATCCTGGTTTCCTTAAATGCTTCCCATTCTTTCCTCTTTTCGGAATTGTTAACGATTGTGCTTTGAGAATCTAATTTTTCAAGATTTTCCATCCTTCCTGGACATTTTTGTCCTTAAGGATATCCAGCCATTGGATCCCTCCAATTCTCTTTCTAAGTCCCTTGAAATCTGCCTTTCTGAAATCTAACCTTGACATCTGAGTCTTCACAGGTCTTCCTCCTCTTGTTATCCAAAATTCTAAAATAGCATGGTCACTACCTCCTAGGGTCCCAGCCACTCTTACCTCCTCAACCATTTCCTTCCTGTTTATAAGGATTAGATCCAAGGTAGCAGATCCCCTTGTTCTCTCCCCTACCTTTTGAAGATAAAGCTGTCAGCAAGAGAGGATAAGAATTTCCTGGACCTGTTAGTTTTGCCTGAGAGAGATTCCCAACAAATGTCTGGATAGTTGAAATCTCCCATAACCACTATGTCATATTTTTTGGAGAACTGGGCCATTTGATGCATAAAGAGTTCATCCATATCTTCAGCTTGCACAGGGGCCTGCAGTAAATGCCTACAATGGTGTCCTTTCCATTGTTCTGTCCTTGTATTCTTACCCAAACAGTTTCCACAGAACTCCCAGTCTCTGAAGCGTCCATCTCTGTGCAGATATACGCTTTTCTAACATACAATGCGACATCTCCTCCTCGTTTATCAAGTCTGTTTCTCGCAAATAAGTTGTATCCTTCTAGCCTTGTATTCTAATCATGTGTATCGTCCCACCAAGTCTCAGTGATTCGAATGACATCATATTTCTTCTCCTGCGTTAGTAGTTCCAGTTCTCTTTGTTTGTTGCCCATGCTTTGTGCATTCGTATAGAAACACTTTAGTTTGTGATTGGTTTCTCTTTCTTCAATATTTTTTTGTAGATTTTTTTGTCAATTACAAGAGAATGCACTATGTGGAGGATAACATCAATGCAATCATTATTTTCTCCATAATGGACCAGTTTTATGTAATTCATTTAAAAAAAGTGAATAAATATGTTTCCTTTTTGGAATTTAAGTGGTAGGTATTGACTCCTGATTTTTGTATCATCAACTTGGATTTAAAAATTTTGATTTGTGTAATTATAATAGTGAAGACAGTACATGTTGAAAATTTTCCTAGCCCGGATTAACAAATAATACCTTTTGAAGTCAGTGATACCCTATATAATGCGTAGGCTTTGTAATCTTAGCCATACTCATACAGATGAATAAAATCAAGCACTTGTCATAACCTGGACAGGCACAAAACTGAACCTGAGCTGAAAAACATTTTCTGAGATAGTAGGAGGACATTTTTTCAATGAGCCTGTACGCAGTGGAGCTATAAAGTCTAATATTACTCACTGTTGTAAGGTCTTTGCATTGAAGAATGCAGAGCTCGATGTTTAAATACCTATGGGACCCAGAGTATGCTGCAGTGTGTTGGCCTTCTGTATCATTGGCACTTTAGCAAATCAGCTCACTGGAACTCTAAATTTACAATATTGCTGAATAGATAATACTAAATGGAATAACATGGATTAGACTCCAGCGTCTGCTCGCAAGGGGATAGGTATTTCACTGTGGATCTATACAAGACTGGCAGGGAAATCCTGCATTTATTTAAAAAATATAAGTTAAAAGCAGATTATGCAGCACGTGTAGCAAATACAGAAACAGGGATTAAAATCAAGCTTTACAGAGAGAAAGATTTAACTAAAAGAGGAAGGGGAATCCCATAATCTGCATGTGCAGGAAACACTTAAAGGAAATCCCAGACACTATTTAGAAACATTTCATGTTTCACATGATTGGCAAAAATGATCATTTACAGTATTTAGAAAATAATTATTTATAG
The DNA here is from genome assembly GCA_033576555.1 of Oophaga sylvatica. Classification (NCBI taxonomy): domain Eukaryota; kingdom Metazoa; phylum Chordata; class Amphibia; order Anura; family Dendrobatidae; genus Oophaga; species Oophaga sylvatica. The sequence continues at coordinate 826,766,138 of JARQOD010000001.1, read as the reverse complement.
TTTCTAAACACAACTTTTAATCTTTGAATCAGTCCCATTATGACAAATTAATAAAACCAAGCCCCTAACCCTGCAGTCTGCCTTTATTAACATTTTTTATAGTATGGGTCATTCTAAAAAGTTCACTAAATTCTAGTGTGATGCTATAATAGTATGGCACCGCTGTAAAAAGTCAGTTTATGAAAATTCTTACTGGTTATAAAGTCAACATCCAAAGTCATTGATATTGTTAAAAAAAATTGGAAGCACAGAAATTACAGGATCCCCAACCTCCTCTCACATTAGCATCAGATAAAAAAACTGTACATCGGGAGTTTCATAGCAAGGATGAGCAACTACATGCAAGGCTTATATTACCAAGCACAATGACAAGTGTCGTAGTGGTGGAAAGAAAGACACCACTGGACCCTAAAACAGTGGAAATGTGTTTTGTGGAGCCACGAATCGCGCTTTTCTGTCTGGCAGTTTGATGTATGAGTTAGAATTATATGACTGCCCAGAGAACCTTAGTTGCCTTCCTACATTGTGCCAACTGAAAAGTTTGATGCAGGAGGGATAATACTTGGGGGTAGATTTTCAGGGGTTGCCCTTAATTCCAGCAAAGTAAAATTCTAATGTTTCAGGAGATTAAGACATTTTGGACAATTGTATGCTTCTAACTTTGTGGGAACAATTTTGGGAAGGCGCCAATGCATAAAGCAAGGTCTAAAAAACCATGGTTAGGTGAGTTTTGGGGTGGTAGAATTTCACAAAGTCTTTACCGTAAGTATATCGAATACCTGATGACCTAGAACAGAGATGGTGAGTCTTACCCAACATCAGTGTCTGACCTCACAAATGTTCTTCTGAATGAATGGGCATAGTCTTGTAGAGATCCTTTCCAGAAGAGTGGAGGCTGTTTTAGTTACAAAGGGAAAACCAAAAATATATACCTATGGATCTAGAATGTGATGTCATAAATAGAGATGGCGAACCCGAACAGTAAAGTTCGAGGTCCGTACCGAACATCGGGTGTTTCTTGCACTATCATCTGCATGATAGTGTGGCTAACATTGCCTCTGATAGGTGGTAAAATCATTATTGCTGGTCAGACAGCCGCAGTTACCATGCTGTCAAATGACACCGTGAGCCTGCAGCTGTGATCGGAAGTAAAAAGTTTACCTATGGTCACTGACGTCAGCTAATGGGAGTACTACTACTCCACACATCAGCCTACGCTTACTGTCGCCAATAGCAGCAAGAGCAGGAGTGGCTGATGTGAGTATTGATCAGCCGGAAACTGTGTTCTAAATAAATAAAAGAAAATAATGGTGTGGGTTCTCCCTGTATTTTTGATAACTAGCCAGGCAAATAGGTGAGTATAACTGTATTTGCTATTTTTAAATCAAAAAGTAAAAGTGTTTTTTATTTCAAATAAAGGACTTTATTCCAGCTGTGTGTTTATTTACAATACAACTATAGGATTAGTAATAGATATGTGTCTTATAAACACCTCTTCATTACTAATCCGAGGGCTTGATGTTACCGGACAATACAAAGGTCATATCAACCGCACAAATATAAATCCCACTTGCCACTGCCACAGTCTAAGCGGGAAGAGCCAGGCAAGTTTACAAACACACTTAAAATAAAATTTTTTTAAAAAAGCTAAACTGGTCTCAGGTTATAAATGATTAACCAGCAGAATAATATCAGTCATATAACAAACAGTTGAATGAATTATGTATATATCTGGCAATTTCTTTTAAACTTAGAATTACTCTATCAGACAGTAATGTTATGTTACAGTGGGGAAAAAAGTATTTAGTCAGCAACCAAAATAAATCTTGCCAAATCAGATAAGGTGATTTTGTGGATTTGTTTTCTCATTTTGACTTTTGACTCTCTTAAGTTGTGAGCTACTTTTTGATGTCAATTACAGGCCTCTCTCATCTTTTTAAATAGGAGAACTTGCACAATTGGTGGTTGACTAAATACTTTTTCCCCACTGTATATATAGATTAGAAATCATGTAAGATCGCAGATCAGATCAAATAACTACAGCATTCTCACTAATAGTTACTGGCATATCTCCTAACATTTGAATCTAAGACGGTGAGACATTTTAGGTCTCCTATAGTTTTGCTTGGAAATATTTCCAAAACAGTATAAAAAACATTCATTTTGGCAAAAGTCTGATCACATTAGCATTATCCTCTTTTGCAAAACAATTTATGGGACAGTCCTGTGAAAAATGGGATTGTTGCCTGGTTTTCATCGTGTACGTCTGGTGCCACCTCCACTGACTATACTGCTGCCTCATTAAGACATAAACTCAGCCTCCCCATGGAATGGCTGACATCATTCATAATGTAATTCATGGGCATCTGCCTGCCCTCTATACTGCACCCCCTGGGAGAAAAGAAACTGGATTGTGGAGGTCCGATGCAAGTTTATGGTATTTTTACCATACTTTACATGTTAAATATATTTGGATGTTTTGCAAATATCGAGTGTCCAAACAATGAGCCATTGTCTGTTGGCTCTTCTAGATGACACAGATCCTCAATTTTTAGATAAGAGGCTTAATAGGTAATGACTGGGAATAGATTTTAGGATTGACAACTCTATTGATGAACTGTAGTAAACAGAGAGCACAATATTGTCAGAATTTGTTCGAATCACCTTCACGATGTAGGCATCTCTTCCAATGTAATTCTTCTACTCTCACCCTGCAGCACCTCAAGTTTTCAGATTTAATTTGAAAACAGGTAGCAGACCTAGAGAGAGGGCATAGCTGCGTTTTTTATATTGAATGCAATAAGCTACCAATATGCCAAAGGCAAAGTGCTCTCCGTGGGATTGAAAGCAGTTTTTCTAATTTTGGCATAAATAAAATACTTAATCATTTGCATTTCGTTCTGTGTGTTTTACACTCCACTTCATTCTCATTCGATTTTTTTGAACTTCAGATTGTTATTTTAAGTTTCACAAGGCTTTTGCTGTTAATATTTCAGTGAAAAAAATATAACAATGCGCACATAGAAAATGTCATAAAATAGCTTTCCAAATATCCATTGATTGAAGTAAATAGGTGTTATTAAATATGGCCAGGCCACAGAAGACAATTTGTATTATGGCTTCAGAACTAACGTATAAAGGATTATCTGATGCATCCTAGTTGTACAATGCAATGTTTTATTTGTCAGTAGTACGAGGAGATGCTAGGAAACAAGTGACAACCTTGACTCTTCGTCAATAGTGAACATCAATTTGTCCTTACGATGATATTACTCAATGAATGATAGAGCGCAGATGAGACTTGTAGACAATATCCAGAACAACGATGACAAGTAAGGGTTCTGCCAGTTCCTGATAAAATACAGATTATAGTAAAGTGTAACAGTCTAAAACCTGTCATACCTGCTCACACTCTAGGTAAGGGTTGTTTAAGACGACAGGCATATTACTGTTGTTCCTCCATACATCATTTAAGGCGGCATCATTTCCTTCTCCCTTTTGGGTTTTACTGAAAATAAAGCAAACACTAGTTAGTCTTCTGCATTAGCAGAAATAGTCAAGGAGGCCATTTATTTAATACTTACTCTGAGTTATATTTATAATGTATATACAGTGGGTATGGAAAGTATTCAGACCCCTTTAAATTTTTTACTCTTTGTTTCATTGCAGCCATTTGGTAAATTCAAACAAGTTCATTTTTTTTCTCATTAATGTACACTCTGCACCCCATCTTGACTGAAAAAAAGCAGAAATGTAGAAATTTTTGCAAATTTATTAAAAAAGAAAAACTGAAATATCACATGTCATAAGTATTCATACCCTTTGCTCAGTATTGAGTATAAGCACCCTTTTGAGCTAGTACAGCCATGAGTCTTCTTGGGAATGATGCAACAAGTTTTTCACACCTGGATTTGGGGATCCTCTGCCATTATTCCTTGCAAATCCTCTCCAGTTCCGTCAGGTTTGATGGTGAACGTTGGTGGACATCCATTTTCAGGTCTCTCCAGAGATGCTCAGTTGGGTTTAGGTCAGGGCTCTGGCTGGGCCAGTCAAGAATGGTCACAGAGTTGTTCTGAAGCAACTCCTTTGTTATTTTAGCTGTGTGCTTAGGGCCATTGTCTTGTTGGAAGGTGAACCTTCGGCCAAGTCTGAGGTCCAGAGCAATCTGGAAGAGGTTTTTAGCCAAGATATCTCTGTACTTGGACGCATTCATGTTTCCTTCAATTACAACCAGTAGTCCTGTCCCTGCAGCTGAAAAACACCCCCATAGCATGATGCTGCCACCACCATGTTTCACTGTTGGGATTGTATTGGGCAGGTGATGAGCAATGCCTGGTTTTCTCCACACATACCGCTTAGAATTATCAACAAAAAGTTCTTTCTTCGTCTCATCAGACCAGAGAATCTTATTTCTCATAGTCTGGGAGTCCTTCATGTGTTTTTTTAGTAAACTTCATGAGGGTTTTCATATGTCTTGCACTGAGGAGAGGCTTCCATCTGGCCACTCTGCCATAAAGGTCTGACTGGTGGAGGGCTGCAGTGATAGTTGACTTTGTGGAACTATCTCCCATCTTCCTACTGAATCTGTGGAGCTCAGCCACAGTGATCTTGGGGTTCTTCTTTACCTTTCTCACCAAGGCTCTTCTCCCATGATTGCTTAGTGTGGCTGGGTTTTAGAACAAATGCACTACACAGGTGCAAAATACTAGATAAACAGCCACTCACCACATACCCATTCAGGGAGGGGGTGACTGCCCAGTATACAATTGCACAATGAAGGCCCACATAGGGTACCGTTCACACAAGGTTAATGCATAGTGTCTGGTTCACAGCCTATTAGTCATGCCCTTACTATTCGACTAGGCGGGCTGGCCAGCACACTCTCAATGCATAACAGTGTGAACACCCCTCATGTGAGACCAGACGTGATTGGGCTTGACTGCACCCTGAAAAAACTGCGAAAAACTGCGAAAAACGCAAAAAGTTTTTTGTGAGGTATTAGCTGATATTTTGGCCAAAATACGTAAGCTCGTAACCTGCGCCAAAGGTCCTCACGCTTACGAGTACCTACACTAAACTATTCCGCAAAGCCACTAAAAAAGACTCAACGTCTCCAAAAATCCAATTGAAACAGCAAGCAAAAAGGCAGAAAAACTCATTTGCCCAGGTCTTAGAACAAATGCACTACAGGGTGCAGCCTGTGGTGAGTGGCTGTTTATCTAGTATTTTGCACCTGTGTAGCAAACATCTTGCTTTATGGGCTGGCTGCACCCTGTAGTGCATTTGTTCTAAGACCTGGGCAGGTGAGTTTTGCAGCCTTTTTGCATGCTGTTTAGACGTTGAGTCTTTTTTAGTGGCTTTGCTGAATAGCTTAGTTTGGCTGGACGGCCAGCTCTAGGAAGACTTCTAGTGGTCCCAAACTTCTTCCATTTATGGAATATGGAGGCCACTGTACTCTTAAGAACCTTGAGTACTGCAGAAATTCTTTTGTAACCTTGGCCAGATCTGTGCCTTGCCATAGTTCTGTCTCTGAGCTCATTGGCCAGTTCCTTTGACCTCATGATTTTCATTTGGTCTGACATGCACTGTGAGCTGTGAGGTCTTATATAGACAGGTGTGAGCCTTTACAAATCAAGTCCTGTCAGTTTAATTAAACACAGCTGGACTCCAGTGAAGGAGTAGAACCATCTCAAGGAGGATCACAAGGAAATGGACAGCATATGTGACTTAAATATGAGTGTCTGAGCAAAGGGTCTGAATACTTATGACCATGTGATATTTCAGTTTTTCTTTTTTAATAAATTTGCAAAAATTTCTACTTTTCTGTTTTTTTTCAGTCAAGATGGGGTGCAGAGTGTACATTAATGAGAAAAAATGAACTTTTTTGAATTTACCAAATGGCTGCAATGAAACAAAGTGAAAAATGTAAAGGGGTCTGAATACTTTCCGTACTCACTGTATTTTAGAACATGTTGGATGCTCGGGTTTTGTCCAGTATATTGAAGAGCTATCTCTAGGTTCACCCGTCACCCTACCCAATCTCACCCACCAATTTACAGTTTTAAGAGCTGTGGAGCTCTGGTTCTAATCAGAGTTTACATCCAGCTGCCTCTGAAGCTGATTGTTGGGGGTGCCAGGTGTAAGGGTCCATTTACATGGACCAACCGGAGGCCTCAAACAACCACTGATTGATAAACATTTATTGATTGGCAGTCGTTTAATGACCTGCAAACACAAGCAGGTCGCTGTAAATGGTGGGCATTGAGTGGTCTGTGGTAGATTGTTCAGTGCACATAGGCTGCCATTGTGCAAGTCCTGTTTAAACAGAAGTGTTACTTTATCTTTCAATGTAAATGCAGCAAAAGACCACTATCAATCTTATATTACATAAGGGCCCGTCTCACATAGCGATATCGCTAGCGAGATCGCTGCTGAGTCACTAGTTTTGTGACGCAGCAGCGAGCTCACCAGCGATATCGCTGTGTGTGACATTCAGCGACGATCAGCCCCCCTGCCGGGTATCGCTGATCGTCGCTGAAATGTCTGGACATTTTTTTGATTGCTGGTCTCCCGCTGACAGGCACGCATCGCTGCGTGTGACAGGCGGGAGACCAGCGATCCACTTTTAACCAAGGTACACAGCGGGTTTCCAGGCGCGGGGCTGTGCCTAGAAACCCGCTGTGTACCTTGGATACCAGCTCCCTGCATCAGGGCGCTGGTATCCAAGGTACACTGCGGGTAACTAGCGATGTTTACCCGCAGTGTCCTTGTGCTGATCGCTGCCTGAGCTGCCTGTGTGGCAGCTCAGCAGCGATAATATAGCGATACACCAGCGATCCTGATCGTTGTCGGGATCGCTGGTGTATCGCTATGTGAGACCCAGCCTTTACCTATCCTAATGCTAGGTGCAAACTGGCATTTAGCATTTATTGTAACATATGAAAGAATCAAGAGATTTATGCAAATGACACTCTGGTCAAGCTCTGATTAGAGTGTCAGCACAGATGGAGAAAAAAATCACTCAGTCGTCTCCATTCTGTCAGTCAGTGGAAATCGGACTGCATGTTTTCCTCGGACCCATTGACTTGCATGGCCAAGTGCAATTTGAATATCAGATTAAATTTGGACATGCTGCAATTTTTTTTCCTCAGACTCCTGCTTTGCAATAATTGCATGTATAACTTTCATACAAGAAATCCAAATCTGACCTGGTTTTAGGATAAATAGTATTTTTTCATGTTTAACAATGTTATATTCTCCAAACTAAACAGCCCTTAACATTCATATGCAACAGGCATGTGTCACGATATGCCAGTCTTAAGTAAGAGAGAGGGGGCCTCAAACTGTCCCTGAAGCTGGGACCCTTGCTATTCCTGTCCCGGGGTAGTCTTGAAGGCAGAGAGGCCCGGGTCTTCGACCTTACTATGCTCCTGAATGCACACTGAACTATTCCCTCCCCCACCCAGGCAGGTATGGGACAGACATGAAACAGATAGCACAAACCAGACAGACAGGGGAAAGAAAGAAAACTGCAATCACACAAAAATGCTCATGAAACAAAAAAGAGGAGAGCAAGGGGACAATAGGAGCGACCAACCACATGAGAGGAGATAAGGAAATACACACACAACCAAAACTCCTAGAGTTAACACCAACTAACCGCCACAAATAAGGACTACTCCTTCACCACCAAACTGAGTAGTTGTAAGCTGTTAACAGTAGGGAACAAAGGAAGAAGTGAGGTGTATATAGAAGGTCCTGCAGAGTGATAGGATAATCATAATAGCAGATGGAAAACACCTGCAGTAAGAAAGGAGTGAACAAAAGACCAAGGGTAATCAGCACCCGGACAGCGACAGGAACTCCAGTGGCTCAGCAGACAACCAGAAGACTGCTGGATTGAATCATGAGGCATGACAGCATGATTCACAGCAGATATTACATTTGTCCAGGTAAATATGCAACATTCATCCTCCATATAGTTTACCTGAACTATTTTTTGCTGGCTACTTTGTCTTCAAAGATATTTCACAATCAAAGAAGTTAGGGTTCATTTAGAAGATAGCTGTGCTGTAAATTTGGTTCAGCAAAACTGCATGAATTACATCCAGAACCATGTAGTACATTGTGGATGTACTACCCAGACCCCCATAAATACAAACATTTTTACCAAACAATTGTAAGATGAGCACACTGGTTGCACAAAAATAAGTGCTCATCAGCCCTTTATACAAAAGTACGGACTCATCAGCACTTTATACAACAGTATGGACTCATCTGAACTTTATAAAAAAGTAGGGAGTCGGGACTCATCAGAACTTTATGCAAAAAGTACAGACTCATCAGCAATTTATACAAAAGTAGGGACTCATCAGTTCTTTATATAACAGTAGGAACTCATCAGCAATTTATATAACAGTAGGAACTCATCAGCAATTTATGTAACAGTAGGGACTCATCAGCACTTTATACAAAAGTAATTACTCATCAGAGCTTTGTACAAAAGTATGGAATCAGAGCTTCATGATAAATAAAGAAGTTGTCCCTTGACAATGTTCCTTAGCCCAACCAAGTGTAGCATCTTCAGTTGATAGTCACACATGATGTTTCTAACGATCCCACATGGTTAAGAAGGAGAGGAAAGTATAAGTGAATATACTATACTGTACTATACTATACTGATGCCGCAGGCAGGGACTTTTCTAGCTTCTGATTTGTATAACGATTCTCCAGTAACTAGCCTATGTGCTATAACTCAGGACCTTTGAGCTCATCTCTTTGCACTAGTTCTCTAAAAGGAGGTCTGTGGCTGGACATATGCGCTTTTTTTTCAGTTCATGTCTCCGGGCACTGAGCTCGCCCTACTGCACTGGTGTGATTTATTGGGATGAGCTACTCCACATTATGCTTGCTACTTAGAAGAAAAGAACAGGCAGTGAGGAGTATCGTCTTACAAATCAGTAGCTAGAAAAGTCCCTGCCAACAGCATCAGTATAGTATATTGCCTTATCCTCCCCTAGCTAACTTCTCTGGGACCCATAGAAAGAGCATAGAAACCAGCAGCTAAATCAGCGCTACATGGTCTGGCACAGTCAGGCCAGATGCATCAGGGGAACTAGTGCAAATAGGTTTATCTCTGCACAGCAACATATTTTTAAACACATCCAATTGTGGAAGTGCTTAATTTTCCATCATCTATTGATAAAACAGCACTTTTGTTCAAGGAACAATCCCTTTAAGTGCCCAGTATAAGCATATTAGGAGGTCCTAATATTATATTTTGTTAAAGTCTCTGGGGATAAAGCCAACGAAAATTAAAGTATAGCAGGTCATTGTTAATACACACACATTTTGATAAGTAGGATATCTGTTTTGAATGGCTAAAAGTGGAACCAAATGGGTCCATCCACAGCTACAGACCATTGCAAATGTGAGCAAATTTGAGAAATGTCTGTTGGTTAAACAATATAGGATAAATGTGTATATAAATGCACATGTATTTTTGAGGCCACTTATTGGCAACAGAGTTTATAAAGCAATGTGTCTGATGATAAGAAGGGTTAACTGAAGTCATTTCTTAATAAAAAAGCATTATTATCTACATTACATGACTTGGCAGAAGGGATGAAGCAGTTTAGGATCCTGTGGGATACAAAGGGTTATTTTCTCTTTAACATGAGCTTCTAGATCCATAGGAGTGCAGTAGGAAACAGTACCACTATCAATCTGATCACGTGTTTTACATATGATACACCTGCTATTTAATGGTTAATGGTTGTGTTTTTTGGAGATTTTAATGCAACTGCTGCTTACCATAGTACAAAGCTAAGGATTTCATTTGGGCTTTATTTCATTTTCAGACTATATGCTTTACTGCACATTGCTATTAATATGTGAAATGTCTGACTCATGGCACAGTAGGCACTTCTTTCTATAAATCATAATAAAAACAGTAAACTTCTGCTATTGTGATCTGTTGATCTATATAATGTCCACACTTCTGCTAGAAAACATGTTTATGATACATAACAATGTGCAATAGTTGAAATCCTAAAAAATCGGGAAATCACAGGATGAAAAGGCATGTTAATGATATGCAAAGGATGAAAAAATATAAACAAATTTTTCAAAATATTTCAATTTATTCATTATTAAGTATGAGTGCCACATGCACAAATGCACACTCCTAAACGCCTTGCCATGAGGCTATTATTATGTTAAGTAGCTGTAACGCTAAATAAATCCATACATTCATTTTGCAATCCGTGTTTCCATTTCATAAAAATCCCTTATCTAATTTTTATGCTAACGAGCCCTAAGTGCAGGGAACTTGGCCCTGCCCATACCGCTCTCTGGGCTCTCCACTTTCTTTTCCTCCACTGACCCGACCCGACATTCCCAGTGGCAGTGTATGTGCAGTAAGGTCCTGAGTCCTGAGGAAGCTGTGAGTGCCGGACTATTGATCTGCACATACCCTAGGGAAAAGTATCAAGTCTCTGAGGGAAGAGTAACTTGTCAGTCAGTGTTGTGAGGCCAGAAAGAGGGATTTATTCAGCATTAACATAGATAATTAGTTTGAGGTACAAAAACCTGCTGACAGGTTTACTTTAATAGCTGTCTGAGGATTGTTCTGCCATGATGAATGCACTTGGAGGAATGGCTGTACCACTACTTTCACAACCCAATCAATGTAACACCGAGATGTAAGTGTGTCTAGAATGAAGGTTAGAGAGGTCCAGATATTTTACATTATGCCACCCAAGAAAATAATGCCAGAAATACTTGTAGGACGGGTGTAACATTCCTGTATGACTACCTCTTCATGGCATTGCCCACATGGTCTACAGACCAATCTTCAGATATCATTGTATCTAAGACAAAAGTGGTACTCATCACTAAAAAGGATAGACCTCCTTTGCAGCCTCCATTGCCATCTTGTTCTGTACTATGATTGCCGTTGAGAGCGGCAGTAAGAGATTATTGGAAAACATGTAGCTGGATGTCTGATTCATAGTCCAATGTTGTGCAAACATCTCCTGATGGTTTGTTTAAACATTATTTGATGCTTTTGGGCATGGTATGTGGTGTCTAATTTCCCTTGCAGTTCAGAATGGATAGTCAGGGAACCAGTGATATAGATATTTCTCCAAAGTGTGAAATTAGTGTGCCCTTCAGCATGACAACTCCAGGCTGCATGTTGCTCATGCTACTGTGAGCAGCCAGCATGGCCTAAATGTGCTACCATAATGTGCAGTGTCTCTGGGACGTACATTGAATACATTTGGGACGTCCTTTGTCATTAATTGCAAAGGGAGCTGCCAGTAGAGGATCTTGATGATTTGCATGCTGAAGTGAATTCAGCATGGCAGAATATTCCTTAGACAACTATAAATGGCCTTATTGATAGCAGGTTAATATGTGTAAGTGGTGGTTATATTCAATACTGAATAAACCATGATACTTTGATATTGTTATTTCTATTTTTTCACCATTTGCATATCATCACCATGTCTATCGACACTGTCATTCCCATAACTTTACCTTTATGCTGCTGCAATTTCAGTTTCAAGGAGTGCACATAGCACTGTTGCTGTTCTAGTAACACAAAATGTAATGCAAATATGTTCTATACTGTAGTGTGCTACAAATAGTGTGCTCATTTTTATATATACATTTCTCATGTTCTTTTCTCCTGTACATTTATCACAATGGTTTCAAACTGAAAATTAATTCCATACCCAAAAATGTTACCTAATATAGAGAACCATATCAACTTCTCCAAAAATGAATGATCTTTGAATAATAGTAATTTCCACAATTTGATATGTTTTAAAATAATATTCCTGTGCTGAAATAATCTTATAAATGTGTCCCTGCTCTGTACTATGATTGGCTGTGTCTGACCATACAGGAACATGGTCTGATCATACCACAGCTCCTGGGTGGGGGAGCAAAAGAGTATACAGACAGGACACCGGGGGATCACAGCTGATTCTTTCTTTGAGGTAAAACATCGCTTAAAAACAGGCAGGGAAATATTTTACGTCACATAAAGAATCATCTCCGATCCTATGCTGTCCTGTCTGTATACTCCCTTTTGCTTCCTCTCCTCACCTGTTACTTATCTCAGCAAAGCAAATTTTTTTTAGAACGCACCAATTGTGGAACTTATCATTATTCCAAGATCTATTGATTAAAATGTATTTTATTCATGGGACAGCCTCTTTAAATACCTTGTTAGTTATTTTCTACAAAATATATCAGCACAATGTACTGTATCTGTGACTCTATTAACGTCTATATACTGAGTCCACGATCGCGCAGCAGTGATAGAACACATAACCAAAAACCTTTCATGATCAGGTCCACATTTTTTTGGGGCTTCCAATCTGACAACAGAGCCAACATCAAAAAAGAGAAAACCATTTGCTATTGACGGCTGATCCTGACATATTTGAGAACATTCACACATCTCTGTCAGTCAGGTTTAGGCACCTTTCTGTCTCCATTAAGATTTTACACACTGACAGTCAGCTGAAACTTGAAGAGTCAAACTCAAAAGGACCCAACTAGTCTTTGCCTCAATGGAGTGATGAATTGTCTTTTTTTCCTAAAGAAGTAATTAATGATGCGCTGATAGCAGACATGACATAAATATAATTCTGGCTTCTGGCTCACAATGTAAACACTCTTAGTGAAAAATAGCAAATAAACCTGTAGTGTTGTTGTGCAGATGAAGGGAACTCCAGAAGGCCACACAGAGATGCTGGATGGTAGGTTTAAACAGTCATACTTTATTTTCCGTTCCTCTCCCTGGCTCCCCTTACCCAGGACTTCCCCCTCCTGCCTTGTCTCCTCCTCCCCATTAAATCATCGTTACTAGGCAGAAACTGAAACAAGGATAACAGCAAACCAATCACAGATATAGTAACAACATCACATCTCTCCTCTTCTCACTAAACAAAACAACATTAGAACTGGATAACGGTCCAAAAGTTCACATTAGTACGAAGGGTTTTTTTTTTTTTTTTACTGCAGAACATAGTCCAAGAGGTGGACTGGCGGTCTACGATTTACCCTCGCTGGATAGCGGTGAGACATCACAGTCCCAGATGAACTTTCTGAGTCCCCTGAGGTATCCTCCCTTGGAACTGCTGAGCTCTGGGGATCCGGCAGGACGTCATCGCTATCTGCCTCGTCTGTTTCTGGGACATAGTCGCAAAGTTTTTTAAAATGGGACACGTTCCTTGTGACCTGGCGACCGTGATCTTGAGCAGTAACCATGGTGCCTTTGACTTGTGTGACCTGAAAGGGTTCAGGATAGTATTGTGATGCAAACTTGTCACTAGGTCTTAGCCTTTTTACCAGGACCAATCTCCCACCAATACTTCCGGTGGCTTGCAACGATGACTGCTCTTATCTGCATACCTCTTCATCTTCTGTTTGGATATGGCATCCTTAGTAGCAATTGGGGTTTGAACAGGGCTCAGCGGAACGCTCGGGAGTTTGACACGCATAGGCCTGTTGAACAGCGCAGTGGCAGGTGGTATCCCAGTAGTAGAAAGTAGCTCTGTACTGTCTAAGAAATCTGTGTAACTCTTGCTGTAAATCCTTGTGCTCCATGGTAGCGATCCTCAAAGTTTTGTTGATTGATTGCATGAACCGCTCCACTTCACCATTGGCCTGAGGCCAGTAAGGAGTTATTTTCCTGTGAGTGAAACCAAGATAGGTTGCGAATGATCGAAAGTCTGTGCTATTAAAAGGTGGTCCATTGTCGGACTTCACTGTTTCCGGTATGCCATATGCCGAGAAGATCTTGTCTAATTTTGGTATAACAGCCCTGGCAGAGGTTGACGAAACATGTTCAATGACTGGGAACCTCGAATAGTCATCCATGACAACCAGCAGATAGGAGTGATCCGGTAAAACACAGAAGTCAACACTAACAGCAGACCACGGGCCCTCTGGCAGGGGTGTCATTTGTAAGGGTGCGCGTCTATGGTCAATTGTAGTTGCTTGGCAAGGTATGCAAGTTTCAATGAGTGCCTCTACTTTTTTGTCTAGTCCTGGAAACCAGACTTTCTCTCTCAGTAATTGCTTTGTTTTCACCACCCCTTGATGAGCCTCGTGGGCCAGATCCAGTACTCTGCTTTGAAGTTTCTGGGGTATCACCAGCCGATTGTTACGCAACAGTAGATTTGAATCAGACACGGAGAGATCATGTCGTGCATTAAAGAAGGCTGTCAAGTAGGTTGTTTGATCCGGTGTTTGGAGGCGGGCTTCAGCAAGAAAATTGCTCCAATTTTTAGGTCGAACAGTCTCTATAACTAACTGAAGTTGGTGATCGGAATCCACCGTTTGTTGTATTTCCTCCATAGTCATAGCTTTTGGCACAGAATGTGCAACAATAAAATTGATATGTTCCTCTGCAAGGATAGTTGCTGGGATGTCGTCCTTGGTAGTTTGTGGTGTTGGGTGTCTCGAAAAGTAGTCTGCCGGATTACCAGCTCCTGCCTCGTATCTCAACCGAGACTGGTAGTTCTGTAGGCGGAGCAACCAGCGTTCAAGTCGTGGGGGAGGCTTTGAAGAATGTTTGTTGAAAAGCGGAATGAGCGGTTTGTGGTCACTTATCACTGTGAATTTATGTCCCATAAGGTACAGATGAAAATGAAGGCATCCCCACACAACCAAAAGAGCTTCCCTTTCAGTTTGTGAATAGCGTTGTTCTGTCTCTGTTAAGGCTTTGCTTGCATAGGAAATGGTAGAAACGTTGCCTTCTTTGGACACTTGTGTGAGAATTGCACCCAGGCCCACCGGACTAGCATCCACGATCAGCTCTGTGGACTTTAGAGGGTCAAAATAGGCCATGACGGTGTCGCCAGTCAGACCGGACTTCATGGAGTCGAATGCTGTTTGGTGTTCAGTAGTCCATGTCCAAGGAGTGTCTTTTTTCGTGAGTAGTCGCAGGGGTTCGGAGACCATGGCCAGATCAGGCATAAATCGCCCACAGTACGTGACTAGTCCTAGAAAACTGCGAACCTCTGACACATTTTGAGGTTGGCTAGCTGACTTTATGGCAGAAACTTTCTGAGGATCTGCTGAAACTCCTTGCTCCGAAAAGATATATCCAAAGAAGCTTAATGACTTTTGGTTAAACTCACATTTTGATGGATTGACAGTTAGATTGCAGGCTTGCAGTCTCTGAAACACTTGCTTAAGTGACTGTCATGCTCCTCTTGGGTTGTACCATATATAAGAATGTCATCACTGACGTTTAGAACTCCTGCTATTCCAGATAGAACCTGACTGATAACGTTCTGAAATATTTCTGCCGCAGATGAGATACCAAAGTTCAACCTCTTGAATCGTCGTAAGCCCACATGGGTACTAAAAGTTGTAATGTACCTGGAATCTGGATGCAACTCAAGTTGATGATAACCTGATTTTAAATCAATTTTAGAAAATACTTTTGCACCATTCAGGTCTGTGATAATGTCATCAATAGTGGGCGTGATGTGCCTTTCTCTTTGAATAGCCAAATTGGCATGCCGCATATCCACACATAGCCGGATTTTACCAGGCTGCTTTGGTTTTGGTGCAACAACAATGGGCGATACCCAAGGAGTCGGGCCTTCAACTCGTTCAACAACATCAGACGCTTCCAGATCTTGCAGTTCTTGCTCCACAAGTTTGCGGACATGAAATGGGATGCGCCTGTGAGGTTGAACAGACGGCTGTATTGACTGGTCAATATGCAATTTTATCTGAACGTCTTTTAGCTTACCGAGACCTTTAAAGAGATTGGGGTATCTCTGCATGATGTGTTGGGCCGAAGGACCTGTGACGCTATTGACCAGGTTGACCAGACCCAGAGATATAGCACTCCTGCAGCTGAGAAGCGTGTCTGCGGAGCACTCTACTACATATACAGTGTCGGTGATGGACTTCCCGTCAGCTGCAAGTTCTGACTGAAATTTGCCACACAGGGGTAGTGCAGATGCTGAACCATAAGGAAAAATCTTTAGGCTAGTGCTTTGTAGAGCAGGTCTATTCGGGAGTCGGCTATAGACTGCACGGCTGATGACGTTTACTGATGCCCCCGTGTCTACTAGGGCTTCCACCGGACTACCATTTATCAGGATAAGTCGCCTTGGACTGGTAAGTGCGTGCAGTGTTTGAGATCCCTCTGCAGTCACTGAGAATAGATAAGTACTGTGAGGCTCGTCAGTAAGCTGCAGCGTTTGGATTTTCTGTGACCTGGGTTGTACTGTGGGATGAGGGGATTGTGGTTTGGATCTACACACTTTTGCAAAATGGCTTTGTTTTCCACAATTATGGCAGGTCCCCCCTTTTGCTGGGCAGACATTCTGGTGAGGATACGACCCTCCACAGTTGTAGCAAGTTGCCCCCTGCATACGAGGCACAGGCGGTCTCTGTGTCAGCTTTGCTATACAAGATGGTGCTTCCGCCTCGCACTCAATGTTCTCTATGAGTTTAGCTTGTTTTTTGGCGGTATCATTTACACGTGCTGTTTCAAGCAGTTTTGCTAAAGTCATGGTGGGATCTCTGAGTGTTTGTCTCCGTAACTTAGAGGAGATGCAGCCTTGTAAAATCTGCATTTGGATCTCTTTGTCGACATCTGCAAATTCACAGTAAGCTGCAAGGTGCCGTAGTCGGACATGATATTCATCAATGCTTTCTGTTGCTGACTGCTTTAATTGTCTAAACTTGAAGATTTCAAATGCTGCATTTCTGTGTGGGGAGAAATACTTGCTTAATGCTGCCTTACTGAGCTCATAGTCTTTGTCTTCTCCTGTATTAGGCAGAGTAGTGAAGATATCATAGACTTGTTCCCCTGCATAATGTAATAGCATGGCTTTCTTCCTGGTATCATCTGATATGTTCATGGCTTGTAGGAATATATCAAAACGCTTCAGCCATTTCTCCCAACATGCTGCTAGGTTAGCTGGGGACTGATGCACATCAAAAGCAGGGAAGGCAGGTAAACAGGCCATTGTTGTAGAGCTGAAATACCTTTAGCCGATGATGAACGCTTCCTCGTCGCCAGTTGTAGTGTTGTTGTGCAGATGAAGGGAACTCCAGAAGGCCACACAGAGATGCTGGATGGTAGGTTTAAACAGCCATACTTTATTTTCCGTTCCTCTCCCTGGCTCCCCTTACCCAGGACTTCTCCCTCCTGCCTTGTCCCCTCCTCCCCATTACATCATCGTTACTAGGCAGAAACTGAAACAAGGATAACAGCAAACCAATCACAGATATAGTAACAACATCACAAAACCTAAAAGCTGATCTACTAAAGCCCTTAGGGTATGTGCACACGATCAGTAAACGCTTGGGGTTAGACGCTGCGCACTTGCGCAACATCCAACCTGCAGCAGCCAGATGTTGCAGAATAGTGGATGTGATTTCAAGAAATTCCATGTCCACTATACGTTGAGAGATGCCTACGGCACACCCGCGGAGACGGACATGCATGTCTCTCCAGACAGCAGCATGTCTATTTATCTTGCGGAGACGCGAGCCTCCGCACGACAAATCTCACTCGTACAATGTATTGGACTTGGTGATTCCGCACAGGTCAATGAACACATGTGGATTCACCTGCGTTCAAAAGCTGGCATCACTTTGGACGCAACGGACATGTGCAGCATCCAACGCGCTGCCGATTCCTGAATGTGTGCACGTACCCTAATAAATACAGTCTGTACATTGAAATACTCAATTGTGAGTTACCA
Organism: Oophaga sylvatica; assembly: GCA_033576555.1. Lineage (NCBI taxonomy): Eukaryota > Metazoa > Chordata > Amphibia > Anura > Dendrobatidae > Oophaga > Oophaga sylvatica. The sequence goes on along the minus strand of JARQOD010000001.1, from coordinate 826,748,382 downwards.
AATTAAAAAAACTGTATTTGATCAAACATTTTTACGGTTTGCTTATCACTTAATGTTGGAGCTTTGATCGATGAGACCACAATGATCTTGGGAATGAAGTGTCCTATTCTGATGTAGTTTTTTGGAAAACTGATGATCGCTTTTTTATGGATATCTATATTTGTCAGCAATTTGTAATTTACACACAAAATGATAAAAAAAGATAAATATGTAAAGTTACTGATAAGAAGTAGTAATAAATCATGATGTAATAAATAGTACTGAGCCCACTATGCAATTAGAAACCAGATAAACATCATTAGGTTCATTTATAGGCTGTGTCCCCATTTGAGATCCATTTTTAAGTTTACCTATGAACTACTTGATTAGGTTTATTCATTTTGTAAATACATTATATTTCTTCATTTGTACGTTGTTTTGGGCCTGCATAATCCCCAGTGGGATGACTGCACAGTCCGAAATACACTAGCATGCATGAGGCCTAACCCTGATACCTTGCATAAAAAATACTTTTCCTTTTTTTAAGTTTCTTAGATAAGATTTAGTAAGATTCCATAGACTTTTCCACAATACAAAAAAACTTATTGCTTAAAAACTTAGAGCTCTTTTCAACCTATGCTTTTTTTTAAATTTACTGTTCTTTTTCTGTCTTGCTGCATTCGTTGATGGTTTTCTTTTGCCACAGATTGTTCAAATCGGGGCATCTTCTTATAAATTTTGTACAAAATCTAAGATGCTCTTATTTTTGTCTATTATTTTGCCAGATTTTAGCACAAAATGTCACTTGTCATTGTACAAAAAATATTGCAAAATTTGCACAAGAAAATTCAGATTTTGAGTACATTTGCACAAAACATTTGCAACTTTATAAAACGTTTTAATGTACGAATCAGCGGCAAACATCTGAAGACCCTAGGCCATGCTCATGATGAGAAACATAAAAAAAACCTCAAGCAAACATAGACTTTAATAAAGGCAAGAAATAAAAGAAGAATAATGCACAAATATATAAATGGTGAAAAACAGATAAGAAAAAATAATGCAAATTAAAAAAAAAGTGCAAATTAAATAATCTCTCAGGTATTAAGTGTACATAGATGCTACCCAATGAAAGTCTGACCTCGAAATTAATGCATATTTCTTATGAAATAATCAAATAAGAATGCTGCTTCAAACTACTTTGCAGCAATATATATAAAGACTATTGGACAAATGTTTTCTGTAACTGAGGATTGCAAAAATAAAAAATGCAATACGGTAGTTCTGACTGTAATATAATATACTGCTTATTACTATTAATCTTACATAAAATACACATAAATATGTAAGATCTTGTCATAATGCTTAAAAAGGACCTAACACATGTAAAAAAAAAAATAGTTTGCTAACTCGCCAAAAATTTCCGTGCTCCTTGAAATCTGCCATTGTTTTCCATTTTTCATTTTACACCTTCGTTGCGGAGATAATACGCCCTTCTTTCCCTTCTAATTTCTGGCTTGAGGTCCAAGAGAGTCCGTTACTAGTGTTCTCTCTGGTAGCGGCTAGTCATCCCCCCTCTATGATGCTACCCAATCCTTGCTCGGCAGCATCTGAAACTGGTTCAACAGCGTGATCTCACGAGTTCTCCCAGTTGTTAATGTGACTTGTCTACCTGTGCACAGGAAAGTCTTCTTACTGCACAGTTTTGCAAGAACATGGAGATTTCAGGAGATCTAGCTTTAGATGCTGCCAAGTGGTGACTTGGCAAGTTCATAGAGGTGGGAAGACAACATGTCCTCAAAGAAAACTTCCAAGCCAGGAATAAATATATTGGGTTCTAAAAGGAGAAAAGGGAATATCTCTGTTATGCAGGGACAAAATTAAAAATGGAAAATAGTGACAGATTCAGGGCAGCACAGTGATTTTGCCAAAGAAAAAAAAGAGTTTTTTGGGGACACGTGACAGGTCTTTTTTATCTGGCTACTTAAGCAGTTAACCCCAGTGTCAGAACATACTTAAAACCTAGAAAGAATGTGACAAAAAATGTCATTATTATTTATTAACTTTATTGAAAGTCATGCTAGATCACAGTGGCACCTCCAACGGAGGATAGATAATCGCTTAATTGGAACTAATAGTTAACAAAGAAAGGTCTTCACACATTGCTGTCACAAAAGGCAAATATACAAGAGGTGAATCTGTCCGCATGATTTCACTGGTGATGAAGATGAACTTTACACTGAATTAAATGGTATTTCTTAGAGCCTTTCCAGATGCTGTCATATAATCCAACCATTAATTACTCTCAGATTCCACATCAACAAATATCAGTTTCTCTCCAAGAAGAAATGCAAGAACAGATTACATCCATATAGTAGAATTTTTGTATAGGGGAATACATGAAACAAATAATAGCTTCCTGAGAACATATCACTAAAGTATACTTCACTGGACTCTAAAAAGGGTTGTCTGGTCCAAATCGATAAGTCTGCAGTCATTCTGTGTAACTGCAGACTTATGAATCCCCCAGCACATGCACTGTGTGTTGCAGAGATTCGTCAGTTTCTGACACTGCAACGTAGGATGTGTATGAGTTATACATACTCCCGCCACTGGGCTCAGCCTCGCTCCATACACTTGTATAGAGTGAGTAAAAGCCTTCTAGTCCTTTGCACCCACTGGCTGGGAGTACATATAACTCGTACATACCCTCCAGTCCAGGGTCAGAAATCGGTGAATCCCTGCTGTGCAAAGTGCTGGCGCTGGGGGGATTTATAGGAGTTTCCAGGCAGAAATAAAGCGATCCAGCATTCTCTGTAATTCCTAAAAGCCCTTGCTACATTTATTTTCCTTTTTTAGCTTTCATTCAGTCCCTTGTAGCCATTCTTATAATCTGTTATTATTTCCATTCTGTACTTACTGCCAGCTCTCCCTCGGCGACTCTAGACTACATTGCCCAGGAGGCAGTGCACACTGGCTTGTCTGTCAGAGCTGTATTTGTCCCGCAGCGTACACACTCCCACACTCAGTGCCCACTCATTCCACTTACAAAGCACCATCCTGAGACTCATATACTGTATACTATTAACATGGATAAATGCCTCCCCCCACTGTTTCTCCTTTCTAACACTCCTAGTACACACTGTTCTTAGACTTTTTTGCAGCCAATAATGTTACAGGTGTGTATGTAAAAAAGAGGACAAGATAGTATAGTTGATGCCTGAGAAACTGCAAGCGAACACTGCTGTCTGCAGATCAAAAGTGAAAGTAAAGAAAGAATTATAGTAGTAAGAACATATCAGTGGGAACCTTTGTTCCCAGACGACGAGAGTAAAGATGAAACCAGGTCAGGTGAGAACTGTGTTGCAGTTGCTAGTTATAAAAAGCCTGCATCCAAGTAACTTGCTTACATGTACACAAGAACCACACAGGCTCAGTGAGTCATATCATAAATTAATTTAGTGTGATGTAATCTAGCAATCTGAAGCATCCAGCACCTGCCTCTCTGATTTGGGCTCTTCCTTCCTCAGGAAAATCCTGGAGAACAGAAGTCCCAGAAGATTAGAGAATGGCAAATGTTGTCCCTATCTTCAAAAAAGGAAAGAAGATGGAGTCCCAAAATTACAAGCCAGTGAGCCTTACTTCTATACCAGGAAAGATCTTTGAATAAATTATTAAACAGCATGTATGTAAGAACTTGGATAAGAATACAGTAATTAACCAGAGCCAAAATCTTTGCCCTGCCCTGTTGCAGAGAAATCTAATTCATTAGCAATATGCAAATGAGGCTGGAAGTGCTCTGGCAGGATGGATAGCTTCTAGTGATGAGCAAGTATGCTCGTTCTCGGGTTTTCCCGAGCACGCTCGGGTGATCTCCGAGTATTTTGGCGTGCTCGGAAATTTAGATTCTTCGACGCAGCTGCATGATTTGTGACTGCTGGACAGCCTGAATACATGTGAGGAAAGCCTGTTTGTTAAGTAATTCCCAAATGTATTCAGGCTGTCAAGCAGTCGCAAATCATGCAGCTGTGTCGACAGAAACTAAATCTCCGAGCATGCCAAAATACTCAGAGATCACCTGAGTGTGCTCGGGAAAACCTGAGCAACGAGTATACTCGCTCATCACTAATAGCTTCCATTGCCTTGGCTCTCAGTTCCATTCTCAGCCTAAAGCCACTTGTAATATTAGATCAGTATTTGTAAGCCAAAATCAGAGTAAATTACTCACCAAATACTGAATGTGTGAACGTAGCCTAACTCTGCCTTCATCTAGGTGATCGACAGTTTGTACTGCTGCTACATGTCAATCAGCTATTGGAGGGTGGAGTAAAGGGTATGCCACACTAAACAATATCGCTAACGGGATCGCTAAAAAACGTCACTATTTAGCGATCCTGTTAGCGATGTTGTTCAGTGCGGCAGCTTCCAGCGACGAGCTTCCTGCTGTGATCTCGCTCGTCGCTGGAATCGTTCCGGACCCTATTTTCTCGTCGGCGCTCCCGCTGGGTAAGTATCTAATCGCTGTGTGGCACCTTTTCTTAGCGATTTAGCGGTACTTTTGTACCGCTAAAGTCGTTAAGAAGATCGCTAACGGCGATAGCGTCGTTAACTATATCGCTAAATGTGACCGCATTTAGCGATATAGAAACAATCCCGCTAGCGATCGCATTAGTATGCGTCGTTATCGTGATCGCTAGCGGGATTGTTTAGTGTGGCAGTACCTTAAGACTCAGAATGAAGCTGGGAGCCAAAGTAATAGAAGTGCTCAGTCGCGCTTAAAGCATTTCCAGCCTCATTTCTATATCACTAAGATTGGTTTCACACATCTGTAAAACGGACTATTATGGGATTGAAAGACAGACCTGACCACCGTGTCTCCTGACCTGAGCTAACTGCTTCATATATGCCCAATGGTCTTCTGATGCGAGAACAGTCTGTATTTCATGGATGTGTGAAACTGGTCTAAGGTGCATTTCTCTACAACAGACCAGTGTTGTTTTTCTGTTATTAAAGGCATAGATTTAGTTGTGTTCTTCTAACCTACACACTCATTTAGTCAGTTTGGGGGTTAGAATGAGCCAGCAGATTTCCTTTAAATTCTAGCTATAATGGGCTACATATTTCCACTTAAAGGGGTTATCCACCATTGGCAACTTTTTTTTTACCTTCATTATTTTTTTTTACCATTTTGCTTTTACAAGTTCTTTTTTTTCATGCACATTTAACTTTTATGTGATTTTGGTCATAAATCAGCTGAGAGGAGCACTGAAAACACATGAAAAAGATTACAAATTGACATGACGAACAGACTCAGTCAACTCATTTTTACCCTGGGTACGTGCACTGCACTAAATAATAAAAAAAATACATATATATTATCCCAAAAGGTGGAGAACACCTTTAATATATACTTAAGAATAAAACTTTATTAAACTTCTCTTCGTGTTGTTGGAGAATTTAGGCTACAAATTTATTTACTAGAACATAAAAAAACCTCCTTAGTAGAGTCTAATGCTTTAATAATGTAATCAGATGGTGTTGATGGATGCTACATGCTTATTGCGATATAATGACGCTTTTAGTTTTATAAATGTGACTTCTTACTGTTATAATTTGTGATAAGGAGACAGAGGTGATGTTAAGGGCAGGTTGAAAAAAAGTATTCTGTAATTTTGTCTTTCAGGTTACTTTTTACTCTAATAAAGTAAAGTCTATAAATTCAGTTTGTTACATTTACTAATATAGAATATAAGAACTCGTCTTGATAGCATTTAATGTTGTTCTGTTTTGTTCTTCTGTTGGTTCATCATTTTTTCATCAGTTCTGACTTTTCCAGCTCCTCTGTACTCAACATATTGATTTCTCAACAATCGCTGACATGACCTGCAGAACGGTGTATGTCATTGCTCAGTCACGCCATGATACAGTCTCCAAAAGGGGAGAAATGCATCCAATCTGCTGCTGTCATACCTAGTTTATCTACTACCTTCTGCTTTTGACATGTGCCCCAGCAGTATCATGTCTCCTTATACCCCTTCCACACTTATCTAATGTCATTTTTGTATATATCGAGAAATATAGAAGTTTTCCACAAGCATGCTATATTCAGTATTGGCACTGAAATTATTCATACATCACCTTAAAATGAGGATATCTGTCACCTAGAGCTGGGTAAAAAGATTTGCAGGATCCTGCTCAGGCATCCAGGTTGGTACTCTGTGGCAGCATGATCAGGGCAGGGAGAACACCTTCTGCCGGTTCTTGAATGCCGGCATCCTGGGTGCTTCTTGAGATTATTCAGCCTCACGTAACATACCGATGTATCTAGTAATCGCAAGTAACACTCAGAATGCATTTAAGTGCCGGCTAAGAAAGTTCACTTTGCCCTGGTCCAGCTGCCACGACGTGAATGTTGAACCAGGATCTTGTAAATCCTTTTGCTCAACTCTGCTGTCTAAAAAAATAAAAGCAAAGCCACAAAAAGAGGAATGAAAAATCTTCCAGAAACTCAAGAATTAACACAACAAAAAAGGGCAGCAGTATACTTGACCCAGAGTTTAAGAATAGGCCTTTATTTTGGACAACAATTTAAAAATAATTAATATTTTAATGTCAGAAAAAATAGACAAAAGCAAACAGTGGTAAAGTCATAGGCAAATTAGTGAAAAAAGTAGTTTCCATTAGTGAAGTTCAAAAAATTATAGGCGTAGCTATAGTTGTTAACTGCACAGGCGCCAGATTGCCAGCCCCGCAGTGTGAATACATCATAATACTCTGCGCGATAGCCTGATGTCAGTTCCCGGGCAGCGCGCACTGCGCATGCCCGAAAACTGTTGGCAAACACATGAGGAGGCGGTGCAGTGATGCAGCAGGGGGATGATGGACGGCTGGGAGGAAGATGATACAGGGGGACACATCATACCTATGGGACTCAATACGGGGACCTATTTATAAAACTCGATATTTCAGCGTTACTGGGGATCAGAAACAAAAGAGCCGCCTTCACAGAAAGTGCTGCTGAAGGTGGCTCTTTTAGTTAAAAACGCCCTGGGGAGGGTGACAAGTTTCCTTTAATTACAGCAGGTTCCTACCTACCCATAAATGCAGGCTTTACTGAGAGAGGTGTCCACATTCACCCAGGAATTCAGACATCAACCTAAGAGAGGTACTCACTTGATATGTAGGGACCCATCAGTTTTTGAGAATACCTTGACGTTGGTTGATGGGCAGGCATGAATTGGCCAAATTATGTCCAAAGCATCTAATTTTTTTCCTGTTATTCAGAAGCCGTATTGCTATTCATATTTCATATATTTCACATTGACGTGCTTTAGCACAATAGAGTGCAAATTTTTTGCATATTCTCTAAAGGACATTATCGCTAACACATCATCACTACCACATTAGCATCAAAGACCAATTTTTACTGTTTGACGTTGTGGATATTGAGACTTTATGCAAAAGTGAATATAGAAAGAAAGTTAAAACAGTGGTATGATACCTTGAATACATGCTGAATTTTATCATACTCTGAAGATATAGCTGCCAACTCAAGAATGATTACATTTCATAGGTTTTAGATGTGACTATTTAATTCCTTTTGGTAAATGAATATAATTACATCTAATAGGGAGTTGACAGACTTGATAGTTATTGTAATGTTACATACAATGCTAAAGCAGGAGGTTAGGTTAGGCTTATTTTATGCAGGGATATCTTACCTTTCAACTTGCACTTCTGCATCCTTCCTTTCTGCAAGATGATCTCCATTTAGCTCTTTACATGCATTCTGTAGCAAGTTCACTACTGGTTCAATCTCTTTCATTATATCATTTTTTTCGGCTCCCCCATTAAGGCAAGGACTTATACTGATGTCATCTCCTTTGACTCCGTCAAGCCCATTTAAGTTAAGAAGCTGGTGGACTTCCTGCCAAGACGAACCAGCTGAACTTGTAGCACTGTCCACCATATTTTGCTGGTCTTTACTATATAGGCTCTGACTTGACAAGTCACTTGACTTTGAGCACAGAGGTCTGGTAACTCTAATTGTTTTGGGTGTTCCATCTCCTGTAAATGTTGTCTCCAAATGAGTGGTGAACCCTTCAGGACCTCTAAGAATGAGCACCACAAATGTCTCTGAGCCGATACTGCGTAGTATTTCCAGGGCAGTTTCATAACTAGAATCTACAAGTGGCCTATCATTCACTGCCAGTATAATGTCACCGACCTGCACAAGACCACTTTGCTCGGCTGCCCCACCTCGAATTATGTCAGAAATGATCACTGGGGGTCGGCTCCTTCTTTGCTTGATCAGAAACCCCAGACCACCGACTTTTCTCTTGTAGAGGCGTACCGATATGACATTCGGTTGTAGCTGTTTAACACTAAATTCATATTCCTCCATGACAGGGCTCTTCAAAGTCTGTTGGGTGTAAGTAAATTTATTGGAAGGTTGTATCAGTTTATTTATCTTAAAGTAACAAGGACAATATGAGACTCTTAGAGTCTAAGGTTGCCAAACAAAGTAGATTCCTTAGATGTTTTTTGAACCCTGGTTCAGTAATTTTCTGATGTGAAAAGCTGCTTCTGGATCTCAGATGAGCGTAGCTTTACTTCACCTATCTCATGCTTCTGGAACTTGTTGTGGAGGCAGTTTATAGTTCTAAGGTTTCCCACGTAGCACTAATTCCAAACAAGCCCTGGATGTGTCACAGGACGTCTGCTAGGATATGAATAACAGTTCATTTAAAGGTAGCTTAACATCTTCTTAATTTTCAGGCATCCTTGAAATCATGTGTCCAGTCTCCATCTGTATATTTTGCACCTGTAAGGATAAAATATAGATTTTTTATTATTCACATCCCCACATATATGTTTGCTACATTTTTTGTACCAGTATAGATAATGATATGTGATTTTTTAAGATGGTCTTGTTCATAAAATTGTGGAATGCAAACTGCTACAAAAACCTAAAAGTCTGTAATGCAATGTGCTGTAATGTGCATCAGGTACGGACTGGGATTGAAATTCAGCTCTGGCATTTGAAATCACACAGGCCCATGTTGTCCCCGTCCCCAAAGCACCAGATAGAATATATTACTAATATTACCCTGGATGGAGGAAAGCAAGATTTATTACAAGACCAATATTTCTAATGATTCCGTGGCCTGCTGGGATAAGTGACGGAATCAGAAACTTTGTGCTCCTTCACAACTCTTAACAGTATGGGTTAGAGTTGAGCGAAACAGGTCGGTCAGATTCAAAAGTTGCCTATTTTAGCCAAAGTCGGGCTTCGCTGGCCGAAACTCGAACATAGCGTGAAGTCGGCCCAGCGGTCGTCGACCCGAGCGCCCAAGTCGGATTTCCCCGACTGCTTGCAGGCACTTTTTTATCACCAATGAGCAAGGACGTACACTGTGGGCAACAAGATGACATGGGCAGCGGTGCCGCGCGGCTTTGAGCGGCGCGGGATTCAAATCCCCCGCCAAAGCCGCGCCAGCACTGCTCATTGGCTGAGCCGCCCACGGCTCAGCCAATGAGCGGCGCAGGATTCAAATCCCCCGTCAAAGCGGTGCGGCACCGCTCATTGGCAGAGCCGGCAGGCGGCTCAGCCAATGAGCGGCGCAGGATTCAAATCCCCACCATTGGCTGAGCAGTGCCGCCCGGCTTTGGTATGTGTGTGTGTGCGAGGCTGTGTGTGTGTGTGTGTGTATGCAGGCATCGTCCGATAGGACTACAAGTCCCATCCGGCTATGCCTGCTACACTGTCAGTGAGTGACACATAGCCAATGATGGGATAGTAGTAGTCTCATCATCCAGCTAATGTGTTGAATGTAAAAAAAAACATACATTACATACACAACATACAACATATAACACAGAACATACATATAACATACAACACATAACATACAGAACATACATCTAACATACAACACATAACATACATATCCATACACAATAACATACAGAACATACATAAACATAACATACAGAACATACATATAACATACAACACAAACATACAGAACATACATATAACATACAACACATAACATACAGAACATACATATAACATACAACACAGAACATAGAGTACATACATATAACACATAACATACAGAACATACATATAACATACAACACATAACATACAGAACATACACATAACATACAACACATAACATAGAGTACATACTCACCAATCACCTAATCCCCGATGCCATCGTCTCCTGTAACAAAAATAAAATAATAAAGCAACCTATACATCACCTTTCGCCGTAGTCCAGTGATTAACGAGTGTCCCACGACGATCTCCGGTATAGAACGCTGGCATCGGGTGATGTCAGTGCTCTACACCGCACCTGCGATACACTCCTGTGCATCGCTCAGACGCCGGGAGAGAATGACGTCACTACAGTTCATTCACTCACCGGCAATGCTGGGTGAGAAAATTCCCACACAGCATTGCCATAAAGTTAGAGAATGAACTCAGGTAACCTCAGTGATGCACTGCAGGATCCATTGTCTCCTGTAAGTGCATCACTGAAAGGCCCTACAGAGCAGTGGCATCACCTGATGCCACTGTTCTATAGGGGAGACCGTCGTGGGACATTCGTTATTAATTGGACTGCGTCGGACAGGGAGTATACGGTTGTTTTATTTTTTTACCTTTTATTACAGGAGAACGAGGGCGTCGCTTGGATCTGAGCATGTAATAAAGATATGAAAACCGTGTTGCGTTTTATTTCATTAAAATGCTTTATTCTTATGCGTGTGTTTTTTTAACCCTTTATTAATATAAGATTAATAATGGAAAGGCTTCTTATTGACGCCTCTCAATTATTACCGGGCTTTATGTCACCTTACAATTGCAAGGTTATATTAACCCCTTATTACCCCATATACCACCGCTACAGGGGAGTGGGAAGAGAGGGGCCATGGATATTGGCGCACCCCTGGCTAAAAATACCAGCACCCAGCCGCCCCAGAATTGGCGCATCTGTACGATGCCCAATTCCGGCACTTAGCCCCTCTCTTCCCACTCCCCTGTAGAAGAGGGATATGGGGTAATAAGGGGTTAATATCACCTTGCTATTGTGAGGTGACATTAAGCCCGGTTAATAATGGAGAGGCGTCAATAAGACGCCTCTCCATTATTAATCTTATATTAATAAAGGGTTAAAAAAAACACACGCATAAGAATAAAGTATTTTAATTAAATAAAACAAAACACGGTTTTCATATCTTTATTACATG
>JARQOD010000001.1:826602454-826737044 GCA_033576555.1 Oophaga sylvatica | reverse complement strand
AATTCCCAAAACAGGCTTCAAGCCGCTCGGCAGCTGTGTCGACAAAATAAATCTCCGACACCAAAATACTCAGAGACACCTAGTGTGCTGGGAAAAACCCGAGCAACGAAAACTCGCTCACACAATAGCTTCCATTGCCTTGGGCTCCATTTCCCATTCTCCCTAAAGCCATTGTAATATTAACATTTTTTTAAAGCCAAAATCAAGTAAATTACTCCCAAAATACTGAATGTGTGAACTCCTAACTCTGGCCTTCATCTAGTGATCGACGTTTGTACTCCCGCTACATGTCAATCACATTGGGGGGTGAGAAAAGGGGTATCCACCAAAAAAATTTTTCGCTAAGGGATCGCTAAAAAACGTCACTATTTAGCGATCCTTTAGCATTTTGTTCATGCGGAAAGTTTCCAGGACAGCTTCCTGCTGTGACTCGCTCGTCCGGAATCGTTCCGGGACCCTTTTTTCCTCGTGGGCCCTTTCCCCGCTGGAAGTCCCAATTTTCGCTGTGTGCCCCTTTTTCTTACGATTTACGGTACTTTTGTCCGCTAAAGTCTTTAAAAGATCGCTAACGGCGATAGCGTCGTTACAATCCTAAATGTGCCGCATTTACGAATAGAAACAATCCCGCAGCGATCGCATTATATGCGCGTTATCGTGATCGCTAGCGGGATTGTTTAGTTGGCAGTACTTAAAAAACCAGAATGAAGCGGGACCAAAAAATAAAGTCTCAGTCGCGCAAAAAGCATTTCCAGCCTTTTTTCATATCACTAAGAGGGTTTTCCACATCTGTAAACGGACTATTAGGGATTGAAAGACGACCTGACCCCCGTGCTCCTACCTACAAACGCTTCAATATCCCCAAATGGTCTTCTGAGCGAGAACAGTCTTTTCAGATTTGGGAAAAAGGTCAAGGTCATTTCCTACAACAACCCTGTTTTTTTCTGTTATTAAACATAATTTTTTGTTCTTTTAACCACACACCATTTAGTCATTTGGGGGTTTGAATACCAGAATTTTCCCTTTAAAATTTTAGCTATAATGGGCACATATTCCCTTAAAAGGGGTATCCACCATTTGGCAACTTTTTTTTTACCTTCATTATTTTTTTTTTACCATTTTGCTTTTACAAGTTCTTTTTTTTCATGCACATTTAACTTTTATGTGATTTTTGGTCATAAATCAGCTGAGAGGAGCACTGAAAACACATGAAAAAGATTACAAATTGACATGACGAACAGACTCAGTCAACTCATTTTTACCCTGGGTACGTGCACTGCACTAAATAATAAAAAAAATACATATATATTATCCCAAAAGGTGGAGAACACCTTTAATATATACTTAAGAATAAAACTTTATTAAACTTCTCTTCGTGTTGTTGGAGAATTTAGGCTACAAATTTATTTACTAGAACATAAAAAAACCTCCTTAGTAGAGTCTAATGCTTTAATAATGTAATCAGATGGTGTTGATGGATGCTACATGCTTATTGCGATATAATGACGCTTTTAGTTTTATAAATGTGACTTCTTACTGTTATAATTTGTGATAAGGAGACAGAGGTGATGTTAAGGGCAGGTTGAAAAAAAGTATTCTGTAATTTTGTCTTTCAGGTTACTTTTTACTCTAATAAAGTAAAGTCTATAAATTCAGTTTGTTACATTTACTAATATAGAATATAAGAACTCGTCTTGATAGCATTTAATGTTGTTCTGTTTTGTTCTTCTGTTGGTTCATCATTTTTTCATCAGTTCTGACTTTTCCAGCTCCTCTGTACTCAACATATTGATTTCTCAACAATCGCTGACATGACCTGCAGAACGGTGTATGTCATTGCTCAGTCACGCCATGATACAGTCTCCAAAAGGGGAGAAATGCATCCAATCTGCTGCTGTCATACCTAGTTTATCTACTACCTTCTGCTTTTGACATGTGCCCCGCAGTATCATGTCTCCTTATACCCCTTCCACACTTATCTAATGTCATTTTTGTATATATCGAGAAATATAGAAGTTTTCCACAAGCATGCCATATTCAGTATTGGCACTGAAATTATTCATACATCACCTTAAAATGAGGATATCTGTCACCTAGAGTTGGTAAAAAGATTTGCAGGATCCTGCTCAGGCATCCAGGTTGGTACTCTGTGGCAGCATGATCAGGGCAGGGAGAACACCTTCTGCCGGTTCTTGAATGCCGGCATCCTGGGTGCTTCTTGAGATTATTCAGCCTCACGTAACATACCGATGTATCTAGTAATCGCAAGTAACACTCAGAATGCATTTAAGTGCCGGCTAAGAAAGTTCACTTTGCCCTGGTCCAGCTGCCACGACGTGAATGTTGAACCAGGATCTTGTAAATCCTTTTGCTCAACTCTGCTGTCTAAAAAAATAAAAGCAAAGCCACAAAAAGAGGAATGAAAAATCTTCCAGAAACTCAAGAATTAACACAACAAAAAAGGGCAGCAGTATACTTGCCCCAGAGTTTAAGAATAGGCCTTTATTTTGGACAACAATTTAAAAATAATTAATATTTTAATGTCAGAAAAAATAGACAAAAGCAAACAGTGGTAAAGTCATAGGCAAATTAGTGAAAAAAGTAGTTTCCATTAGTGAAGTTCAAAAAATTATAGGCGTAGCTATAGTTGTTAACTGCACAGGCGCCAGATTGCCAGCCCCGCAGTGTGAATACATCATAATACTCTGCGCGATAGCCTGATGTCAGTTCCCGGGCAGTGCGCACTGCGCATGCCCGAAAACTGTTGGCAAACACATGAGGAGGCGGTGCAGTGATGCAGCAGGGGATGATGGACGGCTGGGAGGAAGATGATACAGGGGGACACATCATACCTATGGGACTCAATACGGGGACCTATTTATAAAACTCGATATTTCAGCGTTACTGGGGATCAGAAACAAAAGAGCCGCCTTCACAGAAAGTGCTGCTGAAGGTGGCTCTTTTAGTTAAAAACGCCCTGGGGAGAGGTGACAAGTTTCCTTTAATTACAGCAGGTTCCTACCTACCCATAAATGCAGGCTTTACTGAGAGAGGTGTCCACATTCACCCAGGAATTCAGACATCAACCTAAGAGAGGTACTCACCATGATATGTAGGGACCCATCAGTTTTTGAGAATACCTTGACGTTGGTTGATGGGCAGGCATGAATTGGCCAAATTATGTCCAAAGCATCTAATTTTTTTCCTGTTATTCAGAAGCCGTATTGCTATTCATAATTCATATATTTCACATTGACGTGCTTTAGCACAATAGAGTGCAAATTTTTTGCATATTCTCTAAAGGACATTATCGCTAACACATCATCACTACCACATTAGCATCAAAGACCAATTTTTACTGTTTGACGTTGTGGATATTGAGACTTTATGCAAAAGTGAATATAGAAAGAAAGTTAAAACAGTGGTATGATACCTTGAATACATGCTGAATTTTATCATACTCTGAAGATATAGCTGCCAACTCAAGAATGATTACATTTCATAGGTTTTAGATGTGACTATTTAATTCCTTTTGGTAAATGAATATAATTACATCTAATAGGGAGTTGACAGACTTGATAGTTATTGTAATGTTACATACAATGCTAAAGCAGGAGGTTAGGTTAGGCTTATTTTATGCAGGGATATCTTACCTTTCAACTTGCACTTCTGCATCCTTCCTTTCTGCAAGATGATCTCCATTTAGCTCTTTACATGCATTCTGTAGCAAGTTCACTACTGGTTCAATCTCTTTCATTATATCATTTTTTTCGGCTCCCCATTAAGGCAAGGACTTATACTGATGTCATCTCCTTTGACTCCGTCAAGCCCATTTAAGTTAAGAAGCTGGTGGACTTCCTGCCAAGACGAACCAGCTGAACTTGTAGCACTGTCCACCATATTTTGCTGGTCTTTACTATATAGGCTCTGACTTGACAAGTCACTTGACTTTGAGCACAGAGGTCTGGTAACTCTAATTGTTTTGGGTGTTCCATCTCCTGTAAATGTTGTCTCCAAATGAGTGGTGAACCCTTCAGGACCTCTAAGAATGAGCACCACAAATGTCTCTGAGCCGATACTGCGTAGTATTTCCAGGGCAGTTTCATAACTAGAATCTACAAGTGGCCTATCATTCACTGCCAGTATAATGTCACCGACCTGCACAAGACCACTTTGCTCGGCTGCCCACCTCGAATTATGTCAGAAATGATCACTGGGGTCGGCTCCTTCTTTGCTTGATCAGAAACCCCAGACCACCGACTTTTCTCTTGTAGAGGCGTACCGATATGACATTCGGTTGTAGCTGTTTAACACTAAATTCATATTCCTCCATGACAGGGCTCTTCAAAGTCTGTTGGGTGTAAGTAAATTTATTGGAAGGTTGTATCAGTTTATTTATCTTAAAGTAACAAGGACAATTGAGAGCGTCTTAGAGTCTAAGGTTGCCAAACAAAGTAGATTCCTTAGATGTTTTTGAACCCTGGTTCAGTAATTTTCTGATGTGAAAAGCTGCTTCTGGATCTCAGATGAGCGTAGCTT
This sequence comes from Oophaga sylvatica, assembly GCA_033576555.1. NCBI lineage: Eukaryota > Metazoa > Chordata > Amphibia > Anura > Dendrobatidae > Oophaga > Oophaga sylvatica. Next base: position 826,732,508 of record JARQOD010000001.1, on the reverse strand, counting down.
TACTTCACCTATCTCATGCTTCTGGAACTTGTTGTGGAGGCAGTTTATAGTTCTAAGGTTTCCCACGTAGCACTAATTCCAAACAAGCCCTGGATGTGTCACAGGACGTCTGCTAGGATATGAATAACAGTTCATTTAAAGGTAGCTTAACATCTTCTTAATTTTCAGGCATCCTTGAAATCATGTGTCCAGTCTCCATCTGTATATTTTGCACCTGTAAGGATAAAATATAGATTTTTTATTATTCACATCCCCACATATATGTTTGCTACATTTTTTGTACCAGTATAGATAATGATATGTGATTTTTAAGATGGTCTTGTTCATAAAATTGTGGAATGCAAACTGCTACAAAAACCTAAAAGTCTGTAATGCAATGTGCTGTAATGTGCATCAGGTACGGACTGGGATTGAAATTCAGCTCTGGCATTTGAAATCACACAGGCCCATGTTGTCCCCGTCCCCAAAGCACCAGATAGAATATATTACTAATATTACCCTGGATGGAGGAAAGCAAGATTTATTACAAGACCAATATTTCTAATGATTCCGTGGCCTGCTGGGATAAGTGACGGAATCAGAAACTTTGTGCTCCTTCACAACTCTTAACAGTATGGGTTAGAGTTGAGCGAAACAGGTCGGTCAGATTCAAAAGTTGCCTATTTTAGCCAAAGTCGGGCTTCGCTGGCCGAAACTCGAACATAGCGTGAAGTCGGCCCAGCGGTCGTCGACCCGAGCGCCCAAGTCGGATTTCCCCGACTGCTTGCAGGCACTTTTTTATCACCAATGAGCAAGGACGTACACTGTGGGCAACAAGATGACATGGGCAGCGGTGCCGCGCGGCTTTGAGCGGCGCGGGATTCAAATCCCCCGCCAAAGCCGCGCCAGCACTGCTCATTGGCTGAGCCGCCCACCGGCTCAGCCAATGAGCGGCGCAGGATTCAAATCCCCCGTCAAAGCGGTGCGGCACCGCTCATTGGCAGAGCCGGCAGGCGGCTCAGCCAATGAGCGGCGCAGGATTCAAATCCCCCACCATTGGCTGAGCAGTGCCGCCCGGCTTTGGTATGTGTGTGTGTGCGAGGCTGTGTGTGTGTGTGTGTGTATGCAGGCATCGTCCGATAGGACTACAAGTCCCATCCGGCTATGCCTGCTACACTGTCAGTGAGTGACACATAGCCAATGATGGGATAGTAGTAGTCTCATCATCCAGCTAATGTGTTGAATGTAAAAAAAAACATACATTACATACACAACATACAACATATAACACAGAACATACATATAACATACAACACATAACATACAGAACATACATCTAACATACAACACATAACATACATATCACATACAACACATACATACAGAACATACATACAACACATAACATACAGAACATACATATAACATACAACACAAACATACAGAACATACATATAACATACAACACATAACATACAGAACATACATATAACATACAACACAGAACATAGAGTACATACATATAACACATAACATACAGAACATACATATAACATACAACACATAACATACAGAACATACACATAACATACAACACATAACATAGAGTACATACTCACCAATCACCTAATCCCCGATGCCATCGTCTCCTGTAACAAAAATAAAATAATAAAGCAACCTATACATCACCTTTCGCCGTAGTCCAGTGATTAACGAGTGTCCCACGACGATCTCCGGTATAGAACGCTGGCATCGGGTGATGTCAGTGCTCTACACCGCACCTGCGATACACTCCTGTGCATCGCTCAGACGCCGGGAGAGAATGACGTCACTACAGTTCATTCACTCACCGGCAATGCTGGGTGAGAAAATTCCCACACAGCATTGCCATAAAGTTAGAGAATGAACTCAGGTAACCTCAGTGATGCACTGCAGGATCCATTGTCTCCTGTAAGTGCATCACTGAAAGGCCCTACAGAGCAGTGGCATCACCTGATGCCACTGTTCTATAGGGGAGACCGTCGTGGGACATTCGTTATTAATTGGACTGCGTCGGACAGGGAGTATACGGTTGTTTTATTTTTTTACCTTTTATTACAGGAGAACGAGGGCGTCGCTTGGATCTGAGCATGTAATAAAGATATGAAAACCGTGTTGCGTTTTATTTCATTAAAATGCTTTATTCTTATGCGTGTGTTTTTTTAACCCTTTATTAATATAAGATTAATAATGGAAAGGCTTCTTATTGACGCCTCTCAATTATTACCGGGCTTTATGTCACCTTACAATTGCAAGGTTATATTAACCCCTTATTACCCCATATACCACCGCTACAGGGGAGTGGGAAGAGAGGGGCCATGGATATTGGCGCACCCCCTGGCTAAAAATACCAGCACCCAGCCGCCCCAGAATTGGCGCATCTGTACGATGCACCAATTCCGGCACTTAGCCCCTCTCTTCCCACTCCCCTGTAGAAGAGGGATATGGGGTAATAAGGGGTTAATATCACCTTGCTATTGTGAGGTGACATTAAGCCCGGTTAATAATGGAGAGGCGTCAATAAGACGCCTCTCCATTATTAATCTTATATTAATAAAGGGTTAAAAAAAACACAGCATAAGAATAAAGTATTTTAATTAAATAAAACAAAACACGGTTTTCATATCTTTATTACATGCTCAGATCCAAGTGATGCCCTCGTTCTCCTGTAATAAAAATAAAACACCCGTATATTCCCTGTCCGACGCAGTCCAATTAATAACGAATGTCCCACGACGGTCTACTCTATAGAACAGTGACATCAGGTGATGCCACTGCTCTGTAGGGCCTCCCAGTGATGCACTGACAGGAGACAATGGCTCCTGCAGTGCATCACTGAGGTTACCTAAGTTCATTCTCTCACTTTATGGCAATGCTACGTGGGAATTTTCTCACCCAGCATTGCCGGTGAGAGAATGAACTGTAGTGACGTCATTCTCTCCCGGCGTCTGAGCGATACACAGGAGTGTATCGCAGGTGCGATGTAAAGCGCTGACATCACCCAATGTCAGCGTTCTATACCGGAGATCGTCGTGGGACACTCGTTAATTACGGACTACGGCGGAAAGGAGATGTATAGGTTGCTTTATTATTTTATTTTTATTACAGGAGACGATGGCATCAGGGATTAGATGATTGGTGAGTATGTACTCTATGTTATGTGTTGTATGTTATATGTATGTTCTGTATGTTATATGTTGTGTATGTACCGAATGTTCTGTGTTATATGTATGTTCTGTTTGTTATATGTATGTTCTGTATGTTATGTGTTATATGTATGTTCTGTATGTTATGTGTTATATGTATGTACAGCATGTTATGTGTTGTATGTTATATGTATGTTCTGTATGTTATGTGTTGTATGTTATATGTATGTATTGTATGTTATGTGTTGTATGGTATATGTATGTTCTGTATGTTATGTGTTGTATGTTATATGTATGTACTGTATGTTATGTGTTGTATGTTATATGTATGCTCTGTATGTTATGTGTTGTATGTTATATGTATGTATTGTATGTTATGTGTTGTATGGTATATGTATGTTCTGTATGTTATGTGTTGTATGTTATATGTATGTACTGTATGTTATGTGTTGTTTGTTATATGTATGTTCTGTATGTTATGTGTTGTTTGTTATATGTATGTTCTGTATGTTATGTGTTGTATGTATGTTCTGTATGTTATGTGTTGTATGTTATATGTATGTTCTGTATGTTATGTATTGTATGTTATATGTATGTTTTATATGTTATGTGTTGTATGTTATATGTATGTACTGTATGTTATGTGTTGTATGTTATATGTATGTTCTGTATGTTATGTGTTGTATGTTATATGTATGTTCTGTATGTTATGTGTTATGTTATATGTATGTTCTGTATGTTATGTGTTGTTTGTTATATGTATGTTCTGTATGTTATGTGTTGTATGTTATATGTATGTACTGTATGTTATGTGTTATATGTATGTTCTGTATGTTATGTGTTATATGTTATATGTATGTTCTGTATGTTATGTGTTGTATGTTATATGTATGTACTGTATGTTTTGTGTTGTATGTTATATGTATGTTTTATATGTTATGTGTTGTATGTTATATGTATGTACTGTATGTAATGTGTTGTATGTTATATGTATGTTTTATATGTTATGTGTTGTATGTTATATGTATGTACTGTATTAATGTGTTGTATGTTATATGTATGTTCTGTATGTTATGTGTTGTATGTTCTGTGTTGTATGTTATATGTATGTTCTGTGTTATATGTATGTTATGTGATATTTGTTGTATGTTCTGTATGTTGTGTACGTAATGTATGGTTTTTTTTTTACATTCAACACATTAGCCTGATGATGGGACTACTACTGTCCCATCATTGGCTAATGTGTCACTCATGACAGTTACACATAGCGGATGGGACTTGTAGTCCCATCGGACGATGCCTGCATACACACACACACAGCCTCGCACACACACACCCATACCAAAGTCGGGCGGCACCGCTCAGCCAATGGGGGGATTTGAATCCCACGCCGCTCATTGGCTGAGCCGCCCGCCGGCTCTGCCAATGAGCGGTGCCGCACCGCTTTGACGGGGGATTGAATACCACGCCGCTCATTGGCTGAGCCGGCGGGCGGCTCAGCAAATGAGCAGTGCCGGCGCGGCTTTGGCGGGGGATTTGAATCCCATGCCGCTCAAAGCCGCGTGGCATCGCTCCTTGGCTGAGCCGCCCCCGGCTCTGAAAATGGGCACTGTAGGTGTGTTTACTGTCCTCCACTCCCTGCCGACTTTTATTCCCCATTGACTTGCATTGGGGTCTGATTTTCAACTCCGACCCGACCATTTCCGTTAGTCGGCCGACTTCGTTCGAGCCAACTTTTGAGAAAGTCAGGTTTCATGAAACCTGACTCGACCTGAAAAAAGGGAAAGTCGCTCATCTCTAGATGGGTGTCGTGAGGACATAAATTCTGGTAATAACGTAGCCGACAAGGCGGCCCATGACCAGACAGGCCCTTCTAGCATTTGCACCAAATTAAAAAGTAAGGGAGTCAGCTTACCATCTTCTGGAGACAGTTGCTGATTGCAAATCCATGCATAGACGTTTCAGAGCCACACAACAAACCAATAGTAAAGAGCACTGACCGGCATTAGTATCCTGTAAAACGTACTGTTTCTTTCATTATTGAAAGCAATCTTATGGAACAGAACTGCATACACAGGGTAGACACTGACCTACATGTTTACACCACTGTACACCTTATTATTGGATAAGACTTACTGCTGAAATGCGTAGGTTCGTGGCCATATATGTGGAGGTTGTTATGCAGTGGTGCAACTCAAAGATTGTAAACCCTTGTGAAAAATCTCCAAAATAGTCCTCAATTATCACAGGTCTTTAACGTTATTGGACTTCTTATATGGGTCAAAGTGACCCTTTTTGGCCCCCTAAGCTCCAGGACCCAGGTATGAATGCAATCTTTGCACCTACTACAGTTACGCCTCTGCTGTTACGTTCTATGACTATCCTTTTAATAGTGAAATAAATAGTACGTTTTAACAAATATTAGTGCTGTACAGCGCTATTTAGTAGTGGCATAGTAGTGAAGAGTAGTAAAGAGTAAATATATACAGTCTGGCAACCTACAGATATGTCCAAGGTGTTCTATGCATACAAATGGGTACACATTTACTTTTTGGTAAGATTCAAATCTCTCAGTAAATTCATTATAGTGACTGCAACACATTATCGCAAAATTATCTTATTTTTTTAAAGTTGGTCATCTTGCACCACACATCTCAGAATATAACAAGCCGAGAGAAAAGAAAAAGAGGACACATCTGTAGTGCTTATGTAACAGTTGGGTAACAGCTGGAATATGTGATATGCAAAATATGGGCTGTAGGTTTTCTTTCCAAATATTTTTTTCTTCTATTATTAACTATCTGTATTTAGAATGTGAGGTCTGGCTCTTAACCTTAAATATTTGAATATTTGGACCAACCAATATTCCTATAACCAAAAGTATCTGGCTGACTAATGATATTTGAATATTGGTATTCTGTGTGTAATATCTAGACCTCCCCCCAAGTTCTGCTGAATTAAATTAGTGCACCAAAGAGATTCATAGTACTGTGCGTGTGATTCAGTGGCACTTCAGAGGTCCAGTCCTTACATTATGAATTCATATCTAGAATAACACCTAGAATAAAAACAATAAGTAGATACCCTGAAGTAAGTAAATATATAAATAGGAATACATGTAATGACAAGTATGACAGCCATCCCACCGCAACAAGGTGTACCCAATCAAGATGGTCGCTAACTCTGGTATCTCTATGTGACCTAGACCTGACTGTTCTACACCTGCCGGGGAAAGCTAAATAGACAAGATGTAGAGCTCAAAGGGGAATGGTCTCTCCCGCAATTGTACCAAGCGCAAGAAATTAATGCAAAACCAAAAACAGTAGAGAGCATACTTGTTAGTATAAGTACAATGTGCACAGTGTGAATTTGCACCTACACAATTCACTTATACTTCCAGGTATGTTGGCTTATGTTTTTGGTTATCCATATTTAGAATGTAAGGTCTGGACCCTTGAAGGTCCACAGAGTCGCACTTATTGTACTAAAGAGCTCTATGGTGCAAAGATTTGGTTAAATAATACTGAGGTCTTGATATTACACCCAGAACACAGATATTCAAATATGGGTATGATACCCATACTGAATGAGGCCTAAGTGTTTTACAACTAATGACAATATACTGCACAGTTCTTACTCTCCCATCACTTAAGCATAACTTTTCACTGATTTTTTTTTTACATTTAAACGGAGTACCTCCTTCAATTGTTACTGCTCCAATGATTCTGGAACAGTTTTTTCTTTTTTTTCTTCTGTGCCCCTCTTTTCTAAAGTTAAGCCCCTCAGTAATAAATATGTCAATTTTCCCTTCAACCAACTGGGTATAGGCAACGGAATTTCTCTGTAGGTGTGACCATTTTGGATTGTTAAAACACATTCTGGACTCAGCAGGTAATATATGTCAGTTCAAGATAACAGATGGGGGCGCAGGCAATTTCAGAAAAAGCAAGCTGGTCAAATGTAAATGTATTTCATGAGATGATGAACACAGACAGGTATTTATCTTTGTAGCTTGATAATACAATTAATTGGTTTGATAAGTAGAGGCCAAAAAATGTCTTCCGGTTGAGGTGCCACCTGCAGGTCATTGTGTCTTTCTGTAGGTTTATGAAAATAAATGTTTAAACTGTATTTAGTGATAAAATTGTGAATGTGTGGTTTGTTTGGCTCTTTTCTTGATGAAGGGAGCAAGTTTACCTTTCAAATGGTGTATCATTTGTGTGTGTGGGGTGAAGTAATCAGTGAAAAAGCAGTGCATGTTTACAAATGTGTTTGCATATGTGAATCACCTGCAGTGAAGTGTGCAATCCTCCAATGTGCCTGAAATAGGCTGAGCAAGCACTTGAGCAAGCTGGAAAGACTCCAAGGCAAATGTTTGGATTTGTTTGTGATGCCTGTAAGTAGCTTTGTGGTAGTGTGCTTTGGGGTAGTGTGCTGACACCTGCAGGTAATTTGACCTTTCAAATGGTGTATCACTTGTTTGTGTGGGTGGAGTATGAACGGAGCAAGTGTGCAATTCAATAGGCAGTGCATGTATATGTGCCTCACCTGCAGGGAAGTGTGCAATCCTCCAATTTGGGTAAAAAAGGCTGGGAAAGCAGTTCGGCAAGCTGGAAAGCCCCCAAGGCAAATGTTTGGATTTTTTTGTGTTGTCTGTAAGCAGCTTTGTGGTAGTGTGCTTTGGGGTACAGTGGTGCCACCTGCAGGTCATTTTTCCTTACTGCGGGTTTATGAAAATTATTGTTGAAACTGTATATTGTGATCAAATCGTGGATGAGTGGTTTGTTTGGCTATTTTCTTGCTGAAGGGGGCAAGTTTACCTTTCAAATGGTGTATCATTTGTGTGTGGGTGTAGTATGAACGGAGATACAAAGTAATCACTGAAGAACAGTGTTTAGAAATAATAGAATAGATCTCTATGTAAAAGGTACAAAAAAGATAATAATAATAATAATAATAATAATAATAATAATAAAAAAGACCAACCAGATTGCAAAGATTGAAAAAATATGTGTCATAAACGCAAACAGAGAGTAGGTGGTTGCAATGATAGTGATGAACAAAATAATGGTAAATAGGTATTACCATTATTTTGCTCATCACCATCATTGCAACCACCTACTATCTGTTGTTGTGTGTTTTTGACACATATTTTTTCAATCTTTGCAATCTGGTTGGTTTGGATTATTATTATTATTATTATTATTATCTTTTTTGTTCCTTTACGTGGAAATATATACATATTTTAATAATATGGTTCTTATTACTCTGTGTGCACCCGTTTTTTAACCATCGGTTGTTATTAAAGTTTTTTTAATTCATTACTTCGATTCTGACCTCTTTTATGACCACAAGTTTGGTTTCTTTCTTTGAGTACCCATTTTTGATTGTCCAGTATCAGAGGAGAAAAAGAAAATACTTAACGAGAAGTTCTGTGGTATACGCCCAATTGGTTGAAGGGAAAATTGGCATCTTTATTACTGAGGGGCATAACTCTGGAACAGAGGGGCATAGACAAAAAAGAAAAACTGTCCCAGAATCAGTGGAGCAGCATCAATTGGAGGATGTGCTCAGTTTATAGTAAAAAAGTCAAACAGAGGTCCTCTTTAATGAGTCCAGTTGAGCATCTGATTGGTGATTCCCATGAACCACAGATACAGTAGCACCTATAAAATTATACCGTTTAACTTCAGACCGTTTTTGCATCAGAGGTTGTTGTTTTGGGATTTGTACTCGGTTTTGGGTGAAATGCTAACTAGTCTGTGTCTCCCAAGATAAGCATTCTAGATAGATCTGCCATCAATCCTACAGTATATCTATGGCCACATTTAAATAGGACACTGTAGACACATAAAGGGCACACAGAAAAAATATTATATGTAACTGTGATGGGGCCCTCAAAAACTGACTAGAAAAATTAGACATGATTATTAGGTACAGGCTTGGACTGGCCCATAGAGGAACAGGGGGATCCCCTGGTGGGCCTCTGCAAATCTGGATCCCCAACCTTAGGGTCCCGTTACACATAGCGACACACCAGCGATCCGGACAACGATATGCACGTGTCAGGATCGCTGGGGTGTCGCTACATGATTGCTGCTGAGCTGCCAAACAGGCAGCGATCAGGACAGCGACACTGCGGGTACAAGCGACGCACGTCGCTTAGTTACCCGCAAGTGTACCTTAGATACCAGCGCGCTTGTGCAGGGAGCTGGTAACCAAGGTACACATCGGGTTTCCAGGCGCCGCTCGGCGCTTAGTAACCCGCTGTGCACCTTGGTTACCAGCTCCCCTGCACAAGCGCGCTGGTAACTAACGTACACATCGGGTTTCCAGGTGCCGCCCGGCGCCTGGAAACCAGATGTTTACCTTTGTTACCAGCTCCAGCTTGCTTACCGCTGGTCTCCCGCCTGTCACACGTAGCGATGCGTGCTGGCCAGCGGGAGACCAGCGATCAAAAAATGGTCCAGGACATTCAGCGACGATCAGCGACACCCAGCAGGGGGGCTGATCGTCGCTGAGTGTCACACTAAGTGAGATCGCTGGCTAGGTCGCTGCTACGTCACAAAATCGGTGACGTTTCAGCGATCTCGCTAGCAATTTCGCTATGTGTAAAAGGGCCTTTACTGTATGGGCAGTACTTGTCATAATTCACTTAATTCACTCTCTACAGTAAAAAAGCAGCATATGATTCATTAACTAAACTACCCAGTTTATTATTATATAGCAATATAGGTAAATTTGTGAATTAGGGTCATGTAATATTTGCATGCAGGTGAAAAGTGGGCCCCCAAAGTCAATGTTACTGGTGGGCCCTTGGCACCCCAGTCTGACACTGATTATGTATCACCACTGACTTTTCCTTGTTCCAGTTTGTGTGAATATCTTTGAAAGTCCTTTATACATTTTTAATGACCCTCTGTCTGGCTACAGTATTGTGCTTTTCCTCATATTTGTCTCATTGGGATTTTATTTGTAATAAAAAAAAATAAAAAATACGCACTTCATTTCTAAAAGAATCCTAGATTTTCACCACCATCTGAGGTTTAATTTCTTCAACACCCCAGAGTATTCCCCAGTGCTCAGCAACTGTAGCACTGTCATCTTATTATAACCCAGTTTTTGTATGCTTTCCCTGGAGCTCAGACAGTATCCTCGTGGGAAAACACCTTCCATCACTACAATTCCCTTCAAATATTTCATATCTACCCGGGATTGTCTTGTGAAATATTTATGCTCTCTGTACAGATATGGGATTTCCTAACATGGCCTTGTTAATAAAATTGTGGACCGCTATCTATTAACACTGTCAGACACATTTGGGCATCTGTCCACTGAAAAGAAGAAAATCACAGACACGACTATGAAATTAAAATTTGTATTCCTAATAATTGACTGTGCACTGGATGTGTATGTCAAAGGGGAATTCTCATCCCATCTCAAAGGATTTTCCATACATGTATAGTAAATATGAATGCCATCAATGTGACCTTCATCAGTCTTAGCAAAAATGTGGTTCAACTAATTTGCTGCACCAGACATAGCCTGGACGCATCGTTAGGCTGGCCATACACGTACGATAGCTCTCGGGCTATCACTTCTGACTTTCGCATACATATGAATGTTCATCTTGGTTTATCTCCCAGAAAGCAAAAGTACCCTACTAGAGACTATTGACTTAATGAAGTGGGGTCCATTGTTCAGAATCTCCATAATTATGCAGATCAAGTAGGTAGTAAAAGCATCTGTAGGGCTCCCTCACGAGAGCATATAACATGGACAAGTGCTATCCAATGTTTTATTGGATAGTGCTCGGACCAATGTTATGCTATGGGGCAGTACAGATCTGCGATTTTTTCTACAGACCGGAATGGTCTGTAGAAAAAAATAAAAACATTCTTTGAGTGTCTCTGAAATTCGGATCACGCGCACACATACAAGTTTATGGGTGCGGGTAAAACATTGGACTGCAATCGGATGTCATCCAAGTGCAGTCCAACATTCGTGGAATTAGACAATGGAGAAGATGGATAAATGAAGTTCTCCATCTTCTCTGCACCTGTAATGCGATTCTCGCATGTGATCGCAGTTAGATGACACGCGGCTCATGCTGTAATGTATGGTGTACAGTTCATATAGCGTCTTGTGCTTGGGTGCGAGGAAAACACATGAGACACAGGTTTGATATAGAAGGACTTGTATTACTTCATACAAGTGGCAAAAATAGTCACACAGTTTGCAGGTACAGAAGCAGGAGACACAGCAGGCCAGAGTAACTTAAGCTCAGCAATAACTCTCCACAACAGGTTCAGGATCTTCTTCTCTGTTACCGTAATTCCATGCAAACGTGGATTTATCAAATAGCAGGTTTCCAGAGTCCACAAGTGTTCCAAAGTTCCTCAGTAGGAAATAGCTGGAGTACAAAGTCCAAGGTTTTCCAGGAGTCAGGTCACAGGCTCACTGCAGGCTTGATTCTGAAGCACTGATTGCTCAGCTGAGGCTGCTTAAGAAGCAAGAGGGAGAGAATCAGGGCGGGAACATGAAAGCTGGAAACTCCATATTGACTGAGGGCAAGATAGCTGCAGCAAGACAGAAAGCAAAATGGCTGACGGAAAAACTGAGTTTCAAGAAACATGTACAAAGAACCTTACATTACTCCCCCCTTAGGGACAACCTCCGGATGACCTCAGACCAGGCTTGTCTGGGTACCTCTGATGAAACTGGCGGAGCAAGCGAGGAGCATTAACGTTATTGACTGGTTCCCATGAGTTGTCCTCCACTGGGTAGCCCTGCCATTTAATCAAATATTGTAACTGATTTCTGTACAACCTGGAATCTAGAATCCTTTCCACCACAAATTCTTCCTGACCATCGACTAGCACTGGGTCAGGGCAAGGAGAAGAACGTCCAGGAAACGTATTGGGTGTTGCAGCCTTTAGTAGGGATACATGAAAGACAGGGTGGATTCTCATAGTTCTGGGCAGTTGAAGACGACAAGCAACGGCACTTATAATTTTACTGATTTTATAGGGTCCAATGTACTTATGTCCCAATTTAGACGATGGAATCCTTAACTTAAGATTTCTGGTTGACAGCCAGACCAAGTCTCCTACCTTGAAAGCTGGTGCAGGTTTACGAAATTTATCTGCTGCTTTCTTGTACCTTTCCTGAGCCAATTCCAGATTTTCCTTTAGAAGATCCATATTCTTTTGTAAAGACGTGATTCTTTCAGCCACTGCTGGCAAGGGCGTTTCTATGGGAAATCGAGGAAGAATGTTAGGATGATAACCTAAATTGGAGTAAAAAGGAGACTGCTTAGTGGAGGCGCTCTGAGAGTTGTTATAAGAGAACTCAGCCAGTGGAAGTAGATCCACCCAATCATCCTGTAGGTGGCAGATAAAGCAGCGGAGATACTGCTCCAGGGTCTGATTGGTTCGTTCTGTCTGTCCATTAGTCTGGGGATGAAAAGCAGAAGAAAGGTTTACTTTAATGTCCAATGCGGCACAGAAATTTTGCCAAAACCTTGAAGTGAATTGCACCCCTCGATCGGAAATAACCTCATCCGGTACTCCATGTAAGCGAAAAACATTCTTAATCATCAAATCTGATGTCTGTTTTGCAGTGGGTAAGCCAACACAAGGGATAAAATGAGCTGCCTTTGTTAAACGATCAACCACCACTAGAATGGTGTTCTTCCCTTGAGAGGTTGGTAACTCCACAATGAAGTCCATAGAAATGGATCCCCACGGGCGGGACGGGGTGGGAAGGGGTTGCAACAGACCAGTTGGTGAGGAGCGAGGTGTTTTGCATCTTGCACAGACTTCACATGAAGTGACATAGTTTAAAACATCTTTCCTGTAAGTGGGCCACCAAAAGAAACGAGAAAGAAATTCCTGTGTCTTTAGAATTCCTCTATGCCCGGCTATCTTGGAATCGTGGATGAGTTGCAATACTCTCAATCTGACTGTTTCAGGTATATACAGACGTTGTCCCTGAATCCACACCCCATTCTTAAAGACAAGACTTACGTCCCTTGGGGGTTGTGCCAACAAGGAATCCGCATGGTATGCTTCCTTGATGTCCTTAAGTAGGTCTTGATTATGAATCACTCCCAGGAATCTAGAGTCAGGAAGAATAGTCTTAGGAGGAGTAAGTGGACGGGTCTCTGCTGAATGAATCCTAGAGAGTGCATCAGCCTTTCCATTGTGCGATCCTGGTCTATAAGAAATGACAAAATTAAATTGGTTTAAGAAAAGATTCCAGCGAGCCTGGCGAGGAGTCAGGCACTTAGCCGACCTGATAAATTCAAGGTTACGATGGTCTGTCAGGACGACTATTTGCTGTGCAGCTCCCTGAAGAAGGTGTCTCCATTCTTTGAAGGCGGCAATAATGGCCAACAACTCTCTATTGCCCACATCGTAGTTCCTCTCAGCCGAAGACAACTGCTGGGAAAAGAAGGCACAGGGATGCAAGACATTCTTCTCACCTGTTCTCTGAGAGAGTATAGCTCCAACGGCACAGTCTGAAGCATCCACCTCTATTATGAAGACAAGTTCGGGGTTGGGATGTACTAAGTTAGGTGCGGTGGTAAATTTATCCTTTAGACAGGAAAATGCTTCCTGGGCTTGGGGGGTCCAGGAGAACCTAGACTCTTTCCGGGTAAGTTGGGTGATAGGTGACACTACCTCAGAGAAATTCCTAATGAAACGTCTATAGAAGTTGGCAAACCCGATGAAACGCTGCACCTCCTTCACATTTCTAGGAATTGGCCAATCCTTGATGGCTTGGGTCTTGCTTCCATCCATACTAATTCCTTGTGTAGACAGTACATACCCCAGAAATTGAATTTCGGTCCTATGGAATTCACACTTTTCAAGTTTGATGTAAAGATGGTTTTGTCTTAGACGTTCTAAGACCATTCTCACATGTCCATGATGTTCCTCTGTGGAGTTAGAAAAAATTAGAATATCATCCAAATAAATCACCACGAATGTATCTAGGAGATCCCTGAAGATATCATTCACGAAGTGTTGGAAAGTGGCTGGGGCGGTACTCAGACCAAAAGGCATAACTAGATATTCAAAGTGTCCATAGCGTGACCTGAATGCAGTCTTCCATTCATCCCCAGGTCTAATACGGACCAAGTTATAGGCCCCACGGAGATCCAGCTTAGAGAAAATTTTGGCATGCCGCACTCTCTCCAATAACTCAGGGATTAAAGGCAATGGATAACGGTTTCTAATAGTAACCTTATTGAGTTCCCTATAGTCTACGCAGGGTCTCAGAGATCCATCTTTCTTCTTCACAAAGAAGATGGGTGCACCTGCAGGAGATGAAGAGGGGCGTATGAAGCCCTTGGCTAGATTTTCGTCTATGTAATCCTTTAAAGCCTTTAGCTCGGGCCCCGCCAGGGGGTAGATCTTACCAAAAGGTATCTCTGCTCCAGGCAATAATTCAATTGGACAATCATATGGACGGTGAGGGGGAAGCTGGTCAGCGTTCTTCTTGTCACATAAATCCACATAGTCCTGGTATACAGCTGGTAGTTCAGGGACTGACATGGTTCCTTTAGGAACAGAGCAAGCTGAAACTTCTGGACTCATCTGTTTCTCTGGAAAGTGTAATTCCTTGGTCTCCCAGTTAATGGTAGGGTTCTGAGCCTGCAGCCATGGTAGCCCTAGAATAATGGGAAAGTGGGGAGAAGAGATAAGCATAAAGGACAGTTTCTCTTGATGATCTTTACCCATAAGGACCCTCAAAGGCTCCGTTTCCTGATCCACTGGTCCAGAGGTCAGCAGGGAGCCATCCACAGTCTCCATCTGTACTGGAGTAGCCTTCTTCACTGAACGTATCCCCTGTTTCAGAGCAAAGGAGATATCCATAAAATTTCCACTTGCCCCTGAGTCGATCATAGCAGAGCTAGACACCCAGACTGAGTCAACCCAGAGTTTGATGGAAAGGAAGCAATGAGAATTGTTTTTCTTACAACTCAGCTGGGACACCGCTGAGGAAACTTGAAAAATTGCAGCGTTTACACAGTCATCGTCCTCAGAAGTGATGGAGTTTAAGTCCGAGAAATCAATATCTGTTGCTGCAGATCTCTCTGGAGCCTGAGGCTCGGACCTGACAGATCTCCTCTCGCAACACTCACAGTGAATGACTGCTGCAGTAGTCTTACGAGAACGGCTGGGGCAGTTTATAATGAAGTGCCCTGACTTACCACAGTAGAAACATAGATTTTCCTTTAAACGATGTTCTTTGCGTGCATCACTAACCCGTCTTTGTAAAGAGTTCACCTGCATGGGTTCAGGTTCAGGTTCCCGTGTGATCCTACTCAAAGGTTCCTTAGCTGGGGAGGAAGGTAGGAAAAGGTTAGTGCGATTGCTTTCGAACCATCTCTCTTGCCTGCGTTCAGTCAGACGAGCATCAATACGGATGCAGTAGTTAATAAAGTCACCTAACGCAGTGGGAGGGTCGGCACGAGCAAGTTCATCCTTAATCAGTGGAGACAACCCTTTTCGAAAAATAGATTTTTTGGCGGAACTGTCCCAAGTGGTATTGAGGGCCCATCTCCTGAAATCCAAGGCATATTCGGCTACTGAGCGCTTACCTTGGCGCAAAGTTAACATGGCTGCTTCAGCTGTTGCACCTCGATTGGGGTCATCAAACACCTGCCCCATGGCTGAAATGAAAGCATCAAGATGATCCAAACATTCATCCTCAGTCTCAATCAGAGGGTTTGCCCACATCAAAGCCTTGTTGGTAAGCAACATGATTATAGTAAGCACTTTAGATCGTTCAGTGGGAAATTGTGAAGCATGTGCAGAAAAAAAAAGATTGCATTGGTTAATAAATCCCCTGAATTTCTCACGTTCACCGCCAAAATGAAAAGGGGGTAATTTGGGAATCCCAGAACTCGGGGTTATGGCAGGAGCCTGGACTCGTTCCTCTAGAACCTCAATCCTGGCTCGTAAATCCTGGGTAGTTTGTCCAAACACTTGCAAATTGTGATTAGTGAGGTCCTGTAGGTTTGCAAAACGGGTCTTTATAGTCTGTATATCTGCAAGGATTGTATCAGTCACTCCGCAAAGCTCCTTTATGCGAGACTCCATCTTCCAGATCTTTTAAGACAGGAGTACTGGAAGGAGAAGAGAAAAAAAAACAAAAAAAAACAATAGTGTTTACCTGTGGTAACACTGCAGAGTAAAATTAAGGGAATTGCTCACCTGGAATGGTTGTGAGAAGTCACAACCACTGTCATCACAGAAAGTATAACCGGACATCTGATATCCACAGTCACAGCAGACACAGCCTTCCCAGACCCAGCAGACACTAACGTTTGGCTTCAGAATCTTGTAATGTATGGTGTACAGTTCATATAGCGTCTTGTGCTTGGGTGCGAGGAAAACACATGAGACACAGGTTTGATATAGAAGGACTTGGATTACTTCATACAAGTGGCAAAAATAGTCACACAGTTTGCAGGTACAGAAGCAGGAGACACAGCAGGCCAGAGTAACTTAAGCTCAGCAATAACTTCCACAACAGGTTCAGGATCTCTTCTCTGTTACCGTAATTCCATGCAAACGTGGATTTATCAAATAGCAGGTTTCCAGAGTCCACAAGTGTTCCAAAGTTCCTCAGTAGGAAATAGCTGGAGTAAAAAAGTCCAAGGTTTTCCAGGAGTCAGGTCACAGGCTCACTGCAGGCTTGATTCTGAAGCACTGATTGCTCAGCTGAGGCTGCTTAAGAAGCAAGAGGGAGAGAATCAGGGCGGGAACATGAAAGCTGGAAACTCCATATTGACTGAGGGCAAGATAGCTGCAGCAAGACAGAAAGCAAAATGGCTGACGGAAAAACTGAGTTTCAAGAAACATGTACAAAGAACCTTACACATGCTCTGACAGAGTTGAGCCAAGAGCCATTAGGATAATCGGCCCAATTCTCTCACAAGAGAGACTCATGTGACCCCAGTCTAACCTTTGGAAGACCTGGCATGACTTTCCACTGCATGGACAGCCTTTTGATTTCAACGTGCACCATGCATTATTTATCTTGTGGAGGTTCTGCAGGAATATTAAACCATTGCTGCCAGATTCTGCTGCAGATCACAGTTGTTATGTCATTTTATAGATATTTGCATTTATATGCCTAGTCCTATGGATACTTATATTTGCAGATAAAAGATTTAGCATCACATCACTTAGCTTCACTCAACAACCTTGCGTCGCTAGTCACAACATCCAATTGTGTTAAGACGTTAGAATTTAGTTTATGAAAGTTAATGATATCCACCAAAACAATCGCTAATCAGTTAAAACTTTAGAACAAATGTTATTTTTAGTTGACAGATCACAAACCGTCATTATCTGAAGTTAAGATTTATTTTTCTTCTGAAAGTCGAAGAAAAATATTCGTTTCACCAAAAAAAAAAATTTGGATCGTGAACAATTTTTCGTTGAAGGAATATTTTCAGAAAAATTGTTAGTTTAACTCTTGATGTCATTGAACATGTGCAGAAAGTTGAAAAGTTGAACAGTTTACAACTGTAAAGGTCAAAATGAACTAAAATATGGATGTCTACGTCTGTGTGACGTTTGTTCACCAGACAATTGGGCATATAACACTAAAAGTTCTCAGGGGAGCATTTCTTTTATGACAATAACCCCCAACACAACCTACCCTATGAAAACATACAGGAGACATAGGTATACGTGCACAACATTGCTACAGAACAAGTCATATCTACCGTCCCGCACCCGTTTCCTACACAGCCGTGCGGTGTTCCTTCTCTCTTTGGTGCTGCTGATAAGGCATATAACCTCTCCGAGCCTTTTTTATATATATTTTTGACTATAATGTGGCCTGACCTGATTGGTTATATTATTTTGTCATGGAATGCATTCATATATATGTAAATAAGGAAAACTGGAGTATGTCATCCTTCTAATTTGACATTAATGGCTGCCCCAAAGCTACCACCAACAGGTTTGATACAGGTTTTTCTGATTTACAAAAAGTAATTGGCATTGTAAGTGATAATGATCAGCTTAGTTTGTATTCCATCACAACTGCCTGACATCTCCAACACCATAACTGGGATACATATATATTCATATGCCCAATACAGGAAACAATAGTCCATACAAACAGTATATCCTGATATAATCCCATATTGATAATTGTATTTATACACATATATACTGAATATTTAATATTGTCTCTATTCGTGGCGTAATCCAGGGGCAAACACAGAACTGTTACAAGAATTTACTTAGTAAGTGGACATTACCACACCTAACACCCCACACCAGCATTTCCAGTCTAACATTTCTCCAGGACAAACACAGGAATGTCACGGGAATTTATTGAGTGGCCGACATGCAAGAACTAAATCACTACCATCCATGAACTGAAATGTTGACCACTGAGATATACATAAAAACAGTATATATTATTAGTATAAACTTTATGTTATAAATTATAGCTGATCCCTTCTCTATAGGGAATTAAAGGGAATCTGGCAGCAGGGTTTAAAATGTAATGTGTAGAAAGCATGCTGTAGGGGTTAAAACACAGATTTCAGCAATGCTTTTCTTATCAAGCTCTGTGGTTTTGTTTACCTGCAATGATTATTTCAGAACTAGGAGCTTGTCATTGCTGTAACCAAGCAGATGTGCCTCCTGGTCCGGCTACACCCCCTGCTGTGATAGACAGCTCACTGTCTACAGACGGTGTACATACAGAGCCTGGGTTGGCAAGGTTGGCTTTATCAACTCTGCCTCATTGCTAAATCTAAACCCTCTGATTGTTAGAACGGCTGCACCTAGTAATCTCGGTAGCGATCTCGCTATGTGAGACGGGGCCCTAAGACGAGGTGACAAAAACCTGCTGACAGATTCCCTTTAATTCCCTATAGAGAAGGGATCAGCTATAATACACATCATATAACTATCAGCCAAATTATCCTTTAGCCTCAGCTCTCTATTAACTCCACCATATGCAATTTTGCTCTGCTTGACCGAGCACTTCTGTGTTATCTATGAGAGAACCACCACTAGTTTCTTTGGCAACGACTTATCTCCAAGAAGAACAAAACGATCAGCTACTGAAATTTACCAGGCCAGATCATTTTCTCCCTCGACATCTTCTGCCATGGGAGAGCTGAGAGGCTAAAATACACATTAGACGACTGTCAGACAATCCCACCGAGTGGGTTCATCCGAGTTTAGTCTGATTTGTGTGGCTGTGGTCCTTTAGGATCATAAAACCCCAGCAATGAGAGAGCCTGTGATAAGTTTTTCATTGGGGAGCCTTCCAATAAAAAGGACATCAAAAGTGGTCAGCGTCTTAAAAAAAATGACCTGGAAATAAAAGTGATGTGCACAAAATTGCGAGAAAGTGAAATTGAATGGAGTCTATCAGCGATCTGACAATGCTAAATGAATGACGGGGAAACTAATTCTACCAGTGCCATGTTGGATTTGATAATTAATACTAGCATACCTAAAAAATGACTATTACACATGCATGAGGTGGTATGAATGTCTCCACTGGACGTGTTTTTATCTCTGAAGAGTCTTTGGCTGGGGATAAGAACTCCTCACCATCTCTCTTTATTGCCTTTTCAGTTTCATTTGATATTCTTTCTAGGATATGTCATTCAAGACCGGCAGACGAACTTTGGGTGAAGTTGCCACCTACAGTATATCTCAGGATACTTTGTGGATAAAAGGTTTCCCAGCGGAAACCTTTTGATTCGTTATTATGGAGATGTTTGAGCTTGTTTCCATTACACCTGTTAAGCTTCTAAAGCTGCATTTACACTGCAAGGTATTCATAAACGAGCATTGTTAAAAACACTCAGTTCATGATTATCTTGATGTGCAAACAGGCTGCCGATCACCCAATGAACGAGCAAAACGCTTTTTTATCAGGTGAAATGATCTTTAGCATATTGGAAAAAATTCATCATTCTAAGCGCTGCATCATCCTCAAGAAATGCGGCAGCCTATGTGCACTGAGCGATCTACTATAGGTCACTCAGTCTGCATTGTTTGCTTTGGTATGATTTAAATGACTGCCGATCAATAAATGTTTGCAGATCAGTGGTCGTAGTATTGTGCTGCCAGTCGGTCCAAGGAAACTAACCTTAAGTCCCACAAGTCAAATTACACTTTTATATGACATGCTTAAAATGCTTTATGGGATTCCCATTACATTGTTACTCAGAACAGAAAAAAATAATTCATTAAAGTGACTTTAGAATAAAGTTAAGGGGCCAGGGACTGGAAAACTGAAGATCACTGGTGCTCGTAGAGTAAAAACATGAGAAGTCAGCCCCACCAGCAAACCTAAAAACCATAAAAGCCTAACTTCTGTTTGTTACTACTTATGATCAGGTGACTTTAAGATGACCTGCTCTGGAGGTCTTTAGACTGAGTGATGCATGCAGAGAATTAAACCACTCCAAATAATGTACAGAGATAAGCAGGGTTATATAAATAGCAGATCGAATCAATGGCTGCAGAGATAACATCTCACTTTTAAGGGCATCTGGCTTGAGCAGGCATAACCTGCCTGGATGAGTTTGGAACACAAATGTAAACTTTTCTTTTCTCCCATCATATCACTAATAAAAAGTGACATCAACGCTGTGCAAAAACCTAAATGTGAAAAACATTCAGTATCTACATTGCTAAAAGTGGTTTTCCGTGACCTTTTCAAGTTGGGGCTATAGTAGGACACATTCTAAAGGCGGAAATAATCAGTACTTACCCATTTAATTCCCCAGGTCACAAAGGGCTGACAAATATTTTATGATTTAGAAAAGAAGTACAATGCTTATGAACATAGATATATAACATTTAGGATGATCTATAAATTCACTTCTCCATGTTGTTGTTTTGGAACATTTCTCATGAAGATGGCCATGCATGGACAGATATGGAATATAATAAGAATGAGGAGATAGTAGGCTTACAAGAAAACCTTCTTTTAAGATACTGATCACCTCTGATCTTCTCTCAAGGGTGTAAGATTCTCTTTACAATGCCCAATTCTCTTACCAGTTGAATATGCTTCAGTGGTAGCGTCAGTGAAGAACCATCTGATATGAAAGAGGCCCACATCAAAAGCAGCAATTAGATGAAAATTCATCATATGATGCACAAATAAATCATCTATTCAGAACTCAAGAGATCAAGAACCAACTGTACAAAGACTTCTGTACTTCCCTAAATACAAGCAGTTATTTACCAGTCAATGATTACAATGCTAAAAATTCACAAATGATTTATACAGGCTGTTCATAGAATCATAGAATGGTAGAGTGGAAGGGACCTCCTGGGTCATCTGTTAAAGGGGTTGACACCTCTTTTTCCTTCTGGAGTGCACTGCTACCTAGCCACCTGGCTTTCCGCTTGCTGGGAGGGGGCGTTGTGCTCCTGAAGAATGACAGTTTGGACATGCGACATGGTTGCCCCACCGGCCTGAGCTGTGCTCCCTCCGATGCTGCTATCAGAGGCAGCTTTGTCTCTTCAGCGTGGAAAAAGCACAGGGGCAATGATCTATCGATCCAGACACCTTCACAGCAGCGCTCTAAAGCTTAGAGTGGAAAATCTCACCACGGAGAGGATTTATAATAAGAGGTCAAATGCAAAATTGCTTGTTTTTGCATCCACTTTGCAATTTTCCCAATTTCACAAGACGAGACAATCCCCTTAATGAACATTGGGAAATGTTGTCACATTACTCTTAAGTTAGTCACTGCTATGAAAATGAATATCAGTTAGGGCCTAGACATGAGAAGATGACATTGTTTCACCATGTTCTTATCATCTACTGATGTATTGAAGATATAAGAATAGTGTATGATCCTAATGTTCTGTTATAAAATAACACAGTGTTGAGAGCCAGTGTTTCACATTTCTTTTCTGCCTCCTAACAATCTTGTAGAACAGCAGCTACTCAGAATATTCATTGCTTGCCGCATGTTTTCAAATTGGGCAAATACGTGCCAGGCATTACAGGGCACTGGGAACATATCTGGTCTGAGTTCCAATCTCAAGTGGAAATGGGTTTGAGCATCACATCAGAACGAGTTTTGTTCTAGCTGGAGATGAGTTTCCTCACTGAAGCCAAGAAATAGCGTGCTGGTAATATGAATGAGCGAGTACGTCCCACACTGACCCACAGCTTGCTGCAGCTATGCACACATACCTATAGTGTCACCTCATGAGTTTGTATTTTTAGAGCAGAAAATGGACTAATTGATTAATGTTTCCTTTTCAGACTCATAATAAAGCATAGAACGTGGGCAGTATAAGTGATTAAACTGATCTTATTTCAGAAAATAAAGAGTGTCTGCTTCAGGGCAAGTCAATACTGCAGGTAGGACATTCTTAAAGGGATTGTCCAGACGTATATTGATTACCTATCCTTCGGATAAATCATCAATGCCAGATCAGTGGAGATCAGACACCGGGCACCCCCACCAATCAGCTGTTTTCAGCTCCGGTGCTGGACAGATGTGTACAACACAGCCTCATTCACCGAGTATTGGTTTTTGCCGAGAACTGCAGCTCAGATTCTATTGAACATCAATAGTATACATTTTTTAAATCTAAATATTGCCTTTAATAAAAACAAAACTAAATATAAAAATAAAAAGTACTGTTATTTACTACCAGTCTCTGGGAAATCTACAGTATGTATAATGTTAATGGTTATTATAATCTACGCAGATTCCCCATACATGATGCAATGTGATGGTTTATGTGGTCGTTGGGCATGTATGGAATCTGGTGAAGAAATTGACCCAAAAGGTCTCCTGATGATTAACTAATCATAGGGGGCCCTACTATCATTTTTTGATTGTAATCCATGCCAGAACCCAGCAGCAAATGGAAATGATCCCTATGTATTATAAAGATGAGGGTTCTGAACAGAGCACCCTTCTCTAGTAAAGAAGTTTTCAGGGACGTTGATGCAGTTTATGCTTAGGGCTCGTGAGGACGGCGGTAATATTCAGACGAGTGCTATCCGTCGTTCTGACAGCCATGCATGTGTCCGATTTTTATCGCAGCCTGTCCAAACTTGATCCCATATTCAGACTGCGCTCGGCCATGTAATTCAATGAGTCCGTGGAAAACATCGGACTGCACTCAGATGACATCTGAGTGCAGTCCGATTGACACACTGAATAAGATTGAGTAATTTTTTTCTTCATCGTCTCCTCAACCAAATGAATGGGATCACACTATGCTCACACCATGGACGTACCCAGGATCAAAACTAGGGGGGGAGCAAGCCATGGTCATTCAGGTTGTAAAATTTTAGAACGAAAAAGATGAATGAAACTGCTCCATACCTGTATATATATCATCACCAGCCCACTAAGCCCAGCACCTGTATATACAGCATCACCAGCCCGAGCCCAGCACCACCTGTATATATCGTCACCAGCCCACTGAGCCCAGCACCACCTGTATATATTGTCACCAGCCCACTGAGCCCAGCACCACCTGTATATATCGTCACCAGCCCTCTGAGCCCAGCACCACCTGTATATATCGTCACCAGCCCTCTGAGCCCAGCACCACCTGTATATATCGTCACCAGCCCTCTGAGCCCAGCACCACCTGTATATATCGTCACCAGCCCACTGAGCTCAACACCACCTGTATATATCGTCACCAGCCCATTGAGCCCAGCACCACCTGTATATATCGTCACCAGCCCACTGAGCCCAGCACCACCTGTATATATCGTCACCAGCCCACTGAGCCCAGCACCACCTGTATATACATCAGCCCAGCCAGCCCCAGCCCCTGTATACATCAACCACAGCCAGCCCCTGTATACATCAGCCAGCCCCCAGCCCCTGTATACATCAGCCAGCCAATGTATACACATCAGCCCAGCCAGCCCCCAGCCCCTGTATACATCAGCCTGCCCCTGTATACATCAGCCCAGCCCCTGTATACAACAGCCACAGCCCCCGTATACATCAGCCACAGCCCACCCCCGTAGACATCAGCCAGCCCCAGGCCCCAGCTCAGCACCTGTCCTGACTCCTGCACCTGAGTTGAAAGTCACTGACCTGATACGTTCAGGTTCAACGGGTGCGCTGCAGCCAGGGGCGGGAGACGGGGAGAGCAGAGCGCTCTCTCTCTGCCCGCAAAGAACGTCCTGATTAACGTTCTTATTAACCCCCTATGTACAGGGCACCTGGGTCACTGCGCGCACCTGTAAAGCCGCCGTTCCCGAAGATTTAAACGGCTGGCGGCAGGAAAAACAGGTGATCAGGCCACTGCTTCTGGGGGGCAGCTGCCCCCCCCTGCCCCACGGTGGGTACGCCCATGGCTCACACTCTGATCAAACTATTATTATTATTATTTATTTATATAGCGCCATTAATTCCATGGTGCTGTACATGAGAACGGGTTACATACAAAGTTATAGATATCGTCTACAGTAAACAAATTTACAATGACAGACTGGTACAGAGGGGAGAGGACCCTGTCTGTTATGTTTTGGTAGCTGAGGAGAGCAGGCAAAAACGGCAATACAGCAGAGAGGTTGGAATCTACTGGATTGCAGTACCCTGACTAACCATCACAACTAAAGACAGCCGTGGAGCGTTCCTACGTTGGTCCTAGACGCCTCGTCACAGCCTGAGAGGCTAACTACACCTAAAGATAGAAAGAGGAAAGCTATCTGCCCCGGAGCAGATCCCCAAAGAACATAGGAAGCCCCCAAACATGTAATGGCGGTTAGACAAGAGGAAATACAGACACAGACAGAAAATAGTATGAGCAAACGCTGGGGCCCAATCTGCCTAGACAGAAAAGGATAGGAAGGATACTTACTGCAATCCAAAAAAAAACCCTAAAAAAAGCCAACGCTACTAATTGCAAAAACACCTGAGATCACACGACCTCTACCACCTAAATTAGTTCTCTGGTGTAACAAAACTAAGCCGCAGCCACAGAAAAAACTGGAAAAGGCAAATGAACAAACAACAGTGGCTCCAGAGGAACCGAGAGGCGCCCAAGCCCCCTGAGGAGGGAACCTGGCCAACCTCACAGAAATGCAGAGAAATATGCAAATGGCAAGCACAAAAACAAAAAACAGAAAATATCTTATCTGAGAGCAGGAGAAGAGGCAAGACTCAGCAAGCTTCTAAGTGAACCAAGAAACAACGTTGAGACCAGAACAATTGATCACCGGCAACCATGATGGGGGGAAACCTCCCTTTTATCCAGCCAGTACGTGATTCCTGATTGACAATCCTCATTGAATGGTTCAGTACCGTTTGTAACCACCAGAGGGAGCTTCTGCTCAAGAATTCATTTCTAAAACATTCATAACAGTACCCCCCCTTGAGGAGGGGTCACCGAACCCTCATTTGTGCAACCAGGTCGGTCAGGATGAGCTCTGTGATATGCACGGATCAGTCTCCTAGCATGGATGTCCGAAGCAAACACCCAAGAATTGTCCTCCTGACCATAACCTCTCCACTTAACCAAATACTGGAGTCTCCGTCTAGAAAACGAGAATCCAATATTTTCTCAACCACATACTCCAGATTGCCCTCAACCAAAACAGGGTCAGGGGGCGCAGCCATAGGAACCACTGGCTCGACAAACCTCTTCAATAAGGACTTGCGGAACACGTTATGGATCTTAAATGTCCCTGGAAGAAGTAAACGAAAGGAAACAGGATTAAGAATCTCCATGATCTTATAAGGTTCAATGAACCTAGGCTTAAACTTAGGAGATGCAACTCTCATAGGGATATTTCTTGAGGACAACCAGACCAAGTCCCCCACTTTAAACCGAGGACCATCAGACCTATGCCGGTTGGCAAACCGCTGGGCCTTCTCCTGAGAGAGGGACAACCTCTCCACTACCTGGTCCCAAATCTGCTGCATACGCTCCACAACAGAGTCAACACCCGGACAGACAGAAGCCTCCGTCTGTCCCGAAGAAAATCGAGGGTGAAACCCAAAATTGCAGAAAAATGGAGACATCAAAGTGGCAGAGCTTGCCCTATTATTAAGAGCAAACTCAGCCAAAGGCAAAAAAGAGACCCAGTCATCTTGATCAGCAGACACAAAGCATCTCAGATAAGTCTCCAATGTCTGGTTTGTTCTCTCAGTTTGTCCATTGGATGAAAAGCAGAGGAGAAAGACAATTGAACACCAAGTTTAGAACAAAAGTCCTCCAAAATCTGGAAACAAACTGGACTCCTCTGTCAGACACAATGTTCTCAGGAATGCCGTGCAACCGAACCACGTGCTGAAGGAACAAAGACACCAATTCGGAGGAGGAAGGCAACTTAGGTAATGGCACAAGATGTATCATCTTGGAAAACCTATCACAAATCACCCAGATAACGGTCATTCTCTGAGAAACAGGGAGGCCGGAAATAAAATCCGTAGAGATATGGGTCCATGGTCTCTTGGGCACAGGCAATGGCATCAACAAACCACTAGAGCGAGAGCAAGGCTTGGAGCGAGAGCAAGTCCCACAGGACTGCACAAACTCCCTGACGTCATGAGACAAAGTAGGCCACCAAAAGGACCGACTCACCAAGTCTCTGGTACCAAAAATTCCGGATGACCGGCCAACGCAGAACAATGAATCTCAGACATCACACTCTTCTTCCACTGGTCTGGGACAAACAATTTCCCAACAGGGCAGCGCTCGGGTTTATCCTCCTGACACCCCTCCAGAGCCAGTCTCAAATTGGGAGAGATGGCGGAAAGAACTACACCCTCTTTCAAAATAACAGCAGGATCAGATAACTCAGGAGAGTCCGCAAGGAAACTCTTCGAGAGGGCAGTCGCCTTAACATTCTTAGTGCCAGGAAGAAAGGAAACCACAAAATTAAAACGTGTGAAAAACAAGGCCCACCTGGCTTGTCTAGGATTAATTCGCTTGGCTGATTTCAGATAAACCAGATTCTTATGGTCCGTGAGGACCACCACCTGATGTTTGGCTCCCTCCAGCCAATGTCTCCATTCTTCAAAAGCCCACTTCATGGCCAATAACTCCCGATTACCCACGTCATAATTACGTTCAGTTGGAGAAAATTTTCGAGAGAAAAAAGCACAAGGGTTACTTTTAGAGGTCTCAGGATCTCTTTGGGACAAAACGGCACCTGCCCCAATTTCAGAGGCATCAACCTCCACCTGAAATGGCAGAGAAACATCAGGCTGCCGTAGAACAGGAGCAGAAGTGAATATCTGTTTAAGTTCCTGAAACGCAGAGACTGCCTCAGGAGGCCAATTCACCACATCAGAACCCTTTTTGGTCAAATCAGTCAATGGTTTAACAATAACAAATCCTGGCCCTCCTCAACACATCCCCACACTCACTTCTATCACCCTGCCACGATCCTCTACACGTCTTCGCAACCATGATAACCTCATACCCATTCACCCAGCCCCCACTCCCCCGGTCACCCTACCTGGAGCACTATGGAACGCACGCTCTGTCTGCAATAAACTGTCATTTATCCACGACCTCTTCATCACCAATAAACTCTCCTTCCTTGGCATCACCGAAACCTGGCTCACCCCCTCTGACTCAGCCTCACCAGCTGCACTCTCATACAGTGGATTCCACCTATCTCACACCCCCCGCCCCAGCAACAAAAGTGGTGGAGGAGTTGGTTTGCTCCAATCTGATACCTGCTCCTTTGCCCCAATTCCACTACCCCCCTCCGCTACTACTCCCTCATTTGAGGTGCACTCCGTCCGCATCTACCCCCCCTCCAACCTCCAGCTGGCTGTCATCTACCGCCCCCCAGAACTTGCCATCTCCACCTTTCTCGATCACTTCACCACCTGGCTGCTCCATTTCCTCTCTGTTGATATCCCCACTATCATCATGGGTGACTTCAACATCCCCATTGATGCTTCCACCCCAGCAGCCTCTAAACTTTTATCGCTCACTGCCTCCTTTGGCCTCATTCAATGGTCCTCTGCGGCCACTCACAAAGATGGTCACACGCTGGACCTTATCTTCACCCGCCTCTGTTCCCTCACTAATCTCACTAACTCCCCACTCCCCCTGTCTGACCACAACCTACTGACGTTCTCTTCTCTCTCCTCTTCTAGTTCACAACCCCCACTCCACAAACTCACTCACCCTCGCAGAAATCTCAAACACCTCAACTTACCAATGCTGACTGAGTCCCTCCTCCCTCTTACAGACATATCTTCACTTCATGACACAGATTCTGCTGCCACCTTTTATGACACTGCAATAACAGCAGCACTTGATTCGGCTGCCCCCCTCACACATAGCAAAACTTGTACAATCAACAGGCAGCCCTGGCTGACCAGCCTCACCAAAGAACTGAGACGGGCTTCCAGGGTTGCTGAGCGGAGATGGAAAAAATCCCGCTCTGCCGAGCACCTAACCGCATACAAGCAGTCCCTCAACAGCTTCAAGTCCACACTCACTGCTGCAAAGCAAACTTACTTCTCATCTATCATATCCTCCCTCTCTCACAACCCTAAACAGCTCTTCAACACTTTCAATTCTCTACTCTGTCCCCCAGCACCTCCCCCTACTCCTCTCATTTCTGCTGATGACTTTGCCTCTTTCTTTAAGCAGAAGATCGATACGATCAGAGAAAGCTTTGGCCCACAGCCCCCAATGCCCCTCTTAGCTGCTCAACCCTCTTCCTCCAAAGCCAACTTCTCCACCATGACAGAAGATCAGCTTTCCACCCTCCTATCAAGATCACACCTCACCACTTGCATGCTTGACCCGCTGCCATCCCACCTCATCCCTAGCCTCGCCACCGTCTTCACCCCTACTCTAACACACCTCTTCAACCTCTCACTTATAAATGGTGTCTTCCCCTCATCCTTCAAACATGCCTCGATCACACCCATTCTCAAAAAGACCTCCCTTGACCCATCTTCTGTGTCTAGCTATCGCCCGATATCTCTTCTCCCTTATGCCTCAAAACTACTGGAACAGCATGTCCATCTTGAACTGTCCTCCCACCTCTCCTCCTGCTCCCTCTTTGACCGCTTACAATCAGGCTTCCGACTGCATCACTCAACTGAAACTGCCTTAACTAAAGTCACCAACGACCTACTTACTGCCAAAAGCAAGCGTCACTACTCTGTCCTCCTTCTCCTGGACCTGTCTTCTGCCTTCGACACTGTGGACCATTCCCTCCTGTTACAGATTCTCTCATCTCTTGGCATCACAGGCTTGGCCCTATCCTGGATCTCATCATATCTAACAAACCGAACATTCAGTGTCTCCCACACCACCTCCTCACCTCGCCCCCTGTCTGTCGGTGTTCCCCAAGGCTCAGTTTTTGGACCCCTACTCTTCTCCATCTACACCCTCGGCCTGGGACAGCTCATAGAATCCCATGGTCTTCAGTATCATCTCTACGCCGACGACATGCAGATCTACCTATCTGGACCTGACCTCACCTCCTTACTGACCAAAATCCCACAATGTCTGTCTGCTATTTCTGCTTTCTTCTCTGCTCGTTTTCTAAAACTGAACATGGACAAAACAGAATTCATCATCTTTCCCCCATCTCACTCTACCCCCCCACCAGACCTGTCCATTAACATCAATGGCTGCTCACTTTCCCCAGTCCCACACGCTCGGTGCCTCGGAGTGATCCTCGACTCTGCCCTCTCTTTCAAGCCACATGTCCAAACCCTAGCCTCCTCCTGCCGTCTCAAACTCAAAAATATTTCCCGGATCCGTGCATTCCTTGACCATGAAAGTACAAAAACACTAGTGCATGCCCTCATCATCTCCCGTCTCGACTACTGCAACCTCCTACTCTCTGGCCTTCCCTCTAGCACTCTGGCACCACTCCAATCCATCCTGCACTCTGCTGCACGACTAATACACTTGTCTCCCCGCTATTCCCCAGCCTCTCCTCTCTGCCAAGCCCTTCATTGGCTTCCTATCGTTCAGAGGCTCCAGTTCAAAACCCTAACCATGACCTACAAAGCCATCCACAATCTGTCTCCACCATACATCTGTGACATGGTCTCCCGGTACATACCCACACGCAACCTTCGATCCTCTCAAGATCTCCTCCTCTACTCCCCTCTTATCTCTTCTTCCCACAACCACATACAAAGCTTCTCCCGTGCCTCTCCCATACTCTGGAACTCTCTACCCCAACACATCAGACTCGCGCCTACCATGGAAACCTTCAAAAAGAACCTGAAGACCCACCTCTTCCGACAAGCCTACAACCTGCAGTGATCATCAGTCTACTGAACCACCGCACGATCAGCTCTTCCCTCTCCTAGTGTATCCTCACCCATCCCTGTAGACTGTGAGCCCTTGCGGGCAGGGTCCTCTCTCCTTCTGTACTTGTGTGTGCCTTGTATTGCTCATGTTTACTGTACTTGTCTATATTTGCCCCTCTTCACATGTAAAGCGCCATGGAATAAATGGCGCTATAAAAATCTATAATAATAATAATAACAACAGAGAAATTACCAATAAATTTATGATAAAAATTGGCAAAACCCAAGAATCTCTGAAGAGCCTTTAATGAAGTAGGTTGGACCCAATCACAGATGGCCTGAACCTTGACCGGGTCCATTTCAATAACAGATGGAGACTAGTGTTGAGCATTCCGATACCGCAAGTATCGGGTATCGGCCGATATTCGCGTTATCGGAATTCCGATACTTAATTCCGATACTTTTTCCATATCGTATACCGGAATCGGAAGTTCCCATAATTCTTTGAGAGGCAATGTGATTTTAGTCAGCCAATGAGGAATCCTACGAAGTGTGGGCACATCCTGTAATGCTGCGGTCATCTTAACTAATGGCATGGCTGTGATTGGCTGCTGAAATGATGTCAGAATGCACTATAAAAGGCGCCGCCGCCATTTTAGCGTCACTGTGCTGTGAACTCAGTAAGGGACAGAACGCTACTCTGCTCACTCTGAGGGACAGTTAGATATTGCGATTTTGTGTACTACTGTGCTTGAGGCAGGCTAGTTTACCAACCGCTGTGTAAAGCTTCATTTTGCCAGTGTTGTTTTAACAGCTCTGTGCAAGGTGTGTGTGTGACAGTGCAGGTGACGCTGCAGTTTGCTCTGCATCCACCGCTGTTTGTAGGCATCTGCACGTGTCACTGACTCTTTTTTTTTTTTTTATTTTTTTTATTTTGTGGAATTGGTGCAGCTCCATTATATTACAAAAAAAAATCAAATCTATTAGTGTGACGTGCTTCCATCCGTATACAATACATTGGTTGCAAACACTATAGAACTACACAAAGGAGCTTTTCACAGATTGTGGACAGTTGTGTTTCAGTGTTCACTTCAGTCTGTGTTTTTTACTTTTTTTAGTGCAGATCACGCTCCAGTTACATGTTCAAGCACTGCTGCTTGTACTCTGCTGAGCGTGTCTCAGTGTCTCATCCTTTTCATTTATCTCCAATTGGTTCTGCTACATTCCATTTAAAATAAATGTAATCTATTAGACTAATAGATTAGATTTATTTTAAATGGAATGTAGCAGAACCAATTGGAGATAAATGAAAAGGATGAGCCACTGAGACACGCTCAGCAGAGTACAAGCAGCAGTGCTTGAACAAGTAACTGGAGCGTGATCTGCACTCAAAAAAGTAAAAAACACAGACTGAAGTGAACACTGAAACACAACTGTCCACAATCTGTGAAAAGCTCCTTTCTGTACTTCTATAGTGTTTGCAACCAATGTATTGTATACGGATGGAAGCGCGTCACACTAATACTATTAGTGTGACGCGCTTCCATCCGTATACAATACATTGGTTGCAAACACTATAGAAGTACAGAAAGGAGCTTTTCACAGATTGTGGACAGTTGTGTTTCAGTGTTCACTTCAGTCTGTGTTTTTTACTTTTTTTAGTGCAGATCACGCTCCAGTTACATGTTCAAGCACTGCTGCTTGTACTCTGCTGAGCGTGTCTCAGTGGCTCATCCTAATAGTATTAGTGTGACGCGCTTCCATCCGTATACAATACATTGGTTGCAAACACTATAGAAGTACAGAAAGGAGCTTTTCACAGATTGTGGACAGTTGTGTTTCAGTGTTCACTTCAGTCTGTGTTTTTTACTTTTTTTAGTGCAGATCACGCTCCAGTTACATGTTCAAGCACTGCTGCTTGTACTCTGCTGAGCGTGTCTCAGTGGCTCATCCTAATAGTATTAGTGTGACGCGCTTCCATCCGTATACAATACATTGGTTGCAAACACTATAGAAGTACAGAAAGGAGCTTTTCACAGATTGTGGACAGTTGTGTTTCAGTGTTCACTTCAGTCTGTGTTTTTTACTTTTTTTAGTGCAGATCACGCTCCAGTTACATGTTCAAGCACTGCTGCTTGTACTCTGCTGAGCGTGTCTCAGTGGCTCATCCTAATAGTATTAGTGTGACGCGCTTCCATCCGTATACAATACATTGGTTGCAAACACTATAGAAGTACAGAAAGGAGCTTTTCACAGATTGTGGACAGTTGTTGTTTCAGTGTTCACTTCAGTCTGTGTTTTTTACTTTTTTTAGTGCAGATCACGCTCCAGTTACATGTTCAAGCACTGCTGCTTGTACTCTGCTGAGCGTGTCTCAGTGGCTCATCCTAATAGTATTAGTGTGACGCGCTTCCATCCGTATACAATACATTGGTTGCAAACACTATAGAAGTACAGAAAGGAGCTTTTCACAGATTGTGGACAGTTGTGTTTCAGTGTTCACTTCAGTCTGTGTTTTTTACTTTTTTTAGTGCAGATCACGCTCCAGTTACATGTTCAAGCACTGCTGCTTGTACTCTGCTGAGCGTGTCTCAGTGGCTCATCCTAATAGTATTAGTGTGACGCGCTTCCATCCGTATACAATACATTGGTTGCAAACACTATAGAAGTACAGAAAGGAGCTTTTCACAGATTGTGGACAGTTGTGTTTCAGTGTTCACTTCAGTCTGTGTTTTTTACTTTTTTTAGTGCAGATCACGCTCCAGTTACATGTTCAAGCACTGCTGCTTGTACTCTGCTGAGCGTGTCTCAGTGGCTCATCCTTTTCATTTATCTCCAATTGGTTCTGCTACATTCCATTTAAAATAAATCTAATCTATTAGTGTGACGCGCTTCCATCCGTATACAATACATTGGTTGCAAACAATATAAAGTACACAAACGGGCCTTTCACAGCTACTGAACATGGGTTTTTAATTTTTAACTAAAATATGTATTTTTTCAAATGACACAAATATAAGTAATGTTGAAGAGGAATAGTCCTACATCCATTGTTTGCACAATATTACAGGTGTACATCATGTCCCTTAATCAACAATGTATTATTATATTTACTTGTATGCTTTTATTTAAAAGCCAAGAACACAGAAGGATAACCTTCGCACTGCAGCTGTTGTCAAAGTTCAACCCACATTATGCACTTCCAACATTGCAGCATTTGAGGCATGATGTGAGTTGGATTGGTCAAAGTTATGGAGTGAGAAGGTTCACCATCAGTACCCTATAGCATAAGTATGCTTTTGTGTTAGACATGTGGATATCTGCCATAATATGTCACAATTATTTAGTTACAGATTTGTTACCAACACTAATCATTGAATGGTTTTAAATTTGACGTTTCACTTGTTTACAGCTTAGAAATAAGGGTGTAGCCTGATATCTATGTGTAGCACTAGCCACTTTAACATGTCATGTTTTTTAAACATGTGTAGCTAGGTAGCAGTAATTTTTGCCGGACACACAGCAGGGGAACAGCAGGCGTTACTGAACCCCACTATTACTATAGCTTGTGTATTGGTCTGTGGACACGACACTTCTGAGCAGCAACTGGCAGTGTTGTAGCCCAGGGAGTATAGCTCAGGTGGTAGAAAGATGAACATAACAGGAGACATGGAAAACGTTGTCAACCAGTTAGTTAATCTGAAACCGGACAGGCAAATTCAGGCGAGATCCATGCCTAGTTCATTTTCAGAAAAGTAAGCCGTTGTACATTATCGTAGGATAGTCGCATGCAACGGTCTGTTAGTACACCACCTGCAGCAGTAAAGACGCGCTCCGATAATACACTGCCAGCAGATCAAGCCAGCACCTCCAATGCATACTGGCTAAGCTCTGGCCATGTATCCAGCTTAGAGACACAAAACTTGAATGGGGAAGAGCCATCTGAGAGTACACTGAGAGGGCAAGACATGTAGTCTGTAACCATCTTACGGAAATGTTGCCTCCTGCTGACTGGAGCCGTCTCGGATGGTGTAGACATTGGTGGCGCTGCCACAAAACTTCGACACATTTGGAACATACTGGTCTTGCCCTGTGCAGAGGCGCTGCTTGTGCTCCCTCTTGTTGCAGAGCTGTCTCCACTGCCTCGACGCACAGAGCTGCTTTGTAAATCAGTAGCAGCAGCAGTGCTCTTGGCTGGAATGGAGAACATTATGGATTGCACCAGTGTGTCTTGGTACTTCCGCATTTTACGCTCCCGGTTCAACGGTGTGATGAGGCTTTGTAAGTTGTCCCGGTAGCGAGGGTCTAGGAGGGTGTACACCCAATAATCAGACGTGGTGTGAATGTGTTCGATGCGGCGGTCGTTTCTCAGCCACTGCAGCATGAAATCAACCATGTGCTGCAGACTCCCAACTGGCCAAGAAACGTTGTCCCCTGCAAGAGGCGTCATCTCCGCCTGCTGTGCATCACCCCACCCTTGGTCTACATACTGACTAGAGCATTGTCTACCTCCCTCTGGAGCGATGTCTTCCTCCTCCATTGACTCCTCCTCACAAAGTCCTTCAAATACATATAAATTTACAAAATTTAAAACTCAAAATTTAAAAACTTTGTATCATAATTCTGTAACATCAGTTTATGGAAACACAATAGCATTACAAAAGGATAGACAAAAAATGTACATTATGTGCTTTGTAAATACATTAAAAGTTTGTAATGGTTATGAAAATATAGACAGCGACTCTGGAGGTTCAATTGTTGATACAGCATGGTACTTTGAAAGTCCTCCAGCCCTTTGTGAAGAACCACGTTGCGCTGACTGTCCAGAAGGTGATGGAATTTGTGACTCCTCATCCTCCTCACAAAGTCCTTCAAATACATATAAATTTACAAAATTTAAAACTCAAAATTTAAAAACTTTGTATCATAATTCTGTAACATCAGTTTATGGAAACACAATAGCATTACAAAAGGATAGACAAAAAATGTACATTATGTGCTTTGTAAATACATTAAAAGTTTGTAATGGTTATGAAAATATAGACAGCGACTCTGGAGGTTCAATTGTTGATACAGCATGGTACTTTGAAAGTCCTCCAGCCCTTTGTGAAGAACCACGTTGCGCTGACTGTCCAGAAGGTGATGGAATTTGTGACTCCTCATCCTCCACCTCTTCCAAAACCTCATGCCTTAGTGCTTGCAGTGTTTTTTGAAGCAGGCAGATAAGGGGGACAGTCAGGCTGACTAGTGCATCATCTGCACTCGCCATCCGCGTTGACTCATCAAACGCACGCAAAACGTGGCAGATATCCTTCATAGAGTTATTCGCCACTCATTACACTGGCAGTGGCTGCCCATTCATTATAGGATCCAATTCTAATTACTGGTTCTCACCAACATAGCTCTCCACAGCGCAGCACCCCCCTACATCTCCTCCCTTATTTATATTTATCGGCCTAACCGACTGCTGCACTCTGCAAACGACCTTCGACTAACCTCTGCACTAATCCGTACCTCCCACTCCCAACTCCAAGACTTCACCCGCGCTGCGCCAATCCTCTGGAATGCTCTACCCCAAGAAATTAGGACTATCCGCAATTTGGATGGTTTCAGGCGCTCCCTCAAAACACATTTGTTCACAGTGGCCTATCACATTCTCTAATCAAAGTCATTCTATGTGTAATTCTGTGTGTGTAGCCCATTCACTATCTCCATGCATCCCTCACTTCCTTAAAATGGCTGGACCATCATTGTAAAAACACCATTGTATATAAACACCTGTACTTTGTATCTCCCACACCTCATTGTAGATTGTAAGCTTTCACCAGCAGGGGCGGCTGATTTTGCTTTAATTATTGTATTGTTAACGTTGTTACTTATGACTCGTGTTTTGAAACTGTTAAACTGTAAAGCACTGCGGAATATTATGGCGCTATATAAATAAATAATATTATTATTCTTATTATAGAGGCCCACTCAGTAGTGGTGAAGTGTGAACGCCGCAAATTGCGAGTTGACTGCGCCTGATGCAGCTGATACTCCATTACTGTTGGCTGCTGCTCACACAACCGCTCCAACATATGTAACGAGGAATTCCACCTGGTGGGTACGTCACATATAATGCGATGTTCATGAAGGTGAAATCTGCGTTGCAGAGCTGCAATCAGCGATCTGGCCATGCTGGAACGTCGCAAGTGAGCGCACTCTAGGCGGACCTTGTGCAGCAGTGCATCAAGATCCGGATAGTCCCTCAAAAAACTCTGCACGACCAAGTTGAGCACATATGACAGACATGGTATGTGAGTGAGGTTGCCAAGGCCCAGAGCTGACACCAGATTTCGGCCATTGTCACACACTACCAAGCCTGCCTGTAGATTCTCTTCCAAAAACCACACGTCGCTCTCCTGCTTTATGGCATTACAGAGCTCCTGCGCTGTGTGGCTAAGATTCCCCATGGAAATTAATTTCAGGATGGCCTGTTGACATTTGGACACGGCTGTGCTCATATCGGTCGCAACAGGTAAACGTTCACGGGTCCATGTGGAGGTAGACCGTGACGGCTCCTGCAGCGATGATTCTGAGGAACTGGAATAGGAGGAGGAATCAATGTGTACAGACTTGATTCCTGCAATCCTTGGAGTTGGCAGAACACGTACAGCGCCACTCGCAAGATCAGTACCCGGCTGCACAACATTGACCCAATGGGCAGTGAGGGAAAGGTATTGTCCCTGGCCATGGGTGTTAGAACCCTCTTGTTAGGTTTTGTTTCAGTTTGCTGGTCACATGACCTTTTTTCCCTATTTAGTCTGGCTCCGCCCTTCTGGCTTTGCTTGACTTCATTGTATTATCTACTGTTAAGCTAGCCGGGTGCTTAGGTGCCTTAATCTGTGAGTTTTGCTTGATGTTAGGATCACAAAGTATTTATTTTTCTGTTTAATTATCCATGCTACAATTTATGTTAGGACTAGGAGGTGTCCACCTTTTCTCCCAGTCCCTAGATCTTGTAGGGATTACTCCCTCGCAACTATAGGTCTTCGTTCACACTAGATGAGGACTTTAGCGGGTCTGGTCGCAGGATCAGGTTCCCCGTTACATCGTAGGGATTCAGCTTAGTTGTATTGTAGGGACAGAATTCCCTTCTTTCCTTACTGGTTGTAGCAGATCATAACAATGGGTACTGGTCCACGCATCGGTGGTCAGGTGGACCTTGCTACTGAGGGCTTTTAGTAGCGCATGTTTAATTTTTCCCTCAACATGCTTTTGCAGACCAGGGACGGCTTGCCTGCTGAAATGAAATCGGCTTGGCACATTGTATTGTGGGATTGACAATGATATTCAGTTACGGAAACTGTCTGTCTCCACCAGCCTGAATCACAGCATTTCAAGGGACAGGAGTTTTGCAATGCCAGCATTCAGAGCCTGTGCTCGTGCATGGTTTGCGGAGTATGGCCGTCTTTTATCCCATGCCTGTGCTACCGCTGGCTGTTTTGTGGCCTGGGAGTGTGAGGATGACAGGGAACTTGCTGCTGTGTGTGGAATAACAGTTTGTCTCTGGACAACAGTGGCCGAGGTTCTTCCATGGCGATCCTGTGAGGAAGCATAACCAGCTGTGTGTGAGCTCGATGAAGAGGCTTCAACACAACCTGAAGATGTAGGTGCTGCTGTAGGTTGGCCTACATCTCCAGTGTGTCTTTGTAACTCAACTACGTGCTTTGTCCGCACATGTTTCCACATATTTGTGGTATTGAGGTGACTGACACTTTTAGCTATTTTTAATTTTTGATTACACAGCTTGCATTTCACATAGCAAATATCATGTGCAAGTGTGTGAAAAAAGGACCACGCAGTGCAAGTCCTGGGAGCGCACGTTTTGACTTTTGGAACACAACTGCTCCGAACAGGTGCCAAACTGGAGGCTACAGGCAACCGAGTCTGCAGCCTAACTCTCCCTCCTGTTTGTACCGTTGGGGCAATGTCTTCCTCTATCTTCCTTCTATCACTAACCATTTCTCTAGGCCTCTCCCAGCTTTCAACCAAAGTACTGGTTCTCACCCACAAAGCTCTCCACAGTGCAGCACCCCTCCTACATCTCCTCCCTCATTTCTATCTATCGGCCTAACCGACTGCTGCGCTCTGCAAACGACTTTCGACTAACCTCTGCACTAATACGTACCTCCCACTCCCGACTCCAAGACTTCTCCTGCTCTACGCCAATCCTCTGGAATGCTGTACCCCAAGAAATTAGGACTATCCACAATTTGCATGGTTTCAGGCGCTCCCTCAAAACACATTTGTTCAGAGCGGCCTATCACATTCACTAATCAAAGTCATTCTATGTATTCTGTGTAAGTGTGTGTGTGTCTCTAGCCCATTCACTATCTCCATCCCTCAGTCCCTTAAGATGGCTGGAACATCATTGTAAATGCACCATTGTATATAAACACCTATACTTTGTATCTCCCCCATCTCATTGTACATTGTAAGCTGTCACGAGCAGGGGCGACTTATTTAGCTTAAATTATTGTATTGTTAACGTTGTTACTTATGACTTGTGTTCTGAAACTGCTAAACTGTAAAGCGCTGCGGAATATGATGGCGCTATATAAATAAATATTATTATTATTCCTCTGAGCTGCTCCCACCACCTTCCTGTTCTTCATGCCATGTTGGGTATTGGACCTCATCATCTCCACTACCCTCTTCCAACACCTGCTGTTGGTGGTCTGGCCAGCACCATGCTCAACAGAAACTGGCACCTGGGTCTCATCATCATCATCAGATGCGTTCTGCGGTGTGCTGACCATCGGCACTGTCTCACCCGCCTCTTCAGATTCAGAGAGACACAGCTGTTGCGCATCACTGCATACTCCCTCTTCTTCACATTACAGAATGCTGCTTGGCTGGGCCCCTGTTTGCAAGCCAATAGATTCTGAGAACAGAAGCAGACACTCAGCTGGCTCCTGTACAGAACTCTCTGACTGCCTGGGCAATTTGCCAGGCGGTGAAGAGACAGATGGTTGCCCAACAGTGCTGTGGTCCTGAGAGGAGGTGGAAGCAATTGAAGTCGATGCATTGGCTGAGATCCAAACAACAACGGCTTTAATTTGTTCTTCCCGCAGCAGGGGGGTACTCCGAGCTCCTACAAAAGTGCGCATAAAGGAACGCTCACGGCCCGGGGAAAACTGGTGGATGCTGTGTCACTGGGGGCCGCAGCAGCCACAGAATCCCCACGTCCTCTCCCTGAAGAAACTCCACGACCACGTGCCTTACTCCCTGCCTTCTTCATCTTGGTAGATTGATAAAGAAAGTCTGAAAAGTTATAAGGCCTAAGTGTGGTTATTCCGCAGAGACTGCAGTGAACACTGCACACAACTGTTCAGTAGGTGTGAAAGGCCCCTTTGTGTACTTCTATAGTGTTTGCAACCAATGTATTGTATACGGATGGAAGCGCGTCACACTAATAGATTTTATTTATTTGTAATAGAGTGGAGCAGCAACAATTAGAGAAAAATTTCAAGGATGTGCCAGTGACACACGCTCAGCAGACTACAACCAGCAGTGGTTGAAGAACTAACTGGAGCGTGATCTGCACTCCAAAAAGGAAAACCTCAGACTACAGTGAACACTGCACACAACTGTTCACTACCCAACGCGTCTCAGCAGGAAGGCAGTCTGTGCGTCAAAACAAAGGCGCAAGCATACATCCACGTACCCTGTTTATAAAGCTATATAAAAAAAATTATGTAGTAGTGACGCACACTTTATTGAGGTACAGTATTACATCGCCATTCACCATCTGTGGCTATGCAGTCTCATCTATATATACCTTATCTATCCGTTGTCATGCTTGCAAGTCGACAGTCAGGCATAAATAGCAATTTTCACTATGCACTATGCACTTTTTAAAGGTTATGTTTGTTAATAAACATGATTATTGCCACATATTATGAGTATTACATGATGGAAATTGTATAATTTTGTATAAACTGTTTAGTGACATTATTCAGCAAATGTAACATTTTAGTAATGTCACAGATAACTTGTAATGCTGATGATGTTTTGAAGTCAGACATTCATTGTCTATACAATAAAAATGGTGTACATACTGTTACTTATCGCTCATTAATGGATTCAGATATGTACTTGTATGCTTTTATGTACAACCGTATAGCAGATTCCTTAACTAATTTATTTTGTGGTTTGCATTGCTGTTCAACATGTTAATGTATGTGTTTATGTTTGTCAATTCTTTATTTATCTAGATATTAGTTTAAATGAAATCATCATCTTATGGTAGTAAAGGTTATCTTTCTCTTGTTTGAAGTATAGACATTTAAAATTGACAGGTAACAAGGAAATTACTTTATCTAGTATTTAAACATCCTCCTTGACCCTGGGCTCCAACACCGCCAGTTGTTGCTCGGAAGTGCTGTTAGCACAGTCAACACTTGCTCCTGTGTTACTGGGGTTCAGTAACGTCAGCTGGTCCTCGGTTGTGCCATTGGCTCTTTTCCTTCTGCTGCCCCTCCGGGTTCCAGTACCGTCAGCTGGTTCTCCGCAGTGCCTTTGGCCTAGGTGCCTCCATCTTGGTATCCGAGTTCCAGCAACGTCTGCTGGTCCTTGGTAGTGCTTTGGAGCACAGGTACCTCCTGCTTAGTAACCGTGTCCCAGTAACGTCAGCTGGTCCTCGGTTGTGCCATTGGCTCTTTTCCTTCTGCTGCCCCTCCGGGTTCCAGTACCGTCAGCTGGTTCTCCGCAGTGCCTTTGGCCTAGGTGCCTCCATCTTGGTATCCGAGTTCCAGCAACGTCTGCTGGTCCTTGGTAGTGCTTTGGAGCACAGGTACCTCCTGCTTAGTAACCGTGTCCCAGTAACGTCAGCTGGTCCTCGGTTGTGCCATTGGCTCTTTTCCTTCTGCTGCCCCTCCGGGTTCCAGTACCGTCAGCTGGTTCTCCGCAGTGCCTTTGGCCTAGGTGCCTCCATCTCGGTATCCGAGTTCCAGCAACGTCTGCTGGTCCTTGGTAGTGCTTTGGAGCACAGGTACCTCCTGCTTAGTAACCGTGTCCCAGTAACGTCAGCTGGTCCTCGGTTGTGCCATTGGCTCTTTTCCTTCTGCTGCCCCTCCGGGTTCCAGTACCGTCAGCTGGTTCTCCGCAGTGCCTTTGGCCTAGGTGCCTCCATCTTGGTATCCGAGTTCCAGCAACGTCTGCTGGTCCTTGGTAGTGCTTTGGAGCACAGGTACCTCCTGCTTAGTAACCGTGTCCCAGTAACGTCAGCTGGTCCTCGGTTGTGCCATTGGCTCTTTTCCTTCTGCTGCCCCTCCGGGTTCCAGTACCGTCAGCTGGTTCTCCGCAGTGCCTTTGGCCTAGGTGCCTCCATCTCGGTATCCGAGTTCCAGCAACGTCTGCTGGTCCTTGGTAGTGCTTTGGAGCACAGGTACCTCCTGCTTAGTAACCGTGTCCCAGTAACATCAGCTGGTACAAGATTGTGCTACAAATACAAGATACGGAACAAGAGACACAAGAACAATAAGCAGAAGATCTAAAAGCAGAAGAACATGAAGTATAAGACCAAAATGAAGAGCAAAATATATGCTCTAAATTCTAAGCAGAAGAAGACTAAGCAGTGTATGGGGGTGAGTCCGTTCCTCCTCGTGGTGCCCCTGGAAAATGCCTGCTGCTGCAGGCTAAACTGAACACGGACAAATACTGTTGTAATTTAAATCTTTTGTGACAGCAAGAACGGAAGGATGAAAAATTCATACTTTGACAGATTACAAGTACAGGATTCTCTGTCACAAATAAGAATATGATGAAGAAGATGAAGCAGAATATGAATAAGAATAATAGTTTAATAAGAAGAATATGAGTAATGTTAACAAAGATGAATAGCAAGAAGTTTAAGAAGAAGATAAAGAAGGTGAAGATGAAAAATAATTTGATGAAAAAGATGATGCTGCAGAAGATTATGAAGGAGAAAGTGT
Source organism: Oophaga sylvatica (assembly GCA_033576555.1). Classification (NCBI taxonomy): domain Eukaryota; kingdom Metazoa; phylum Chordata; class Amphibia; order Anura; family Dendrobatidae; genus Oophaga; species Oophaga sylvatica. Next base: position 826,690,104 of record JARQOD010000001.1, on the reverse strand, counting down.
GTGAAAAGTTAAAAAGGTGAAGATGAAGAGCATGGAAGTTGTGTAATATACATATTTGCCAAAATATAAAAACGTTAACATTGTCAATTTCTTCGTCAATCCGAACATCTTTAAAAAAAAAAATATTTATGCTATTCCATTTGATTGGGTTAAACATCTATGCCTTTAATGTCTCCTCAACCTTCCACAATACATTCTACATTACTCTTTGTTGTTTTCCTTCATGTACAATTAACCAACAAGGCAAGAATGGGTTTTTTTTAATTTCGATATTTTGTTCCCATAGACTTACATGGGACTTCCGGTATCGATATCGGGTATCGCCGATATTTTAGTGATATCGGCGATACCATTCCGATTCCGATACTTTAGGATATCGGAAAGTATCGCTCAACTCTAATGGAGACAAAATGAATCCCAGAAATTAGATCCTCTGTACGCCAAAAAGACACTTTGATCCCATCACATACAGAGCATTCTCTCTCAAAATCTGGAACACAGTCCGAACATGTTTCACATGAGAGTCCCAGTCATTGGAAAAAATCAAGATATCATCCAAATAAACAATCAGAAATTTATCCACAAAATCCCTGAAAATGTCATTCATGAAGGACTGAAAGACGGAAGGAGCATTAGTGAGCCCAAAGGGCATCACTAGGTACTCAAAATGCCCCTCTGGGGTATTAAACGCCGTCTTCCATTCATCCCCGTGCTTAATGAGAATAAGGTTATACGCCCCCCTGAGGTCAAGCTTGGTAAACCAAGTAGCACTTTTCACCCTGGAAAACAGATCAGAAATCAAGGGTAACGGATATTGATATTTCACAGTGATATTGTTCAAGAGACGATAATCAATACACGGCCTTAATGAACCATCCTTTTTGGCCACAAAGAAAAAACCGGCACCCAAGGGTGAAGAGGATGGTCTGATATGACCCTTCTCCAATGACTCCTTGATATAAGACCGCATAGCGTCATGTTCAGGTACAGACAAGTTAAAAATACGACCTTTAGGGAATTTACTACCAGGCACTAATTCAATAGCGCAGTCATAGCTCCTATGGGGGGGCAAGGATGCAGATTTACTTTCGCTAAACACATCAGAAAAATCAGTCAAAAAGTCAGGCACATCTTGAGCCTGGGGAGAGGCAGAAAAAACAGGAGTGTCGGCATTAACACATTGGCAGCCCCAACTGGTTACAGACACAGATTTCCAATCCAAAACAGGATTATGAGACTGCAACCAAGGGAAACCTAGTACAATAATGTCATGCAGATTATACAGCACCACAAATTTGCAACTCTCCTGATGATCAGGTTCAACCCTCATTATCACCTGAGTAAGAGAACTGGGGTTTATTCTCAGCCAAAGGGGTAGAATCAATCCCCAGTAGGGGAATAGACTTCCGTAGGGGTATCAAGGGAAACCCACAACGTTTAGCAAAATCAAAATCCATCAGGTTAATAGCTGCTCCCGAATCAACAAAAGCCTGAGCAGAAAATGTGGACAAGGATCAAATCAGGGTAACAGTCAACAGAAATTTAGTCTGAACACTACCTAAGACAACTGAGCGTGCAAAATATTTTCCCCGCTTAGGGCAGACTGAAATAGCATGAGAGGCATCACCACAGTAGAAACATAACCCATTGCGTTTTCGAAACTCATGACGCTGTGCCCCAGAAGCCACTCTATCACACTGCATGGGTTCAGAAGCTGGTTCACAAGGCAAAACAATTCCACTCATACCTCTACGCTCACGCAAACGTCTGTCAAATTGAATCGCCAATGATATAGAATCATTGAGACCAGAGGGAGCAGGAAAACCCACCATAACATCTTTTACATTCTCTGACAGACCCTTCCGAAAAAGGGCTGCCAAAGTATCATCATTCCATTTGGTCAAAACTGCCCACTTTCGGAATTTCTGACAGTACAACTCAGCATCCTCAAGCCCCTGATTTAATGCCAACAAGGTTTTTTCAGCTTGATCATTGACATTAGGTTCATCGTACAATAACCCCAGAGCCAGAAAAAATGCATCAACATCACTCAAAACAGGGTCCCCAGGTGTCAGGGAAAAATCCCAATCCTGAGGATCACCGCACAGGAGAGAGATGACAATTTGAACCTGCTGTGCTGCATTCCCTGAGGACTTAGGTTTTAAGGCAAAAAAACAACTTACAGTTATTTTTGAAATTCAGAAATTTAGCTCGATCCCCCAAAAACTGATCTGGCATGGGAATCCTAGGTTCCACAACCGGCAACCCTGCAAGATAGGTAGCAATACTCCGAACTTCAGTGGCAAGCTGATCCACACGGCCAGACAACTGTGCAAACTCCATTGAGAGAAAAAAAAATCCTCCTCAGGACCAAGAGAAAAAGAGGGAAAAAAAATGCAACAAACAGAAAAAAAAAAATCTCTGACAACTCTGACAACTTTTTTCTTTCCACACTATTTTTCCCTTCTGTGAGTACCATATAATTTTCAGTTTGGCCGGTGATACTGTTATGTTTTGGTACCTGAGGAGAGCAGGCAAAAACGGCAATACACCAGAGAGGTTGGAATCTACTGGGTTGCAGTACCCTGACTAACCACCACAACTAAAGGCAGCCATGGAGCGTTCCTACGTTGGTCCTAGACGCCTCGTCACAGCCTGAGAGGCTAACTACACCTAAAGATAGAAAGAGGAAAGCTATCTGCCCCGGAGCAGATCCCCAAAGAACATAGGAAGCCCACAAACATGTAATGGCGGTTAGACAAGAGGAAATACAGACACAGACAGAAAATAGTATGAGCAAACGCTGGGGCCCAATCTGCCTGGACAGAAAAGGATAGGAAGGATACTTACTGCAATCCAAAAAAAACCCTAAAAAAAGCCAACGCTACTAATTGCAAAAACACCTGAGATCACACGACCTCTACCACCTAAATTAGTTCTCTGGTGTAACAAAACTAAGCCGCAGCCACAGAAAAAACTGGAAAAGGCACATGAACAAACAACAGTGGCTCCAGAGGAACCGAGAGGCGCCCAAGCCCCCTGAGGAGGGGAACCTGGCCAACCTCACAGAAATGCAGAGAAATATGCAAATGGCAAGCACAAAAACAAAAAACAGAAAATATCTTATCTGAGAGCAGGAGAAGAGGCAAGACTCAGCAAGCTTCTAAGTGAACCAGGAAACAACGTTGAGACCAGAACAATTGATCACCGGCAACCATGATGGGGGGAAACCTCCCTTATATCCAGCCAGTCCGTGATTCCTGATTGCCAATCCTCATTGAATGGTTCAGTACCGTTTGTAACCACCAGAGGGAGCTTCTGCTCAGAATTCATTTCTAAAACATTCATAACACCTGTCCTTGCGGACGTATATTCTACGGGATAATGGGAAAGAAACAGAAGGTCGGGGGTGTGGCAGCTCTGGTGGTGGCGGCGATGTGGCAGCTCTGGTGGTGGCAGCGTGGCGGCAGCTGGGGTGGTGGCGGCGAGGCGGCAGCTCAGGTGGTGGCGGCAAGGCGGCAGCTCGGGTTGTGGTGGCGAGGCGGAATGGTTATTGCAGCCTGTAGGCTTTCCTGAAGAGATGGGTTTTCAGGTTCCGTCTGAAGGATCCAAGGGTGGTGGATAATCGTACATATTGAGGCGTGGAATTACAGAGGATGGGGGGATATTCGGGCGAAATCTTGGAGGCGGTTGTGTGAGGAACGAATAAGTGTGGAGGATAGTAGGAGGTCTTGGGAGGATCGAAGATTACGTGAAGGAAGATATTGGGAGATTAGTTCAGAGATATAGGAAGGAGACAGGTTGTGGACAGCTTTGTAGGTCAGGGTTAGTAGTTTGAACTGGATTCGTTGGGGAATTGGGAGCCAGTGGAGGGATTTGCAGAGGGGAGAAGCAGGGGAGTAGCGAGGGGAGAGGTGAATTAGTCGGGCAGCAGAATTGAGGACAGATTGGAGTGGTGCAAGAGAGTTGACGGGGAGGCCACAGAGGAGGATGTTGCAGTAATCAAGGCGGGAGATGATGAGGGCATGCACAAGAGTTTTAGTAGATTGAGAGCTGAAGAAGGGACGGATTCTGGAAATGTTTTTAAGTTGGAGGCGACAGGAGGTGGCAAGAGTTTGGATGTGTGGTTTGAAGGACAGGGTGTTATGATCTGCTACAAGCACTAAGGAAAGATGGGAATTCTGTCCCTACAATAGAACTAAGCTGGATCCCTACAATGTAACGGGGAACCTGATCCTGCGACCAGACCCGCTAAAGTCCTCAGCTAGTCTGAACGAAGACCTATAGTTGCGAGGGAGGAATCCCTACAAGATCTAGGGACTGGGAGAAAAGGTGGACACCTCCTAACAGAAATTGTAGCAGGGAAAATAAAACAGAAAACAAATTACTTAGATATCCTAAGATCAAGCAAAACTGACTGAGTAAGGCACCTAAGCACCCGGCTAGCTTAAGAGTAGATAATACAATGAAGTCCAGCAAAGCCAGAAGGGCGGAGCCAGACTAAATAGGGAAAAAAGGTCATGTGACCAGCAAACTGAAAAAAACCTAACAAGAGGGTTCTAACAGTACCCTCCCTTCTAAGAGGATCCTCCGGATCCCCTATGACTTAGGCTTATCCGGAAACCTCTTGTGAAACGCTCTGACAAGTCTAGATGCAGAAACATCATCTGCCCTCACCCATGAGTTATCCTCGGGTCCATAACCCTTCCAAGCGACGAGGTACTGCAAACTCCCTCTATACCGTCTAGAATTTAGGATGCGAGAAATCTCATATTGCCCGTCCTCCACCACCAAGGGAACAGTGGCCGAGATGTCTCCATCTGAGACCTCAGCTTTTTTCAAGAGAGAAACATGAAACACCGGATTAATCTTCCAGGAGGTAGGAAGCTCCAACTTAACAGCAGATTGGTTAATAACCTGAAGCACCTTAAAGGCCCTACAAACTTGGGCCCCAATTTCTTAGACGGAATCCTCAAGCGCAGATTCTTAGAGGACAACCAAACCATGTCACCAATAGCAAACAAAACCTCTTGTCGTTTTCTATCAAAATACACTTTGGATCTTTTGTTAGCCTCCTGAAGATTACCACGCACATCAGTCCAAACTCTCTCCAAAACACCAGAAAAATTCTCCTCTTCAGGTACAGCCGATCCCAACTTGGAAAATGACCCAAACTACGGATGTCTCCCAGTACAACAAAAAAAAGGCGAACAACCAGCAGAAGCGGATGTATGGTTGTTAAGAGCAAACTCAGCAAGTGGCAGAAACTCAGACCACCCCTCTTGATTATCAGTCACAAAACAACGCAAGAACTGCTCAACATCCTGGTTTTTCCTTTCTGTCTGGCCATTAGACTCAGGATGATATCCGGATGAAAACGACAAATGAACTCCAACCTGTCACAAAAGGCGCGCCAAAAACGAGCCACAAACTGAGGTCCCCTATCGGAAACAATGTCAGTAGGAACGCCATGTAGTCTGACAATTTCCTTGACAAAGGTCTTAGCGAGAGTCTTAGCGCAAGGCAGTTTGATGAAAGGAACCAAGTGACACATCTTGCTAAAACGGTCCACGACCACCCAGATGACAGTGAAACCCTCAGAGGGGGAAGGTCAGTAATAAAGTCCATAGCCAAATGTGTCCAAGGTGCACTAGGGACCTCCAGAGGGCAAAGCAACCCCGCAGCAGGAGTATGAGAAGACTTAGATCTAGCACACACCGTGCATTGACGCACCCACTTAATGACTTCCTTCTGCCATCCAGGCCACCAAAAGCTGCGACCCACAAGTCTCTTGGTCTCAGAGATTCCAGGATGACCTGCCAACAGAGAGTCATGACATTCAACAAACAAATCTCTCCTCAGGGTACCAGGCACAAGCAACCTCCCATGCGGCGTGTTAGATGGGGCTGTCATGTATAGTGTACAGTTCCTATAGCGTCTTGTGCTTGGGTGCGAGGAAAACACAGGAGACATAGGTTGAAATGAAATGACTTGTATTACTTCATACAAGCATGCTGAAAAGTTCACACAGTTTGCAGGAACAGCGACAGAGACACAGCAGGCCAGAGTAACTTTAAGCACTACAATAAATCTCCAAAGCAGGTTCAGGATCTCTTCTCTGTACCGTAATTCCTCTGCAAACATGGATTCACCAAACAGCAGGTTTCCAGAGTCCAAAAGTGTTCCAAGGTTCCTCAGTAGGGAATAGCTGGAGTACAAGTCCAAGGCTTCCAGGAGTCAGGTCACAGACTGACTGAGGCTTGATTCAGGAGCACTGATTGTTCAGCTGAGGCTGCGTAAGAAGCAAGAGGGAAGAATCAGGGCGGGAACATGAAAACTGGAAACTCCATATTAACTGAGGGCAAGAGCTGCAGAAAGACAGAAAGCAAAATGGCCGACGGAAAACTGAGTTTCAAGGAACATGTCAACAGAGACAAAGAACCTTACATTACTCCCCCCTTAGGGACAACCTCCGGATGACCTCAGACCAGGCTTGTCAGGGTACCTCTGATGAAACTGGCGGAGCAGGCGAGGAGCATTTACATTATTGACTGGTTCCCATGAGTTGTCCTCCACTGGGTAGCCCTGCCATTTAATCAAATATTGCAACTGATTTTTGTACAACCTGGAATCTAGAATCCTTTCCACCATAAATTCTTCCTGACCATCGACCAGCACTGGGTCAGGGCAAGGAGAAGAACGTCCAGGAAACGTATTGGGTGTTGCAGCCTTTAGTAGGGATACATGAAAGACAGGGTGGATTCTCATAGTTCTGGGTTGTTGAAGACGACAAGCAACAGCACTTATAATCTTATTGATCTTATAAGGTCCAATGTACTTATGTCCCAATTTAGACGATGGAATCTTTAATTTAAGATTTCTGGTTGACAGCCAGACCAAATCTCCTACCTTGAAAGCTGGTGCAGGTTTACGAAATTTATCTGCTGCTTTCTTGTACCTTTCCTGAGCCAATTCTAGATTTTCCTTTAGAACATCCATATTCTTTTGTAAAGAAGTGATTCTTTCAGCCACTGCCGGCAAGGGCGTATCTATGTGAAATCGAGGAAGAATGTTAGGATGATAACCTAGATTGGAGTAAAAAGGAGACTGCTTAGTGGAGGCGCTCTGAGAGTTGTTATAAGAGAACTCAGCCAGTGGAAGTAGATCCACCCAATCATCCTGTAGGTGGCAGATAAAACAGCGGAGATACTGCTCCAGGGTCTGATTGGTTCGTTCTGTCTGTCCATTAGTCTGGGGATGAAAAGCAGAAGAAAGGTTTACTTTAATGTCCAATGCTGCACAGAAATTTTGCCAAAACCTTGAAGTGAATTGCACCCCTCGATCCGAAATGACCTCATCCGGTACTCCATGTAAGCGAAACACATTCTTAATCATCAAGTCTGATGTCTGTTTTGCAGTGGGTAAGCCGACACAAGGGATAAAATGAGCTGCCTTTGTTAGACGGTCAACCACCACTAGAATGGTGTTCTTCCCTTGAGAGGTTGGTAACTCCACAATGAAGTCCATAGAAATGGATCCCCACGGGCGGGACGGGGTGGGAAGAGGTTGCAACAGACCAGTTGGTGAGGAGCGAGGTGTTTTGCATCTTGCACAGACTTCACATGAAGTGACATAGTTTAAGACATCTTTCCTGTAAGTGGGCCACCAAAAGAAACGAGAAAGAAATTCTTGTGTCTTTAGAATTCCCCTATGCCCGGCTATCTTGGAATCGTGGATGAGTTGCAATACTCTCAATCTGACTGTTTCAGGTATATACAGACGTTGTCCCTGAATCCACACACCATTCTTAAAGACAAGACTTATGTCCCTTGGGGTTGAGCCAACAAAGAATCCGCATGGTATGCTTCCTTGATGTCCTTAAGTAGGTCTTGATTATGAATCACTCCCAGGAATCTAGAGTCAGGAAGAATAGTCTTAGGAGGAGTAAGTGTACGTGTCTCTGCTGAATGAATCCTAGAGAGTGCATCAGCCTTTCCATTGCGCGATCCTGGTCTATAAGAAATGACAAAATTAAATTGGTTTAGGAAAAGATTCCAGCGAGCCTGGCGAGGAGTCAGGCACTTAGCCGACCTGATAAATTCAAGGTTACGATGGTCTGTCAGGACGACTATTTGCTGTGCAGCTCCCTGAAGAAGGTGTCTCCATTCCTTGAAGGCGGCAATAATGGCCAACAATTCTCTATTGCCCACATCGTAGTTCCTCTCAGCCGAAGACAACTGCTGGGAAAAGAAGGCACAGGGATGCAAGACATTCTTCTCACCTGTTCTCTGAGAGAGTATAGCTCCAAAGGCACAGTCTGAAGCATCCACCTCTATTATGAAGGCAAGCTCGGGGTTGGGATGTACTAAGATAGGTGCGGTGGTAAATTTATCCTTTAAACAGGAAAATGCTTCCTGGGCTTGCGGGGTCCAGGAGAACCTAGACTGTTTCCGGGTAAGTTGGGTGATAGGTGACACTACCTCAGAAAAATTCTTAATGAAACGTCTATAGAAGTTGGCAAACCCGATGAAACGCTGCACCTCCTTCACATTTCTAGGAATTGGCCAATCCTTGATGGCTTGGGTCTTGCTTCCATCCATACTAATCCCTTGCGTAGATAGTACATACCCCAGAAATTGAATTTCGGTCCTATGGAATTCACATTTTTCAAGTTTGATGTAGAGATGGTTTTGTCTTAGGCGTTCTAAGACCATTCTCACATGTCCATGATGTTCCTCTGTGGAGTTAGAAAAAATTAGAATATCATCCAGATAAATCACCACAAATGTATCTAGGAGATCCCTGAAGATATCATTCACGAAGTGTTGGAAAGTGGCTGGGGCGGTACTCAGACCAAAAGGCATAACTAGATATTCAAAGTGTCCATAGCGTGACCTGAAAGCAGTCTTCCATTCATCCCCAGGTCTGATACGGACCAAGTTATAGGCCCCACGGAGATTCAGTTTAGAGAAAATTTTGGCATGCCGCACTCTCTCCAACAACTCAGGGATTAAAGGCAATGGATAACGGTTTCTAATAGTAACCTTATTGAGTTCCCTATAGTCTATGCAGGGTCTCAGAGATCCACCTTTCTTCTTCACAAAGAAGATGGGTGCACCTGCGGGAGATGAAGAGGGGCGTATGAAGCCCTTGGCTAAATTTTCGTCTATATAATCCTTCAAAGCTTTTAGCTCGGGCCCCGCTAGGGAGTAGATCTTACCAAAAGGTATCTCGGCTCCGGGTAATAATTCAATTGGACAATCATATGGACGGTGAGGAGGAAGCTGATCAGCGTTCTTCTTGTCACATAAATCGTCATAGTCCTGGTATACAGCTGGTAGTTCAGGGACTGACATGGTTCCTTTAGGAACAGAGCAAGCTGAAACTCCTTGACTCATCTGTTTCTCCGGAAAGTGTAATTCCTTGGTCTCCCAGTTAATCGTAGGATTCTGCGCCTGCAGCCATGGTAGCCCTAGAATGATGGGAAAGTGGGGAGAAGAGATAAGCAAAAAAGACATTTTCTCCTGATGATCTTTACCCATAAGGACCCTCAAAGGCTCTGTTTCTTGATCCACTGGTCCAGAAGTCAGTAGAGAGCCATCCACAGTCTCCATCTGTACTGGAGTAGCCTTCTTCACTGAACGTATCCCCTGTTTCAGAGCAAAGGAGATATCCATAAAATTTCTACTTGCTCCTGAGTCGATCATAGCAGAGCTAGACACCCAGACTGAGTCAACCCAGAGTTTGATGGAAAGGAAGCAATGAGAATTGTTTCTTTTACAACTCAGCTGGGACAACCGCTGAGGAAACTTGAAAAATTGCAGCGTTTATACCGTCATCGTCCCCAGAACTAACAGAGTTTAAGTCCGAGAAATCAAGATCTCTTGCAGCAGATCTCTCTGGAGCCTGAGGCTCAGACATGACAGAGCTCCTCTCGCAACACTCACAGTGAATGACTGCTGCAGTAGTCTTACGAGAACGGCTGGGGCAGTTTATAATGAAGTGCCCTGACTTACCACAGTAGAAACATAGATTTTCCTTTATACGATGTTCTTTGCGTGCATCACTAACCCGTCTTTGTAAAGAGTCCACCTGCATGGGTTCAGGTTCTGGTTCCCTTGTGATCCTACTCAAAGGTTCCTTAGCTGAGGAGGGAGGTAGTAAAAGGTTAGTGCGATTATTTTCGAACCATCTCTCTTGTCTGCTTTCAGTCAGACGAGCATCAATACGGATACAATAGTTAATAAAGTCACCTAACGCAGTGGGAGGGTCGGCACGAGCAAGTTCATCCTTAATCAGTGGAGACAACCCTTTCCGAAAAATAGATTTTTTAGCGGAAGTGTCCCAAGTGGTATCAAGAGCCCATCTCCTGAAATCCAGGGCATATTCGGCTACTGAACGCTTACCTTGGCGCAAAGTTAACATGGCTGCTTCAGCTGTTGCACCTCGATTGGGGTCATCAAACACCTGCCCCATGGCTGAAATAAAAGCATCAAGGTGATTCAAACAATCATCCTCAGTCTCAATCAGAGGGTTTGCCCACATCAAAGCCTTATTGGTAAGCAACATGATTATAGTAAGCACTTTGGATCGTTCAGTGGGAAATTGTGAAGCATGTGCAGAGAAAAATAAATTGCATTGATTAATAAATCCCCTGAATTTCTCACGTTCACCGCCAAAACGAAAAGGAGGTAATTTGGGGATCCCAGAACTTGGGGTTATGGCAGGAGCCTGGGCTCGTTCCTCTAGAGCCTCAATCCTGGCTCGCAATTCCTGGGTAGTCTGTCCAAACACTTGCAAATTATGATTAGTGAGGTCCTGTAGGCTTGCAAAACGGGTTTTTAAAGTCTGTACATCTGAAAGGATTGTATCAGTCACTCCGCAAAGTTCCTTTATGCGGGCCTCCATCTTCCAGATCTTTTAAGGCAGAGGTGCTGGAATGGGTGTGAGAAGTCACAACCACTGTCATCACATAAGGTATTAAACGGACATCTGATATCCACAGTCACAGCAGACACGGCTTTCCCAGACCCAGCAGACACTAAACATTGGCTCCTGAATCTTGTCATGTATAGTGTACAGTTCCTATAGCGTCTTGTGCTTGGGTGCGAGGAAAACACAGGAGACATAGGTTGAAATGAAATGACTTGTATTACTTCATACAAGCATGCTGAAAAGTTCACACAGTTTGCAGGAACAGCGACAGGAGACACAGCAGGCCAGAGTAACTTTAAGCACTACAATAAATCTCCAAAGCAGGTTCAGGATCTCTTCTCTGTACCGTAATTCCTCTGCAAACATGGATTCACCAAACAGCAGGTTTCCAGAGTCCAAAAGTGTTCCAAGGTTCCTCAGCAGGGAATAGCTGGAGTACAAGTCCAAGGCTTCCAGGAGTCAGGTCACAGACTGACTGAGGCTTGAGTCAGGAGCACTGATTGTTCAGCTGAGGCTGCTTAAGAAGCAAGAGGGAAGAATCAGGGCGGGAACATGAAAACTGGAAACTCCATATTAACTGAGGGCAAGAGCTGCAGAAAGACAGAAAGCAAAATGGCCGACGGAAAACTGAGTTTCAAGGAACATGTCAACAGAGACAAAGAACCTTACAGGGCATTCTCCTGTGCTTTAAGAATCTCATCTTCCAACACAGAGTCCAAAACAGCAATAACAACCCCCTCTTGCAAAATGTTTTCCTCCTCCTCAGTACCCACCATAGGAGAAAAGCTGCGAGACAAAGCATCAGCTTTAACATTTTTAGTACCTGGGATGTAAGTAACGGTAAAATTAAACCGCGAGAAAAACAGTGCCCACCTAGTCTGACGGGCATTCAAGCGTTTGGCAGCATCAAGGTAGACCAGATTTTTATGATCGGTGAAGACTTGAACTGGAAATTTCGCTCCCTCCAAAAAATGACAACAGTGTTCAAATGCAAGTTTAATTGCCAACAATTCCCGATTACCGATATCATAATTTAGTTCAGACTCAGAAAATTTCTTTGAAAAAAAATCACAGGGATGTACTCCATGCGTCTTTTCCTGAGACAACACCGCGCCGACCCCCACAGAAGAAGCATCAACCTCAACAAAAAATGGTTTAGTCACATCAGGCTGCGTAAGGATGGGAGCAGAGCTGAACTTCTCCTTTAGCAACACAAAAGCCTCAATGGCCTCAGTAGTCCACTGAACCGCATCAGCACCTTTCCTGGTGAGATCGGTCAGAGGTTTGGCAATCACAGAAAATTTTTTAATGAATTTTCTATAATAATTGGCCAACCCCAAAAACCTCTGTATTGATTTCACACCAATAGGTCTAGGCCAATCCTGCACAGCTTGCACTTTCTCCGGGTCCATCTCAAAACCTTCACTGGAGACAATGTAGCCCAAAAAACTAAGTCTCTGTACAGCGAACTCACATTTTTCTAGCTTGGCAAAAAGTGAATTATCACTCAGTAACTGTAATACTTCACGCACACTCCTCCAAAGAGACTCCAAATCCGGTGAACAAATCAAAATGTCATCCAAATACACAACCACACTTCTGCCGATCAAAGGTCTAAGGATGTCATTAATAAGATTCTGAAAAAATGCCGGAGCACTGGAAAGCCCAAAGGGCATAACCAGATTCTCAAAATGACCCAGTGGAGTGTTAAACGCAGTCTTCCATTCATCCCCCTCCTTCATGCGCAACAAATTGTATGCCCCTCAAAGATCAATTTTCGAGAACCACTTGGCCCCCACTAACTGGTTAAACAAATCAGGAATCAATGGCAGTGGGTAAGGATTGCGTACAGTGATTTTATTAATCTCACGAAAGTCTAGACAAGGCCGTAAACCGCCGTCCTTTTTTTTAACAAAAAAAAAAATCCAACCGCCACAGGAGACTTGGAAGGCCTAATGTGACCGGCGGCCAAGCTTGTCTGTATGTGTTCCTCCAAAGCCTTTTTCTCAGGAATAGTCAAATTAAATAAACGACTTTTAGGAAGAGTTGCTCCAGGGACAAATTCAATTGCACAATCATAATCTCTATGAGGAGGCAATACCTGCGATTCCTTATCAGAAAAAACTTTCCAAAAATCCTGAATAGGTACAGGTAACTCCCCCTTAACTACAGCAGCAATACGCCCGTTACAACACTTGTCATAACAATTAGGACTCCAGGACTTAATTTCATTGGTAGACCAATCCAGTATAGGATTGTGCAATTTTAACCAAGGTAACCCCAAAATCACCGTGAGGGCAAATTATTCAAAACTACCAAATCCAAATTCTCTTGATGAACACTATTAATAGTAAGAGGAAATTCACAGATATGGTGAGTAACATTTTTCAAGGGAGAACCATCCACAGCAACCACATTAATAGGGGAAGACAGAAGTTTGGGTTTTAATTTTAGTTTTTCCAAAAATTTCCCATCAATCACATTGAGAGTTGAACCACAATCCACAAATACCCGAAACTCCATTAATTCCTCCTCAACATCAGTGGTAGCAGAAAGAAAGACACCTTTATTGTTTAAACAAGCTATATGGGCAAAACTGACCTAATTTTTTTTTTCTTTATTCATACGAAGCACACAGTTCTTAATGAAATGGTCCGATTCGCCACAATAGAAACACAAACCTTCAGCAAATCTACTGTCTTTTTCCCGAGAGTGAGGTGTCATTGCTCCAATCTCCATTGGCTCTCCAATGTCAGTACAGTCCCTCTCCAGACTTGGAGCTGACAAGGCAGATTTACTCTCATTAACCCTTGCACGCAGTCTCCTATCCACCCGTATGGCTAATTGCATAGCCTCTTGCAAGTTACCAGGTATAGGATAAGCAATCAGCAAATCTTTAACCCTTTCACTTAACCCTGCAAGAAATAAACTTTTCAAAGCTGAATCGTTCCAGCCCACCTGAGTGGACCACCTTCGGAAGTGAGTACAATATTTTTCCACTTTACCTGATCCCTGTCTCAAACATCTCAATTCTGTCTCAGCTGATGAAACACGATCAGGATCGTCATACAATAACCCCAAAGCAGAAAAAAAACTATCCACTGATCTAAAGCATGGATCACTAGGCTGCAGAGAAAAGGAACACTCCTGAGGTTCTTTGCGCAAAAGTGACATTATGAACCCTATGCGCTGTGATTCATCACCAGAGGATCTGGGTCTTAAACGGAAATACAACAAGCAAGCATTTTTAAAAGAAAAAAAATCTTGTTGTTCACCAAAAAATAAATCAGGCAAACGTACCTTTGGCTCCACGAAATGTGCTCCAGAACAACTACTCACGTGTTGCTGGATCTCAGCCACCTCCAGAGAAAGTCCCTGCAGGCGTTGAGCCAAATCCTGAACCGACACCATGATGGAAACAGAAAATCTTTCCTTAGAGATTTTTTTTTTTTTTTTGGGCTGGACTTACTGTTATGATCTGCTACAAGCACTAAGGAAAGATGGAATTCTGTCCCTACAATAGAACTAAGCTGGATCCCTACGATGTAACGGGAACCTGATCCTGCGACCAGACCCGCTAAAGTCCTCAGCTAGTCTGAACGAAGACCTATAGTTGCGAGGGAGGAATCCCTACAAGATCTAGGGACTGGGAGAAAAGGTGGACACCTCCTAACAGAAATTGTAGCAGGGAAAATAAAACAGAAAACAAATTACTTAGATATCCTAAGATCAAGCAAAACTGACTGAGTAAGGCACCTAAGCACCCGACTAGCTTAAGAGTAGATAATACAATGAAGTCCAGCAAAGCCAGAAGGGCGGAGCCAGACTAAATAGGGAAAAAAGGTCATGTGACCAGCAAACTGAAAAAACCTAACAAGAGGGATCTAACACAGGGCAGAGTCGAGAGTTACTCCGAGGCAGCGGATTTCAGGTGCGGGAGAGATTGTGATACCATTTACCATAATAGATAGATCGGGTAGACTCTGATCAGAGTGAGATTAGCTTAATCAAACCGATTTTCTCTGATGGTAAATATATGCTTGTGTAAACCTAGCCTTAGAGTAAGCTATTAATATTATTCAGATTAATGGAGCCTGACTCATAGCACTGTCACCAATCTGCAGTGTAAAGGGGCTTTGGGTAGCACTGTACATTGTTTTGAGACTTTTCCTGGGACTGCAGCTTTCTGCAGTTCAGTCTGGTGCTCCCATAGAAATGAATGGAGAGACCACACGTGCATCACTGAGATCTGATTCTATTGGAATATTCTATTAATATACAGTGCTGTGCATAAGTTTTAGGCAGAGGTGGAGAAAATTCTGCAAAGTAAGAATGCCTCCAAAAATAAAAGTGCTAATGGTTTATTTTTATTAATAAGTGAAAGAACAAAAAATAAATCTAAATTAAATCAACATTATGATTTGCAAAACCAACATCAATTCTTCCAGAAACACTTGGACAGTTTTTGAAGGAAGGAAGAAGATCGTCAGGAAGATTGTTCTAAACATCTTGGAGGACTAACCACAGATCTTCTGTGAATGTAGAATATATGCTTGTGCAAATCCTTCTGTCTCTTCATGGAATGTCAGACTCAATGATGCTGAGATCAGGGCTCAGTGAGGGCCATGTAATCACTTTCAGGACTCTTTGTTCTTTTTTATACTGAGGATAGTTCCTAATGGCATTGGCTGCATGTTCGGGGTTTGTGTACCACTGTAGAATGAATTTGGAGCCAGACGCTTCCTTGATGGTACTGCATGATGGATAAGTATCCGTCTGTATTTCTCAGCACTGAGGGCACCGATACCCTGACCAAATCACCAAATGTTCACTTTGCAGCATTCTTTTCACACATTGGATAGTAATGTACGTTGATGACATATCAACGGAACAGCTCCTTAATATTATCCTTTGAACTAATAGGAGCAGAGAACTTCATCACATCATGTGAATCGATGAGTGCAGAAAAGTAAGTCGTTCCTGGCAGCTAAGAGGTTAATGTTTGCACATCTTAGATATTTTAGTCTGCATATGCCACTTTCTATGTCTTCTATTTATATTATATGAAGGAGAATGACAGCTTTTTGTATATCTTCTTTCAAGCTGCAAAGCAAACGTTATTTTTATTCTGCTTGTTAGTTTTTTTATTCAAAGCCTTTTATGTTTCCCAAGTATTTATTTTTGAACGCATGGTGTTTACTTGCAAAAGAGGAGTTTTTTGAATTATCTATGAATGTACCAGATCTTCCCTAGCAATGAAGGTATTAAGAAGTATGTCTTATCCCCTGATTACTCTGTTTTACAAAGTGCTGTGATTAAACAGAAGAAATTCAAAGGAAACTGAAACATCTGATCCGAAATAACTATTGTGCTTCATATGTGACATAATTTACCGATGTAACAGCAACTCGCTGGTGGTAATGAATTAATAGAAAATGCATTGCATGAACGCAAATTACACCAGAAGCTTTATAAATAAATGAATCCTTGTCTAAAATGGTGAAAAGTCAGTGTGATTACATTGATTATTTTTATTAGTCTGTAAGTGTCAATCTCTATCTTCATTTCAGTTTTATTGACGTTCTCCTTAATGGAACATTCATCCATAATAAATGATAATTGTAGAGTTAAAGTTTACAGTATAGGTAAATATTTCTGCCTGATCTAATGACCGATGCTTATGCTAATTATCTAAGTTTGGGCTTTATGTTGTTAATATTTGCACAAGGATATGTTCCTTCGTATTGAATAAAATTCTCTGTGATTAGGTCATTTTTTCAAAGTGGAGGTATGGGACAAGAGAGATGATTATGTCTCTGCCTTCTCCAAGCAATGAACAACGGGATGACAACAAAGTAGAGGTGTGTTGACTTCACATGTTGAAAAACAAGTAATTTAAATATGAAATGTTTCAGTTTAAGAAAACGTATATCTTATGTTATTATGTACTGTAGGTTGCTTCAAAGTTTTGCTTATGTTTCAGCTAGACTTTTTTGTTGAAGGGTGTAAATTGTTACCCCAGTAACCATGACCCATTTTAGACCCGGCCTGTCTACTCCACCTTCCATGTCCCATCAATGGAAGGAACTCTTTGGAAACACAGGTTTCTATGAGGTGTTAGCATCAACAGGGAGGTTTGCCAACTTTCTCATGACTTTTGGAGGTCCTTTCTTTTTTCTGAAAGTCTCTAAAATGTTCTTGGACAATTAGCAAGTATGTCAAAGATGTGTCTTGGATTTTTGTGCATGGCATGTAGTGTATGCACTCAGCATTAAGAGTTTTGTACATTTTATGTTTTAAAGGGGTTTGCCACCTTTGGGAATATTTTATTTTCTTAAATACATTTATTTTGGTTTGAAATCATTTTTGAAATTGGGTTTCATTAAAAATGTTGCATTTTGTTAGTTTTACAGCCTATTTGTTTCCCTGCATGTTTAACTGTAATGTGATCTATGGTCACACAGTAAATCAGCTGAGATGAGCTCAGAAAAAGACAACTTAACCCTCTCTGACATTAGACGTACTATCCCGTCCATGTGCCCTGAGCCTGTCTGACCATGGACGGGATAGTACGTTATGGAGATCGGCTGCGCTCACAGGGGGAGCGCGGCCGATTATGGCCAGGTGTCAGCTGATTCTCACAGCTGACACCAGGCACTAAGTGACAGGAGTGGTCACAGACTGCTCCCGACACTTTAACCCCCGGAACACTGCGATCAAACAAGATCGCAGCGTTCTGGAAGCAGGCAGAGGGCTGACAGCACCTCTGCCTTTGGATCGGAGACCCCACAGCGTGACGCGGGGTCCCGATCGCTGCCATGGATACCCGATGTCGTCATGATGACAACCGGGTCTCCAGAGCTGAGAAACTTCCTGTCATGCGCAGTGCATGTCAGGAAGTCTCTCAGGTCAGTGTAAATTACATGCAGCACTGACAGCTTCTATAGCATGCAGATGCTGCTTCATGTGCATGCTATAGAAGCAATCAGCCTGCAGAAAATGAGTGTCCCATAGTGGGACAAAGTGTAAAAGTTAGAATAAAGAAAAAAATTTTTAAAATAATTGTAAAAATATTTTTTTAAAAAATGAAAAAATCAATATTTATTCTATCACTAAATAAATATTTGAATGAATTAAAATCTAAACAATAAAAGTACATATATTCGGTATCGCCGCGTGCATATCGACCCGGCCTATAAAATTTTCCCACTAGTTATACCCTTTAGTGAACACCATAAAAAAAACAAGGCAAAAATCAATGCTTTATCATCATTCGCCGAACAAAAAGTGGAATAACACGCAATCAAAAAGACGGATATAAATAAACATAGTACCGCTGAAAATTTCATCTTGTCCCAAAATAAAATGAGCCGCCATACAGCATCATCAGTGAAAAAATAAAAACGTTATAGCTGTCAGAATAAAGTGATACAAAAACAATTAGGTTTTCTATAAAATAGTTTTTATTATATAAAAGCGTGAAAATATAAAAAAATGACATCAATAAGGTATCGCTGTAATCAAACTGACCCGAAGAATAAAACTGCTTTATCAGTTTTACCACACCAGAAACGGTATAAACGCCCCCCAAAAGAAATTCATGAATAGCTGGTTTTTGCTCAGTCTGTCTCCCAAAAATCGGAATAGAAAGTGATCAAAAAATGTCATATGCCCGAAAATGGTACCAATAAAAACGTCAACTCGTCCCGCAAAAAACAAGACTTTATATGACTCTGTATGCCAAAATATGGAAAAATTATAGCTCTCAAAATGTGGTGATGCAAAAACTATTTTTTGCAATAAAAAGCGTCTTTTAGTGTGCGACAGCTGTCAAACATAAAAACCCTCTATAACGGGTTTTGATCACTGTGATAGACCCTATCACAGTGATCAAAATAAAAAAAAAGTAAATCAAGTCCACCTTTATCACCCCCTTAGTTAGGGAAAAATAATAAAATAAAAAAAATGTATTTATTTCCATTTTCCCATTAGGGTTAGAGTTGGGCTAAAGTGAGTAGAGCTAAAGTTAGGGTTAGGGTTGGGGATAAAGTTAGGGTTTGGGTTGGGGCTAGAGTTGGGGTTAGGGTTTGGATTACGGTTACAGTTTCGATTAGGGTTAGGGTTGGGATTAGGGTTAGGGGTGTGTTGGGGTTAGGGTTGGAGTTAGAATTGGGGGGTTTCCACTGTCTAGGCACATCAGGGGCTCTCCAAATGAGACATGGTGTCTGATCTCAATTCCAGCCAATTCTGGACAAACGGTGCTCCTTCCCTTTCGAGCTCTACCATACGCGCAAAAAGTGGTTCCCCCCCACATAGGGGTATCAGCGTACTCAGGACAAATTGCACAACAACTTTTGGGGTCCAATTTCTCCTGTTACTCTTGGTCAAATAAAAAAAATGGATCTGAAGTAATTTTTTTGTGAAAAAAAGTTAAATGTTCATTTTTTTTAAACATTCCAAAAATTCTTGTGAAGCACCTAAAGGTTATTAAACTTATTGAATGTGGTTTTGAGCACCTTCTGGGGAGCAGTTTTTAGAATGGTGTTACTTTTGGGTATTTTCTATCATATAGACCCCTCAAATTGACTTCAAATGTGATGTGGTCCCTAAAAAAATGGTGTTGCAAAAATGAGAAATCGCTGTTTAATTTTTAATCCTTGTAACTTCCTAACAAAAAAAATGTTGGTTCCAAAATTGTGCTGATGCAAAGTAAACATGTGGGAAATGTTACTTATTAAGTATTTTATGTGACATATCTCTGTGATTTAAGGGCATGAAAATTCAAAGTTGGAAAATTGCTAAATTTTAAAAATTTTCGCCAAATTTCCATTTTTTCACAAATAAATGCAAGTCATATCAAAGAAATTTTACCACTGTCATGAAGTACAATATTTCATGAGAAAAAAATGTCAGAATCACCGGGATCCATGCAAGCGTTCCAGAGTTATTACCTCATAAAGGGAAAGTGGTCAGAATTGTAAAAATTGGCCTGGTCATTAACATGCAAACCACCCTTGGTGGTAAAGGGGTTAAAAGAGTTACAAACGTTCCTGTTAGGCCTCTTTCACACTTCAGTCGTGCGACACCAGTCAAAACCCATCAAAATGTGAAAAAAACGGATCCGCCATTTTTTTTTGGCGGATCCGTTTTTTTCCCATTGACTTGCATTAGTGACGTATTTTGATGGATGGTCATCCGTTAAGTCCGTTTTTTGATGGATCCGCCAAAAAATTGGCGTCCGTCATTTCAGAAAAAAGTCCAATGCAACTTTTTTTGGTCCGCCAAAATGGCGGACTATGGCGGATCCGCCGCATCCGCCATTTTGTATAATGGCCGCCTATGGGCGGCGGATCCGCTGGCATCCGTTTTTGACGGAATCCGTCCGCGGATCCGTCGCCTCCATAGAAAATCATTGAAAATGCTGCCAAAACTGTCCGGGGTCTCTCTCTCCTCGGTTCGGACTTACATTTCCGGAACGAAGATTTCATCATTTCCGGGTGAAAACTTTCTTAGCGGATCCGTCAGAAAACTGATCCGTTTTACATCCGTTTTTACACTTTTCTGACGGATCCGCCATTTTCACACTTGGGCGGACGTCACACGACTGAAGTGTGAAAGAGGCCTTAGACTGTCAGAACAATCTCACTGACGGATTCTCAGGAAAACAGACATTTCTCTTGTTACCGCAGCTTTCCAAACTGATCAGCACTTGTCTCCATACAATGGCAGCTGGTGGAGGAACATGTCCATCTGTCGCCTCCAATAGAAAAGCAGCTGTCACCTGTAAGGTGTTTTACAATTGGAGGAGATGATGGAGAGGTCTGGTCGCATGTTCCTCTAACAGTAGCCATTGTATGAAGAAAAGTGTTGATCAGTCCGTGAGGAAAGCAGCACTAACAAGAGAAAGTGGCTGACCTTACCTGAGATTCCGGGGTGAGCTTGTTGTCGTAGTCTAATGGGAAAGTAACCCTTTTTTTTAATCTTTTTCTGCGCTCCGCTGAGTTAAGTTTTGGCCACAGATCACATTACAATTGAGTGTTCAGGAAACAAAAAGCATGTAAAAACAAAACACAGCAAAATTGATAATGAAACCCAGTTGCAAAAATGATTTTTAGTCATAATACATGTATTTAATAAAGCAATTGTCCTGAAAGGTGGCCAACACTTTTAAAGCAGCACTCAAGCATATTTTTGCCTTCATAGTTCAGTCTTTTGTATGCCTTGTGTTAAACCTGTTTTGCTGTTATGTGGCATTTCTGTATTTCTTCCATCTTCCATCCTATTATGGTTCTCACAATGCTGAATAAACTTCCCATAATGCCTCTTGCTTTGCAGAAGAGTGGAGTTTCCTCACATTGTAAATGCTCTGCTCTTTTCTAATGTCAGGAAAGAATACACCGCGAACCCAAATTATTACGTGAATGCTATTTTTCTCTCATTTTCCTAAATGGTGGATGCCAATAAGTCGGAATAATGTTTAAATCATCAAGCACTTGAGTATAAATCAAATTTTATTGGACAAAACTCCCAATGATAATGACATTTTTTTCAAAACTACAAAAACTCAAAATGCACTGTTACAAATTATCTTTTGCTTGCGGATACTTCAAAGGTTCTCAATAGGGTGGAAGCCAGGGGAGAATGGTGGCCATGCCATGAATTTCTCTCCTTTTATGCCCGTAGCATCCAATGAGTCAGAGGTATTCTTACATACTTGGCGGAGGTCATTGTCACACCTTCACGGACCCTA
Source organism: Oophaga sylvatica (assembly GCA_033576555.1). NCBI lineage: Eukaryota > Metazoa > Chordata > Amphibia > Anura > Dendrobatidae > Oophaga > Oophaga sylvatica. The sequence continues at coordinate 826,668,419 of JARQOD010000001.1, read as the reverse complement.
AAGGGCCCTACCTGCTCTCTCCCCATGTTTCTGGCCCAAAACATAACTCTGCTACCTCCATGCTAATGTCGCAGCCATGTTGGGACAGCGTGGCCATCCACCAACCATCCACTACTTCATCCATCTACACCAGGGATATCAAACTCAAGTACACAGAGGGAAAAAATTAAAAGCTTGGACAAAGTCGCGGTCCATCATTGATATTTATGAAAAAAATATCTACAATTGAGGAAATTTTAACCCTTTTCATCAAATATAACGATGGAAATTTTCATATGAAAACAAACTTAAAGAGGTTGTCCCATGAACAAAGTACATTTTAATTTATACATCTTAGAATAAAATATTGGAAAAATATATTATTTTATGTCGGAGCAGTAAAAGGCATATGGCCCAATAGACTAATTTAAATATATAATAACAAAGGATAGAAAACGTTGAATAATACAGAAAATAAAGTATGATGCCAACAAACGTGCTTGCCCAACACAGTTAGACACCACCACAGTGCATTCCTCCACAGTACCCTCCACATGCATGGTATGATGACCCTAGTATACCCCCACTCGACCCCCATCCTGACAATGTACGGTGACCCTATCACAGTTGATTCCCCAACTGTAATCCCCATACAGCCATCCACATATTATAATGTACCCCACAGGCCTCCATAGAGTATAATGGACCCACATGGTCCTCCATACAGTATAATAGCCCCATATAGTCCTCCATACAGTATAGTGAACCCCACATAGTGCTCAATAAAGTATAATGGGCCCCCCACAGTGTGCAGTACAGTTTTATGGGTCCCACATAGTTGTCCATATAGTATGATGGCCCAACATATTGCTCCATGCAGTATAATGGCCCCATATAGTCCTCCATACAGTATAATGGCCCCATGTAGTCCTCCATACAGTGTAATGGCCCCATATAGTGCTCCATACAGTATAAAGGCTGCACATAGTGCTCCATATAGTACAATGCCCCCACAAAGTGCTCCATACAGTATAATGGCCCCACATAGTGCTTCCTACTGTATAATGGGCTCCCATAGTGCTCCATACAATATAATGGCCTCGCATAGTCTTCCATACAGTATAATGGGCCCCATATAGTGCTCCATACAGTATAATAGGCTGCACATAGTGCTCCAGACAGTATAATGGACCCACAAAGTCCTCCATACAGTATAATGAGCCCCATATAGTGCTCCATACAATATAATGAGCTGCACAAAGTGCTCCATACAGTATAGTGGCCCCACATAGTGATCCATGCAGTATAATGGCCCCAAATAATCCTCCATACAGTATAATAGGCCCCATAAAGTGTTCCATACAGTATAATGGGCCCCACATTGCCCTCACGATGGCAGAGCACAGTATACCTGCACAGGAGCAAGATGCCGGGAAGCCTGTGTGGATGATGCAGGGTCATGTCAGATACATGAATCAAGCAGGAGGGCGGCGATCATAAGAAGATGGGAGGTGCCAGACCAAGACCAGTGACACCCATCGGATCGGACCGCCCCGCAGGTGAGTATAATAAAAGTTATTTTTCAGTTCTTCCGGGTTGGGTTGGGGGCTTATATACAGCATTATAGAATGATGTATATAAGCCCTGAAATTTGATGGCAGCATCTTATATCGGCCAAAACTGCTGACAGGTTCACTTTAAGTGCTGTATATTGCGACCTTTAATTTAATTCCCAACTTCCTTTATCAAATGGACTCTATATGAAAGCTGAATATGAGATCTTGTTGGTCACTTCTTGCAATGCTTATGCCTTTCTCTTGCACTACTCTAGATAAATCTTCAATAAGTTTACAATACAACTGATACCTGTTATATAGAGTTATGTAAATCTGACTATTGACAATGATAACCAGATGTTGTTCTCACAAAGATACCAGGGAGCCATCTGTCTATTCGTTAGATTAAAGTAGTTTGAACACAGCAATTTCAGCAGGATTGGCCAACCATACGTGCACTGGGGCCTCTTGATTCTCCCTCAAAGGGGAAACATCAGGTAGTCTGAAATTAAACGCTCTTCATGAATTTAAGCTACCGCTAGTTGTGTTTAGATTCAGCTTACTCCCTTCTTCCCAAACAAAACACAGCAGAGCTAAGCATTTGCATGGGTTTAGATAGCCGCCAGATGTAAGTTTGTGTTTGGCCACGTATAGATCTTGCTGCCTTCAGTTTGTCTGCCAGAGCTATGAAAAGATTTTTATGGAGAGATATAGAACATAAACCTCTTTTGAGTATTATTTAGGAGTCCTGCTCATCAAAGTTTGGCCCAGTTAGCAGCCCAAATGGTATAAATATGTTGTCATTTTTAAGGCTGGGTTCACACTTGCGTTCGGCTGGTCTGCGTATGGCTGCGCACTTCCTCCCTTAAGCTCCACCTACGCTAAGCCAACTTCAACATGTGTCCTGCATACCTTTCTTTAACATTGGGTACGCAGGGACATGTGGAAGTATACGGATGCGTCCGCAAGTGGTGTTTTGACGTGCACAGGAACGCAACATGTTGCGTTCGGCGGCACATCAAAACGAGCATGCGGACGCATCCGTATACTTCCACATGTCCCTGTGTACCCAATGTTAAAGATAGGTACACAGGACAATGCACAACGCATGCAGAAGTAGGCGGAGCATAGGCGGAGCTTAAGGGAGGACGTACGCAGCCATATGCAGACCAGTCAAACGCAAGTGTGAACTTAGCCTTAACCAGTAAATGGATAAACATGAGTTTAAAAAATGTACTGAGACCATAGGTTTGGATGTGTTGGATTAGCTTAATTCTTATTTTTAGCTTGCCTGTACATTCTTTTTCTATAGTGGTTGGAGGAGCATCCCAAAAGATAACTCTAGAGTAGCTTTTTACCAAGGAAAATGATAGAAGTGAATAGAAAAATTGATGTCTATAATCATCTTTAGTTAAGAAAATTCTTGATATATTGTGTACCTTGAAAGGTGAACGTTTGGCAAGTTTTACTGATGTAAAATAATTATCAGTGGTTACATTTCAACCTTTTTTCAAAAACGGCTGCAATAGTTTCATGACTACTTGGTCAGCTAACCTAGGATGCACCACATTTATAGCCATCCATATGCTTATTTTTTGGTTGGCATAGCCTGACACTTTCAATAAAAAAAAATGTAATATTTATGGAGACTATCAGCAATAATTTTATTGAGGAACAAACTGGACTAATTAAATATTGTGCATCTCACCTGCCCTTGTAGAGATTAATACACATTTTTATTGAAGCTCTGAGGGTTAAGTTGGAGTTGTGCCGTGTACTTTCCAATAGAAGATCGTTCAGCTAGCAGTAATCTTATGTTCAGCAGCAGAACTGTACTCATTATTGAACCATTTCTATTATATACGGTAAAAACTCAATGAATGAACATAATTCAGTAGAAGCAACTCACTGAGATATCATGAAAAATATTTAGACTTGAGAGTCCTCAGTGGTTGATACCTTTTAATGGCTAACTGAAAAGATGGTAACAAATTGCAAGCTTTCGAGACTACTCAGGTCTCTTCATCAGGCATAGACTAATACAACATCTGAAGAATCACATATTTATACACAAAATAGCACAGAAAAAATGCAATAGGTAGGACAAGTGACATGAAGCAGAACTGTCATTATGGCAGAGGGATTAACATAAATATGACTAGTTCATAGATAAGGAGTGAAGGTTTTATTACCCTCTGATTGGGGTCTGGTATTGTGTTGTGATGACCCTAAAAGGTCAGGGAGGCAGATTCCTTAATTGTTGTAGAACGACATAAAACTCTGGGATATATTCATCCCAGCACTAAGAGTGTCAAAGGTCATCATAAGTTTATATTCCCAGACTTTTCTATCCTTCTCAGATTTGAAGTTAGATTTTAATACAAGTAATTCCATATCTGTCATGCTATGACCGGGCATACAAAAGTGTTTGGCCACAGGTAAATCCATTCTTTTTTCTCTTATCGTGTGGCGATGAGAATTCATCCTTGTTCTCAGTTTTTGCCCGGTCTCCCCCACATACAGACCCCCAGTTGGACATTTAGTACATATAATTAGGTACACCACATTAGATGTGATGCAGCTGAAAGTACCTGGTATCTTGTAGTCCTGATGGGAGTTGGGGGTCTTTATCCTGTCCGTGGTCATTATAGATGTACAGGTCTTGCATTTCTTTTGTCTGCAAGGAAAGGTTCCTGCAGCTGTTGGGGAGGACAGGGAGCTTCTGACAATGATGCTTCTTAGATTTGGGGCTGCCTAAAACATAGTAGTGGGGGGTCTGGAAATATGGATTGTAATCGGGCATCTTTTTGTAGTAAAGGTTGTAGTTTCCGTGCAGCTCCCCTTAGCATCTCCAGACTTGGATTGTAGGTGACCACTAGAGGCACCCGGTTATTTTCTTCTTTAGCTTTGTAATGTAGCAGGTGATTCCTTGATATTCTGGTGGCTCTTGTAATTTGGTTTTCAATTGTTCTTGGATGGTAGCCCTGGTTCAAAAAAGTCTTTCTGAGGCGACCAAGGTGTTCATCTCTATCCATGGGGTTGGAACATATACGGTTGTATCTGATGGCTTGGCTGTAGACAATAGAGTTTTTTATGTGTTTAGGATGGAAACTGTCCCATTTAAGATATGTTGGACGGTCGATTGGCTTCTGATACAGGGATGTCTCTATTTCATTGTTCTTTAGCTTAATGGTGGTGTCTAAAAAGTTAATTTCAGTGCTGGAGTAGTTAAGTGTTAAGTTGATGGTGGGATGAAATTGATTGAACTGTTCATGGAACGTCTTTAGCTGTTGTTCAGACTCCGTCCAGATGATTAAAATGTCATCAATGTAGCGGTAGTAGGCCCGAGGCCTGATGGGGCAGGAGGACAAAAATTCGCTTTCAAGCTTGGCCATGAAAAGATTTGCATACTGTGGAGCCATTTTACTTCCCATAGCTGTGCCAGTCTCCTGAAGATAAATCTTGTTGTCAAATTCGAAGTAATTGTGGGTGAGGATGAATTTTGTGAGTTTCACCACAGAATCAGCATCATTCCCGGTGTTTCCCATGAAGACTTTGCAGGCATTTAATCCATCCTGGTGTGGGATATTAGAGTACAAAGATTCCACATCCATGGTGGCCAGGATGGTTCCTTCTGGTAGAGAACCTATTGCTGCTAGTTTATTCAGTAGGTCAGTTGTGTCCTGAATGTAGCTGGGTGTATCCTTTACCAGGGGTTTAAGAACACCCTCTACCCATCCAGATACTTGCTCAGTAAGGGTGTCCACACATGAAATAATCGGCCTCCCTGGATTTCCGGCTTTGTGGATTTTGGGAAGCATGTAGAATGTCCCTGTTCTTGGACTTTCTGGTATCAGGTCATCAGCTCTTATGGATTTGTCAGACAGACAAGATACCAACTATTACAAGGAACTAAGCAAGTTGGTATCTTGTCTGTCTGACAAATCCATAAGAGCTGATGACCTGATACCAGAAAGTCCAAGAACAGGGACATTCTACATGCTTCCCAAAATCCACAAAGCCGGAAATCCAGGGAGGCCGATTATTTCATGTGTGGACACCCTTACTGAGCAAGTATCTGGATGGGTAGAGGGTGTTCTTAAACCCCTGGTAAAGGATACACCCAGCTACATTCAGGACACAACTGACCTACTGAATAAACTAGCAGCAATAGGTTCTCTACCAGAAGGAACCATCCTGGCCACCATGGATGTGGAATCTTTGTACTCTAATATCCCACACCAGGATGGATTAAATGCCTGCAAAGTCTTCATGGGAAACACCGGGAATGATGCTGATTCTGTGGTGAAACTCACAAAATTCATCCTCACCCACAATTACTTCGAATTTGACAACAAGATTTATCTTCAGGAGACTGGCACAGCTATGGGAAGTAAAATGGCTCCACAGTATGCAAATCTTTTCATGGCCAAGCTTGAAAGCGAATTTTTGTCCTCCTGCCCCATCAGGCCTCGGGCCTACTACCGCTACATTGATGACATTTTAATCATCTGGACGGAGTCTGAACAACAGCTAAAGACGTTCCATGAACAGTTCAATCAATTTCATCCCACCATCAACTTAACACTTAACTACTCCAGCACTGAAATTAACTTTTTAGACACCACCATTAAGCTAAAGAACAATGAAATAGAGACATCCCTGTATCAGAAGCCAATCGACCGTCCAACATATCTTAAATGGGACAGTTTCCATCCTAAACACATAAAAAACTCTATTGTCTACAGCCAAGCCATCAGATACAACCGTATATGTTCCAACCCCATGGATAGAGATGAACACCTTGGTCGCCTCAGAAAGACTTTTTTGAACCAGGGCTACCATCCAAGAACAATTGAAAACCAAATTACAAGAGCCACCAGAATATCAAGGAATCACCTGCTACATTACAAAGCTAAAGAAGAAAATAACCGGGTGCCTCTAGTGGTCACCTACAATCCAAGTCTGGAGATGCTAAGGGGAGCTGCACGGAAACTACAACCTTTACTACAAAAAGATGCCCGATTACAATCCATATTTCCAGACCCCCCACTACTATGTTTTAGGCAGCCCCCAAATCTAAGAAGCATCATTGTCAGAAGCTCCCTGTCCTCCCCAACAGCTGCAGGAACCTTTCCTTGCAGACAAAAGAAATGCAAGACCTGTACATCTATAATGACCACGGACAGGATAAAGATCCCCAACTCCCATCAGGACTACAAGATACCAGGTACTTTCAGCTGCATCACATCTAATGTGGTGTACCTAATTATATGTACTAAATGTCCAACTGGGGGTCTGTATGTGGGGGAGACCGGGCAAAAACTGAGAACAAGGATGAATTCTCATCGCCACACGATAAGAGAAAAAAGAATGGATTTACCTGTGGCCAAACACTTTTGTATGCCCGGTCATAGCATGACAGATATGGAATTACTTGTATTAAAATCTAACTTCAAATCTGAGAAGGATAGAAAAGTCTGGGAATATAAACTTATGATGACCTTTGACACTCTTAGTGCTGGGATGAATATATCCCAGAGTTTTATGTCGTTCTACAACAATTAAGGAATCTGCCTCCCTGACCTTTTAGGGTCATCACAACACAATACCAGACCCCAATCAGAGGGTAATAAAACCTTCACTCCTTATCTATGAACTAGTCATATTTATGTTAATCCCTCTGCCATAATGACAGTTCTGCTTCATGTCACTTGTCCTACCTATTGCATTTTTTCTGTGCTATTTTGTGTATAAATATGTGATTCTTCAGATGTTGTATTAGTCTATGCCTGATGAAGAGACCTGAGTAGTCTCGAAAGCTTGCAATTTGTTACCATCTTTTCAGTTAGCCATTAAAAGGTATCAACCACTGAGGACTCTCAAGTCTAAATATTTTTCTATCTACTGGCTAACACGGTACGAAGATACACATCTTTCCTATATGAGATATCATGATGAGCCATAGTAAATCATAAACTCAACTCTGGTACAATGTGTATATACCTCTGTATACAATGTATCATATTTGTGTTTAATACTATGCGTATCTATTGTATCTGCTCAGATTATATAGTATACCAAGTCCTGTTTCAAAGCTGTAACTTTACTTTAGATTTGGAACCAGAATTTGTTTTATCTAAATTTAGATCTATATTTTTTCATGTCTAAGTTAGGTAGTTTGGGTATGTCTTGTACAAGGCTAGGAGACCAAGCAACACACGTGTTCTGCATCTAACTTCTCACCATTTAGAATTTCATTTGAAAGTCTGATGTTTGTGACCAATGCAATAACATAATCATATATACTATTATTATTTAATTAATAATTATATACATATATATACGTATACATGTATAAATGCAGAGCAAAAAATATAGATCTCAATCTGTTCTGCTCATTTGTGCAACAGTAAGAGGCTGCAGTATCACAGATGAAATTATTTTACTAAGCTTTAGGCATTGAACATTACATATACCAATATTTCCACTTCTACACATAGTAAACCGTATACATATATTGTGACAAAATATAACAAAAGGAAATTTAGAATGAACTGATGGCAATGATATAAAACTGTCATTTCCTAACAAAGTTTTGCATAATTTCTACAAAAAGTAAGTGCTTGACAGTGCATCATTCTCGGAAGAACACTAAAGATACCTATAAAAATATGTCTTGGGATATGAAATATTCAAAATTGGGTAAGTTGAACTTTGTGAGTCACCCGAGATATACTGGTAATAAAATGGTCGAACCTCCTGCCGACACAGACCGAACTGTGTAGGGATTACAATGCATATCTTATAGATGCTTTGGGCACAAGACTTTATGAGTTGGCATATCCTATGACTATACATAGGCTGTCTCTTAAAGACAATTCTATTTTACAATTCAATATATTTATAGTTTAGCTGAATAATGTATTCCTGTAGTAAAAAGTCGTAGTTCTAGCTGCACAGCTTGAGCAATCCACACCCATTCTAGAGCTTACTCCAGTATGGAGTGTAATGTTTTCTGTAACTTGCATTATAAGACATTTGGTACGCTTAGTCAGCCATTGCGACAGCTGATATAATTTTTTACAATAGATATTAAGGGGCCTTATTCTATTTAGCACAGTGTTTTTGCTGTAAAATAAACCTGAATGGGTGTCTCCATAGTGCTTTGAATTGGGTGTACTCTGCCAATCCTGGTTATTTAGTCTTCTCCCTCATCCCCCCTTGATCTATGTTTGTGGTAATAAGTTTGAAAAACAGCAGTAGATCTACATGTGGCAGAAAATGCCCCTAAACTTATCAGTGTTTATATACTGTAAATAAAATGAGTAAACAGGGCAAAACCCCTAACAAGCATGGTTCCAATTGTAGTATACTACCCCCCAGAGATGGAAGAATCGATACGCAGGACCCTGGTTTAGCAACCAGGTCAATATTCCATGACGACTGGATGGTAAACTTGGTCGGAAACCCTGGACGGGAACCCTGTGAGTCACCACTTGCCTGGCGACATACATGACCCCTCTTCGGATAAGATGTTGTGTGCGTCACACAGTAATGATGACGTCACACCAGTCAGGAAAATCCAAAAAGGCACTGGGAATGACATCAACTAAGTGGCAATTTGCACTTACACCCTCCAGCGGTCATGGAATACTGATCTGGCTGCTGGACTGGGGTCCTGTGAATTGATTCTCCCATCTTATCTACCCACTCCTACTACTGCGGTTAGAAATTAATATCTAGGTAAATGCATACCAGCAAAAGAAAGTAATCCTATTATTCACACTGTAAACCACCTGACATATGTTTCTCTGCATAGTCTTTGTTTGGGGGTTAGTCAGTGGAAACATGAAAAAAATAAGCAAAAATTGTAAAAACCTATTCTATCTATATACACTACAATTTAACATATATCCATTTTTTCCAGTCATCAATATGTAACCGTAAAAATGCCAAAATACAATTACTTTTGCATAATACAAAGTCAAGTCAATTAAAAAGGAAAGAATAGTTTTGCAGACAGGTAAAAAGCAAACAAAAAAAGTAGACAATAGCCCCTTTTCCTCGAAGCCTGTTTTCACTTTCCCAACCATACCAAATTTTATAGTTCTGACCAGTCTCACTTTATGTGGTAATAACTGTGGAATGCTTTAACGAATCCCAGTGGTTCTGAGATTGTTTCTTCCTGACACTTTGGACTTCACGCTATGGATAAATTTAGGTTGAAATTTTCTGTGTTTATTTGTTAAAACATCAGAATTTTGGTGAAAATTTCACTATTTTCAAACTTTCAACTTTTATATCTTTAAACCAGTTAGTCATGTTGTGCAAAATAATTTATAAATAACATTTCTGTCATGTCTACTTTACTTCAGCATCATTTTTAAATCATTGTTTTGTTTGAAAGTTAAAAGGGTTAAAATTTTATCATCAATTTCTCTTTTTTTTTTTTAACAAAATGTACAAAACAATTTTTTCTAGGAACCACATCATGTTTGAAGTGACTTTGAGGGGCCTATATGACAGAAAATACACAAAAGTGACAACATTCTAAAAATTGCACCCTTTAAAGTGCTCAAACCCACATTCAAGACGTTTATTAACCCTTTAGGTGCTTCACAGGAATAAAAGCGATGTGGATGGAAAAAATTAACATTTTAATTCTTCCAACAAAAATGTTCATTTAACCCCAAATTTAGCATTTTTACAAGGGCAACGTGAGAAAATGAATTGTACAATTTGTTGTACAGTTTCTCTTGAGTACACCGATACCACTATGTGGTGGAAAACTTCAGTTTGGGCGCATGGTAGGGCTCAGAAGAGAAGTAGAGCCATTTGAATTTTGGAGCACAATCTTGGCTATAATAGTTAACACCATGTAGTGTTTGGAGAGCCCCTGATGTGCTTAAACAGGGGAACCCCCCCAAGTGACCCCATTTTCGAAACCACATCCCTCAAGGAATTTATCTAGAGGGGTAGTGAGCATGTTGAACCCACAGGTGCTTCACAGAATTTTATAACGTTGAGCTGTAAAATAACAAAAATGTTACTTTACTCCCAAATATTTCATTTTCACAGTGGTAACAGGAGAAAATGGACCATATAGTTTGTTGTGTACATCGATACCCTATATGTTATGGAAAATAAATATTTGGACACACGGCAGGGCTCGAAAGGGAAGGAACGCCAATTGAATTCTGAAGCACAATTTGGCTAGAATAGATCGAGGATGTCATGTCCCATTGGAAGAGCCCCTGACATACCAATGCATCACAAACCCCCACAAATGACCACATTTTCAATATTACACCTCTTAAGAAATTCATCTTGCGGTTTAGTGAGCATTGCTAACCCTCAGACAATTGTATAACATTGGGCTAAATCAATATAAACTTACAATCTTTTCTACTAAAATGTTACTTTGGCCCCAAGATGACAATCTTTAAAAGGGGTGGTAGCTGCTAATGATAAGATTCTATGCAGATGAGAGTAGAGAGGAGCTAGATGAGGAGCTCCTCCCTCACCCCTCCTATCTAGATAGGTTTTTATCAATAGCACCTGTCATCTCCTATCTCAGTAATGAGAAAGTCTGTTCACTGAATACAGATTTTACCTTGAAATTGAAAATTTTGATAATGACCAGTCAATTTTGGTGGAGAAAGAAGCAAAGTTTTCTGATATATTACAAAGTTGCTTATTTTCATATGTACTGAAATAATAATTAAAATGATGGTTATGCTTTAAGGCCTAAACAAGGCTGTTCATTGTGGGGTTAAAATTTATTTAGAAAAATCATGTGCAAGTGCTGATTACCAAGTAACGAAAGGTACACTATAAAGAAATTACCTAAAGTGCTATAACTATGTACATACCACATCTGTGCCACGATGGGTTGTGATAAATCACAAAATAACTTGTCTGCACTGAAAAACATCACTTCTACTTCTGCAGGTGAATGTAGATGGAAACATAATAAAAGATGAGTTTAAAAAAGCCAACTCTGTTCTAGTTTCACTGCATCAAAGTTCAAGATAAGAGTGGCCAAAGAAACGATACTATATGATCGCTACTCTATTTAATGGACTATACTGCGCAGTGCGCACAATATTTGGTCGAGAGGAGAAGGCTTCACTAATGAGGTAGTAAAGGACAATATGTATAAAAATCATGATTTTTTATAAACTATTACCCTATCACCATATCCCAAAAGACCTTAAAATACATCACATCATGTCCATTCTCTAATCACTGTGGCAGCTACATATGTAGCAGTGCTCCTTTGTGAGATGTAGCGGTGCTAAGTTTGTCTTCTTGTAGCTCATTATTGTGCCACGTTATCTTTCATATCCCCTTAGATACAGCTACTAGCTGGATCTCTGCTGTTATGTCACATTTAGTATTTATCAGAGGGTTATACTTGCTGGGAAACTATGTACTCTAATGCACTGTGCCGTTAGCTTTACCAGCATGAGACACAATGCCATAAGTAAAAGATCAATTAGAAATAACTTGGCACAAAGTATGTTACAGCGTCTTACATGACACCTAAAGCCCTTTCTGTAGCAAATGTGAGATTAGTTTATTGCAATGGAGTAATTATGTGAAGGGTGATCAAGTGCCTTTATCATTTCTTACACTAATTGAATGCCCACATCGCGCTCCATACTCTATTTTGACATAATTAGATTCTGCCAATCCTTGCTGGTTTTTATTTAACAGTGGGTGATACAATGCAACAAGTCAAGGAGCAGCACAACTCTGAGATCCCGTAGCCATTTACCACTAGTTTAAACGGAACCAGATGACTCATGTTGCTAAATTTATTCTTGGTAACAAGAAAGACAACATTATGTGGCAAAAGAAAATTCATGTTTTATTGGTAACTAAGCAAACTAGGCAGTTGTATGTTCAATGTAAATGCAACACCTCCTACAGCTCAGACTAAAACTGAACAAGTATCCATTATCTGCAGAACAAAACCCAAACTATACAATATAGGGTATACAAAATGCCATTGAAGGTTTCCTGCTGGCATTTACCCAAGGAAACACAGGAAAATGTGCTCATCTTGGGTGATGTGCGGGTGTCACTTATGCTGGCCGATTCCGTATCTGTAGACTCATATTTACTTGTCCTTGTCTGTGTTTTAATGCAGATTTTCTTGTTGTATGTAACATATGTACACCAACTGTTATTCTTCAAAATGGATAACACCCATTCCATCTGGTTCTACTAATATATATTTCATTCACCTTCTGTAGCATCTGAAACATTGTATTCAGTGTCAGGGTTATTTAGTGCCTTGTACTCAATTATTTCCAAAACTATTCCACTTTTTCCTCTATACACCGAAACTCACTACCCACAGCAACGCAAACGCTCACCCACCATTGAAACCTATAAAACCCTGAATATTCACTTCCAAAATAGTCTTCAAGCAAAAATACCCTTCCTGCAACAATTACTCTTTCCTCACTGTCTCCTTCCCTCTTCTGTTGTAGATTGTAAACCCTCAAGACACAGTTTTCCCTCGATCTGTACTGTCGTCGTGCTGTCCTCTCAATATGTCTTTCCCTCATTTAGTTGATATTGATTGTATTTGTACTTTTTGTATTTACCCCAATGCTATGTCCAGCACTATGAAATAAAATGTAAGATAAAAACAATAATTTACAATCAAATTTAGATGTGGCTTTAAAAAAAATGGACTTTCATTGGTAGCCTGTAAAGAATAAACTTACACAAACTGAAATGAGCAACCAATTTGGAAGGATTTATATAGGTGACTAATAGTATCCTAAGAGAGTGCTATTTAGAGTACTAATAGGTCCACTTTTCCCAAATGAAAGCAATTAAAACTAAAAATGAATGGGAAGTTTTATTATAATTTTACATGGCTGTTTGTTTTGTATTATATGCATATTATCTGAGAAATGGCGTTCACACTATCTTTGAATAGTAACAGATATACATAATGGCTATATACAATGGGTATACATATTTTACAGGATACATTTTGTTTAATCAATATGATAGTAGCGATGTATGGGATCAGCAACAAATATCAGGATGCAATTATAAAGTGAATGACAAAGTTTATTTTAGATCAGTCTGCATTGTGCTCCTCTCTAAGAATACAGTTTCAGGAAGGCACATTTCTCAGAAAGTGGAATTTTCTTATCTTGGATCAGTCTGAAGTTTTTACCATGTTCCATTTTATTCTGACCCATGTTTTTTCAATTATTCTTGAAACAAGCCAGCTATATTTATGCCATCAATAGATGGTATATCGACTATTTAAAAAAATAAACCAAAATTATTGATAGAAGGTTAAAAGATGCTGTAATGTTCCTTTAAAATAAAGGTTATCTCCTATAATGTGTGTATAATGATATCATTCAGGGTACCTGGCACTTGCTGCAGCCTGATAGAAGAGAGTAGAAACAATAGTCTATCTTCATGAAAGTGAGTGATGGGGTCTGGATGAAATCTAGAACTCACATTATTACCCATAATGAGCGCAGACATAAGCACATGGCAGGTTGGGAGTGGGTTACCTACCCTGGTTGTGCTGCCAGGCTGGGCATGCTGAGCCTTGCTGCTGCCTTCAGGTCCCTCCAGCACCTTGGAGAGCGCCCAGTGTCTGCCCATAGGAAGCACAGTGCTGTCAGCACGCTGAGCTCTGCGATCAGCACCGACACTCCGGATAGTGACTGCAGCTGCTGCAGCTCCTCCGCTGGCGATCCAGACTCCTCACAACGTGCTCTGTTATATAGCTAATGTACCTGCCCTCTGCATCCCGAGGCACATCTGCGCATACGTGCTCCACAATCCAAGTGATCTGGATTCCCTCTGACATTGGCTTTACACCTATTCTATGGATCTGTTCAGAATCTGGAGGACTTGTATTGCACTTGGTTCTGTAGCTGTGCTGGACTTCAAGACATTGCAGCACAATTTTAATTCAGCTCAGGCACTTCTAAGAAAATCCCCCAAGCACATCTAGCAACAAGATGCTACATTTTGTAGCCTTGTGTCCAAATACATTCTAAGCAAGATCCAGCTGTCAAAGACTAGCCTACAGCTTCTTTGGCTTTCCACATTACATATCCTAAAATGCTTCTGCTCCTGTTTAGTAGGACCTTTACCCCAAAAGCACGGGCACCTAGCCACTTCTGATCCTTATGTATAGGGATAATGGATTGACAAGAGGATTTACAGAATGCAAAAACTTTGTTACGTTACACCCCTAATATCTGCTGCTGGTCTTTCTGTGGGTTAAAGTTTCTGTGCTTTACAATACATGATAGAAAATTGATTTCTCTGTTCTAAACTTCTAAGCAGTCTTATGTTCTTGCTGCTTTTAGATACAACAGTTATAAAAGAAAAGTGACAGATGGGATAGGGAATCTAAATTGGCAATGAGAAAAAGATCCAACTCACCATCATAGGATTCCCATATAGACTATGCCTGGATGCAGACAGTGGTAGGAAAAGGTAGAGAATCCAGCTTCCCAAACTTGTTTTTTTTTAAATATTTTTTTTCTTTATTAGTGAATAATAATCCATTGAAAAAACGGTTAAACTTCCAAATTCATAGCATGCCTACAGGATCCATGGAGAAGGCACAGCATAGATCTATGCGTTTCAGGTGTATGACACCCTTAGTCATAACTCATAGCTGGACACAGAGTAAACAGCTGGGAGCTGCTGATGAACCTATTTTGCCCATCAAACTTCAGCAACACAGAGCTAATTGCTCTCTGGTATTGGAAACTTATACAGGATAATGGAGCAACTTGTGTACAGTATATAAGGTGTGTATACAGAAGCTGCAGGTATGGTATATGTATATGACATTCCAGCTCTATACTATATTGAACCTATAAACACATATACACTCCTACATTCATTAACACATTCAAATCACATTTTATTAAAAGACAACTGATCTAAAGGGAGGTGTTCAGCTGCCATATTATGCTAGCCACACATTAATGAACAGAGTATAGACTAAACACATTCGGGTACCTTTCTTTTATCCATTTTATCAATCCCATAGTGAACAGAAGGGTTGTCATATTTCCGCGCCGCCTTTGATAAATCATTAACATATCATCTCCTTTGACAGATTTCAGATTGTCTGCCAGTATGTATCTGTGTTCGTCTTCATACATAGCCTCAAATACACAATTAGGCAGCTAAACATAGAACACAAGCTATGTGGATAAACGATATGCTGCAGCCTATTAAATGTCCAATATTGAGATACTACTCATATACTAAATCATAGCCAATCTTCATATCTCTTTACTCCTAATATATTGAACAGAAAGTTAATTTGTACTAAGTTAAACCTGAGTAACAAATGGCACAGAGTAACATCCCCAGGCACTAAAAGCCAAAGCCTAGTCATCACTTAAGCTTACCCTAAATACTGTCAGAGCGCAAGGCATTGTTTAATGCTATGGAATAAGGATCATGGATGCTGTCATTCCATGAGGCTGTCAGGTTCAGAAGGGCAGTCCCCTCTCACAGCTTGTTAAAATCAGATTTCCAGTCCATGTGATGGAGAACTAAGCCTTTATTCTGAATAGCAATGCTAATATATTTCACCAAAGATTATCAAGCCTAATCGAGAATTGTCTTAGTAGGTCAAATGCTTATTTGGTAATAAAACATGCTCATAGAAAAACTTACATCATACCAAGTCCAGAGAATAGGGAACTTCTAAAGGTGAACAGTTTCTTTGTTTTCACTCATTTGCCAAATGACTGTCATTAGGCATAGAGAGTGGAGGCAATGCAGCATGTTTGTTTAGTTTTTTCTTATTTTCTTCATACTTTGTTAATATGGCTAGCTCTCCTCTCTGACTATAGTGATCTAGTAAAAACCAAGAATCATTGAATCCATCCCTTTCATCTCTCCTAATGCATTCATCATTACATAAAAGTGTACACATAGATTAATAGATTTGCAGACATCTCACAACTCCTTCTCTTACTAATTCAACATTCCTTTTTAAAACAAACAAGAAGTTTAAACTTAAAGCCTTACTGAAATCTAAGGTCCTTGTACTATTCAAGCAATTTCTTATGCGAGGCAAATAGGTGCTTACCTGTTCTGTAAAGAGGCAGAGTTAAGTGACTCTTTATGGATCCTCTCCTACATCCAGACCCTTGTACAGTATAAGGACAAGTAACAGATAGTGGTACTCACCTCCTGCAAGCTTCCTTTTCCCTTCTTTAGAAAGAGTTTTTAATGTCTGCTCTCTTCTTCAGTATACACAATGGGGGATTGAATTAAATGAGTCTCCCACCCCTTCTCTTTCTCCCTCCCCTCTTATTTACTCTCCACCCTTCTTCCACTCAAATGAGAAGATGGGAAAGCACTATAAATATGTAGGAAGCCAAGAGCTGAGGCATGAGCTCAGACAGGATAGTGAGGAGGAATTTATTGCCTAATGTACCTCCTTTCCCCTATCATCGTTGAAATGAATTAACATTGACATCCAACCAGAGTTTTATGGGTGTGGAATGAAACCAAACCGTCCTCATTAACAGAAAGCCACCAGATGAGACAGATCAGGCATCTGTTACATAACTTAATTCCCCAAATTTCGAAAAGCAGGACTATGTATCCTCAATTAACCACCTATTAAAAATAAACCTAGAGGAATTATTCCTCATCTCTTCTAGGCTGGTATGTGGTTTACCTGTTGACAATCTTCTAGGTTTCCTCTTACTGCTAATGACTCTGGGAAGGATCTGTTGAAATACTCATTAAACAAAGAAGGCTTTTCTTGGAAATGAAATAACTGAAATGAATAGAGTAAGTGAGTCCTCTTGAGGATAATATCAGAGCCAGGTGCATGTCACAGTTCTGCATAAGACTGTATGTCAGTACACATCACATTATATATATTCTGCAGAGTAGCTCTCCTTTTAGCCCCTCTGTGCAAATTCTTTTGAGCATCTCTCATTTTTGCCATTTCTGTCCCATTATGCAGAGTATCTCTCTTTTTAGCACCTCTGTACAGTACACATTCATCAAAATATATCTCCTTTAAACCCGTCTGCCCATTATGCAGAGTATCTCTCTTTTCAGCCACACAGCTCCAAATATATATGGGTAAGTATTCTGTGTACAGTATTCAGCATTATCCACTTTGTATGAGGGAGATCTTATTTTACAGAAGGCATATAGGAAGTTAGCAATATTGCTGTTGCAGTTCTTGCATACTGCTGCTGCAAACTAAATACAAAAGTCATTTTCAGGGCTATATACTGTTCTTTCTCTGGTAAAAGTGCTGTTCCCTGCATTCAGTATAGGGATAGTTGGTGGAGGAGAGATAATTTTGGATTAGAGGCATTTAAACAGGGATTATTTCCTTATACTCCTTCTATAGGTATACTGCTGCTGCAACCTAAAAACAAAAGTCCTTATCAGGGCTATTTTCTTTTCCCTATTAATATAGGAAAGTTTGCAGGCATATATTATATACCTAACTGAAAATGCACAAGGCGTGCACTAAGTGACGAGGAAATGTCTGTAATGCTGATGGTACACGCAGAGATCGAGGCAAGGTGAAACTGTGGCTGTTGCAGTAGCACAGCACACATACTCATCCACAAGACCTAACTTCCTGTCCCACTTTGCAGGGAGTCAAGGAACACTACTCTTGAAGCCAGAACAGTACAGATGGACGGTTGGATGGCAGAACATGCTTCCAATATGTTTCACAGCACTGCTCTGTCTTTCACACGGTTCAGTCTCACAAGCCAAGAGTTCTAGTCAAACAATTAGTACACAAATTCCCATCTGACAATGCTCGAGGTCGTGGACAGTTTCATTAGACCCAGTTCCCAGGTCCTGATGCGTGAGGTAGTCTGACAAGAAGGGCAACATTTTTAAAGATGGTGAAGGAGTACCTAGCCGACCGTACCAGCATCCTCCATGATTCCACTGCACCATACAACTAATGGGTTGCCAAGCTGGACATAAACTGTCCCTCTATGCCTTGGAGGTACTGGCCTGCCCTGACGCTGGAGTTTTGTAAGACTAGGTTTGTAGTGCTGCCGGTGGCATAATAATTGCTAGGCGCTTCCGTCTGTAAACTGAAAATGTTAACAAGCTGACTCTTATCAAAATGAACCAGGCCTAGATTGGTAAAGACTTCTCAACCCCACCCAATGAGAGCAGCAGACCAAAAAGCCAATTCAAATGTTCCTTTTTTTCTGGTGTATTCCCATGTACCCCTTTCCACACAAAAAAGGATAATGTTCATGGTTCCCTTCTTTTTTGTCACCCTCCTCCACCATATCAATAGGGTCATCATGTGGCCTCACTCCAAATTTTAGAGGTCATAATGTGGCCCTCAGTTCAGATTTTTTGAGGGTCATCATTTTTAGATGGTCATCATATAGTCCTCTTTCCAAATTTTAAAAGGGTCATTATGCTGCTCTTGTTCCAAATTTTTAGAGGGTCATCATGCAGTACATGTTCATAATTTTTAGAGAGTCATCATGTGACCCTTGCTCTTAATTTATCCAGGGTGTTTATGATGCCCTCCTTCATACCTACAATTCTCTTGCATACAGTATATATACACTGCTCAAAAAAATAAAGGGAACACTCAAATAACACATCCTAGATCTAAATTAATAAAATATTCTCATTGAATACTTTGTTGTGTACAAAGTTGAATGTGCTGTCAACCTAATCACACAAAAATCATCAATGGAAATCAAATTTTTGAACCAATGGATGCCTGAATTTGGAGAGACCCCCAAAATGAAAGTGGAAACAAGTCAAAATGAAAATCAAAACAAGACAAAATGAAAGTGGAAACAAGTCAAAATGATGCTCAGTATTGTGTGTGGCCTCCACGTGCCTGTATGCCCTCCCTACAATGCCTGGTCATGCTTCTGATGAGGTTGTGGATGTTCTCCTAAGTGATCTCCTCCCAGACCTGGACTAAAGCAGCCGTCAACTCCTGTACAGTCTGTGGTGCAACGTGACGTTGGTGGATGGAGCGAGACATGCTGTCCAGATTGCTCAATCGGATTCAGGTCTGGGGAACGGGTGGGCCAGTCCATAGCTTCATTGCCTTCATCTTGCAGGAACTGCTGACACACTCCAGCCACATGAGATCTGGCATTGTCCTGCATTAGGAGGAACCCAGGGCCAACCGCACCAGCATATGGTCTCACAAGGAGTCTGAGGATCTCATCTTGGTACCTAATGGCAGTCAGGCTACCTCTGGAGAGCACATGGAGGGCTGTGTGGCCCTCAAAAGAAATGGCACCACACACCATTACTGACCCACTGCCAAACCGGTCATGCTGAAGGATGTTGCAGGCAGCAGGTTCACACTCAGTACATGTGACAGACGTGACAGTGTCTGGAGATGCCGTGGAGAGCGATCTGCTGCCTGAAACTTCCTTCAGCATGACCGGTTTGGCAGTGGGTCAGTAATGGTGTGGGGTGGCATTTCTTTGGAGGGCCACACAGCCCTCATGTGCTCTCCAGAGGTAGCCTGACTGCCATTAGGTACCGAGATGAAATCCTCAGACCCCTTGTGAGACCATATGCTGGTGCGGTTGGTCCTGGGTTCCTCCTATTGCAGGACAATGCCAGACCTCATGTGGCTGCAGTGTGTCAGCAGTTGCTGCAAGATGAAGGCATTGAAGCTATGGACTGGCCTGCCCATTCCCCAGACCTGAATCTGATTGAGCACATCTGGGACAGCATGTCTCGCTCCATCCACCAATGTCACATTGTACCACAGACTGTCCAGGTGTTGACAGATGCTTTAGTCCAGGTCTGGGAGGAGATCTCTCAGGAGAACATCCGCAACCTCATCAGGAGCATGCCCAGGCATTGAAGGAAGATCATACAGGCACGTGGAGGCCACACACAATACTGAGCATCATTTTGACTTGTTTCCACTTTCATTTTGTTTTGTTTTGATTGTCATTTTGACTTGTTTCCACTTTCATTTTGGGGGTCTCTCCAAATCCAGGCCTCCATTGGCTCAAAAATTTGATTTCCATTGATGATTTTTGTGTGATTATGTTGACAACACATTCAACTTTGTACAGAACAAAGTATTCAATGAGAATATTTCATTCATTTAGATCTAGGATGTGTTATTTGAGTGTTCCCTTTATTTTTTTGAGCAGTGTATGTTGGGGTCTTCTGGAAAAATAGTTGAATTTACCATTGAAAACCATTATACTCGTTACTCGAGTTCAATCTGTTCAAGTATCCTACCTGCTCGATTCGAGGACTGGGCTCGATGATCACTAACTGAGAGTAGTCTGTCTTGAATGCATAGGAACTGTTAGAAAATGTGTACATGTCGATGCATGTTTACAACAGGAACTGTTCTTATGCAGTATGAGGATCACAAAATAATCAAAATTCCTAAAATTAAAGTTTAAAATTGAGCTACCAAGATGATTCACACTATGCAAGACTAAATATTATACAGTGTATTGATATGTTCAGAATGTGACATTTCTCAATAGTAATTGGGTGAGGCTTTTATTTCTTTGTAATTTTCCTGTCATTAATTTATTTGAAGGACATTACAGTCTGCCTCTCCCTAAACTGGAATGGTTACATTTATCCAGTATTGTAGAAATCTGTTACATTGTAGTCAACTGCACTTTTAACTCTTAAAAAGGACCTGTCACTAGGTAAAAAGTTTACAGATTTTGTTCTTATTTTTTTCCCATTGTTCCTCTCAGTATTCAGTTTTGTTTCTTTCTTTAACCCCTTTACCCTCTAAAGTGGTTTGCACGTTAATGACCAGGCCAATATTTACAATACTGACCACTGTCAATTTACTAGGTAGTAACTTTGGAACGCTTCAATGGATCCCAAAGATTCTGAGACTGTTTTTTACATGACATATTGCACTTTATAATTGTGGTAAAATTTATTTGATATGACTTGTGTTTATTTGTGAAAAAAACTGAAATTTTGAGAAAATTTGGAAAATTTTGCAATTTTCCAACTTTGAATTTTCATGCCTTTAAACAGAGATATGCCACACAAAATAGTTAATAAGTAACAATTCTACTTTACATCAACACAATTTTGTAACCAATATTTTTTTTGTTAGGAAGTTATAAGGGTTAAAAGTTGACCGGTGATTTTTCATTTTTCCAACAAAATTTACAAAATCATTTTTTTAGGGACCACATCATATTTGAAGTCACTTGGAGGGGTCTATATTATAGAAGATATTCAAAAGTGACATGATTCGAAAAACTGAACCCCTGAAGGTGCCCAAAATCACATTCAAGAAATTTATTAACCCTTCAGGTGCTTCATTTGAATTTTTGGAATGTGGAAAAAAATGAATATTTTATTTTTTTTCACAAAAAATTTACTTCAGATACAATTGTTTTTATTTTGACAAGGATAACAGGAAAATATGGACCTCAAAATTTGTTGTGTAACTTGAGCATGCCGATACCCCATTGGACGCAGAAAACCACTGTGTGGGCGCTCGGCAGAGCTCAGAAGGGAAGGAGCGTCATTTGACTTTTTGAATGTAAAATTTGCTGGGACAATTGGCAGACGTCATGTTGTGTTTGGAGAGCCTCTGATGTGTCTAAACAATGAATATCCCCCACAAGTGACATAATTTTGGAAACTAGACCCCTCAGGGAACTGATCTAGATGTGTGGTGAGGATATTGAACCCTCAGGTGCTACGCAGAAGTTTATAACGTTAAGCCATAAAAATTTAAAAAATCTAATTTTTCCCACAAATATGTTTTTAGCCCAAAATATTGTATTTTCATAAGGGTAACAGGAGAAACTGCTCTATACAATTTGTTGTGCAATTTCTCCTGAGTACGCCGATACCCAATACGAGGGAGAAAACTACTGTTTGGGAGCACGGTAGGGCTTGGAAGGGAAGTAGCGCCATTTGACTTTTTGAATATAATATTTCCTGAAATCATTATGGGATGTCATGTCTCATTTGGAGAGCCCCCGATGTGCCTAAACAGTGGAAACACCCTACAAGAGACCCCATTTTGGAAACTAGACCCATTAAGGAATGTATTTAGATGTGTAGTGATCACCTTGAACCCCCATGTCCTTCACAGAAGTTTATAACGTTGAGCCGTGAAAATAATAAAATCACATTTTCCTCCCAAAAAATGTTATTTTAGATCCAAATTTTGCATTTTCATAAGGGTAACAGTCGAGAAATTGCTCCATACAATTTGTAGTGCAGTTTCTCCTGAGTACGTCGATACCCTAAATGAGGGAGAAAACTACTGTTTGGGTGCATGGAAGTGCTTGGAAGGCAAGGAGTGTCAATTGACTTTTCAAATGTAAAATTTCTTGGAATCATTAGCAAATGTCATGTCCTGTTTTGGAGAGCTCCTGATTGTGAAATTTCTCCTGAGTATCCCATATGTGAGGGAATACTACTTTTGAGGCACAATGCAAAGCTCAGAAGTGAAGAGGCGTCATATTGGAGTTCAGATTTTGATGGAATGGTTTGAGGGTGCCATATCACATTGGCAGAGCTTCTGAGGTGTCAGAACAACAGTAACCCCCTATATGTGAACTCATTTTACAAACTTCACTTCCCAATTAATTCATATAGGGGTGCAGTGATCATATTGACACGACATGTGTCTTACATACCGTATATACTCGTGTATAAGCCGAGATTTTCAGCACCTTTTTTCGTGCTGAAAATGTCCCCTCGGCTTATACACGAGTCATAGGGCAGAAACCAGTGGGGTAGGGGGTGCTGCGGCAGGAGCCGGTGGCTGGGATCATACTCACCCCTCCCCGTGCCATCGCTGAGGGTCCCTGCAATCCTGCGTTCTCCCCGGCTTCTTCAGCTCTCCAGCGCTGAGCGGTGATGTAATACCCACTCATTAAGGTCATGTAATATGGACGCGACGCCACTCCCATAGGCGTGGTGTCCATATTCATGGCCTTAATGAGCGGTATTACATCACCGCTCAGCGCTGGAGAGCCGAAGGAAGCCGGGGAGAGCTGCAGGATTGCAGGGACGCTCAGCGATGGCACGGGGAGGGGTGAGTATGATGGAGGAGAGGACAAGGAGCACGAGCAGGACGGGGGGGAGGATGTGGAGGGGAAGCATGGAGGAGGAGGACGGGGAGGATAACGGAGGACGGGGGAGGCATGGAGCAGGGACGGGGGAAACGTGGATGGGGGAAGCATGGAGGAGGACGGGGAGAACGGAGGACGGGGAAGCATGGAGCAGGACAGGGGAGGCACAGGAGGACGGAGAAGGAATGGGGGAGCACAGCGGAGGACGGAGCAGGAGGGGTGGAGTACAGAGGAGAATAGGGGAGCACAGAGCTGGATGGGGGAGCAAGGAGCAGGAGGGGGCAGCACAGAGCAGAAGGGCAGTTTATACACCCGGCTTATACACGAGTCAATAAGTTTTCCAGTTTTTTGTGGCAAAATTAGGGGGGGTCGGCTTATACACGGGTCGGCTTATACACGAGTATATACAGTAATTTTATACCATTGAGTGATAAAGAAAGAATAAATTACATTTAATTTTTCTAAGAGCTAATAGGAATTTTTTTTACAATAAACTGAGGTCCATTTTTTCCTGAGTGCGCCAATATCTTACATGTAATCTGGAAATATTTTTCAGGCACAGTGCAAAGCTTAGAAGGCAAGGAGAGCCAGATTTTACTGTTATGGTTTGCAGGTGCCATGACCCACCTGTAGAGACCATTAGGTGCCAGAACAGCAGAACCCCCATAAGTGACCCCAATTTACAAACTATACCTCTCAATGAATTCATTTAAGGGTTTAGTGATCATATTGACACCACAGGTATACAATTGGGCAGTGAAGAAAAAAATACATTTTTACCATCAAAATTTTGTATCAGCACCAGATTTTACATTTTCACACAAGAAGTGGGTAAAAATGGCACCATAATTTGTCCTACAATTTCTACTGAATGTGGCAATACCCCATATGTGGCTGTACAGTACTACTTAGCCAATACAGTTCCATCTTGCCTCTGTGTATACAACCCTTTCCTGCAGTAAATCACTTCTCTTGGTTACCAGCACACAAGCACACTGCTGCTTTCTGGTATGAGGTCTGCACTATAATAAGGCTCTGCTCCTCTCTATGAGATCATACCACACTGGAGAAGCTCAGTTCCAGACACAGCTCAGAGCATAGCTATGCTTGAAGTCAGCTGAAAGAGGCTGCACTGTGTATGATTTGCAAAGAGAACTACAAAATGGTTCCAGTTCCAGTGGCAATTGGATGGTAATAAAGCCTTGAGAGGCATCCTCCTTGGAGAGTGGTGTTGCTGTAGTATGTGCAAAACAAGCTAGACTTAAAAAGTTATTTTTTGCAAAAAATTCTGTGTATATTATTATAAGAACACTTTGTGATTTGTGGTTTTAAAGGGAACTTTATTGCTGGATTTTCGTTATCTAACTAATGCAATAGTTTAACAATGTTTCTAAACACTTTTTCAGATATGTCCTCAGTGAAAATTAGTAGTAATTAGTAGATTTATAAAGAGGGAGGAAGTTAAGTGATAACTCAATTGTTTGTCGCACTTAATAGTCATATGGATAGAGCTGACGTAGTATCTAATCACTCATATCATCTCAGTTGTAATACAGTCACTTTAACAAAAATTTAGCTCACATGTTCACTTTAGTTAGAGAGACTGAGAGAAAATGAGCTTTATTCTAGGAGCTGCAGGCTTTCAGTCATAGAGGTATTCTGTTGTGGCCTCAGTCACAGTGTAAGCACACCCTGGCACGTTGATTGACAGCTCACTCTAAAGTGCATTTGTGTCAATCATAGAGCTAAAGCATGCTTACAGTCTCCATTTACAGTGGGTATGGAAAGTATTCAGACCCCTTTAAATTTTTCACTCTTTGTTTCATTGCAGCCATTTGGTTAAATTGAAAAAAGTTCATTTTTTTCTCATTAATGTACACTCTGCACCCCATCTTGACTGAAAAAAACAGAAATGTAGAAATTTTTGCAAATTTATTAAAAAAGAAAAACTGAAATATCACATGGTCATAAGTATTCAGACCCTTTGCTCAGTATTGAGTAGAAGCACCCTTTTGAGCTAATACAGCAATGAGTCTTCTTGGGAATGATGCAACAAGTTTTTCACACCTGGATTTGGGGATCCTCTGCCCTTCTTCCTTGCAGATCCTCTCCAGCTCTGTCAGGTTGGATAGTGAATGTTGGTGGACAGCCCTTTTTTCTGGTCTCTCCAGAGATGCTCAATTGGGTTTAGGTCAGGGCTCTGGCTGGGTCAATAAAGAATGGTCACAGAGTTCTGAAGCGACTCCTTTGTTATTTTAGCTGTGTGCTTAGGGTCATTGTCTTGTTGCAAGATGAACCTTCGGCCAAGTCCGAGGTCCAGAGCACTCTGGAAGAGGTTTTCATCCACGATATCTCTACTTGGCCAAATTCATGTTTCCTTCAATTGCAATCAGTCGTCCTGTCCCTGCAGCTGAAAAACACCCCCATAGCATGATGCTGCCACCACCATGTTTCACTGTTGGGATTGTATTGGACAGGTAATGAGCAGTGCCTGGTTTTCTCCACACATACCACTTAGAGATATCACCAAAAAGTTCTTTCTTCGTCTCATCAGACCAAAGAATCTTTTTTCTCATAGTCTGGGAATCCTTCATGTGTTTTTTTAGCAAACTATGTGTGGGCTTTCATATGTCTGGCACTGAGGAGAGGCTTCCGTCGGGCCACTCTGCCATAAAGGCCCGTATGGTGGAGGGCTGCAGTGATAGTTGACTTAGTGGAACTATCTCCCATCTACCTACTGCATCTGTGGAGCTCAGCCACAGTGATCTTGGGGTTCTTCTTTACCTCTCTCACCAAGGCTCTTCTCCCATGATTGCTCAGTTAAGCTGGACGGCCAGGTCTAGTAAGACTTCTGGTGGTCCCAAACTTCTTCCATTTAAGGATTATGGAGGTCACTGTCCTCTTAGGAGCCTTGAGTACTGCAGAAATTCTAATGTAACCTTGGCCAGATGTGTGCCTTGTCACAATTTTGTCTCTGAGCTCCTTGGCCAGTTCCTTTGACCTCATGATTCTCATTTGGTCTGACATGCACTGTGAGCTGTGAGGTCTTATATAGACAGGTGTGTGCCTTTACAAATCAAGTCCTATCAGTTTAATTAAACACAGCTGGACTCCAATGAAGTAGAACCATCTCAAGGAGGATCACAAGGAAATGGACAGCATGTGACTTAAATATGTGTCTGAGCAAAGGGTCTGAATACTTATGACCATGTAATATTTCAGTTTTTCTTTTTTAATAAATTTGCAAAAATGTTTATATTTCTGTTTTTATCAGTCAAGATGGGGTGCAGAGAGTACATTAATGAGAAAAAAATGAACTTTTTAGAATTTACCAAATAGCTGCAATGAAACAAAAAGTGAAAAATTTAAAGGAGTCTGAATACCCACTGTATATTTATAATTATGAGTGCACAAAATGATATAAAAATAAGCACAATATAAGAACAATACAGCAAAACCATGTTCTATTGTTACCATGGCTCAAGTAAGGAGGGAAAATATTACCCCTCAAATGGCCCTTTTGTCATTGGAGTTGGAGGCCATTGACCCTTTGCACAAACCCATTTTAATACATCTATTTTTGGTGATTAAGAACTCCATTGCATTCTTTTGGAAGAAAGCAAATGTCTCCAAATTTCAGACATTATCCACAAAATTACGCTTCACTGATCTTATGAATGTTCACCAGCCTTAGCAAACAACACCAAAAAAATGGGAATAACGGTTTTCCATAATGTGTAGTAGTTAAAACAGTTCTTTATTTGATTTTGGGATACCTTTAACAATTTTAAGTATGTTATTGTGTTTCTTGTTATTTCTGTTAACTCATTGCAATTGATTTTTGACCAATGTAATCTATGCATTTTGTCATGGTACCAATGTAAGAGCCACATTTGTAAGTTCTCCCCTTTCCTCTCTTTCCCCTCCTCTCATATGTCATCCCTCATTCCCTTTATTAAAGAACAACTTACCCCTTTCCTTTTCCCTTCTCCCTTTCCTGTATTTACTTGTAAATTTAATAAAATTATTGAAACACAAAAGGAGGGAAAAGACAAATGGAGAAATGGCTGGACTACTGGTTCCACCACTAAATCAATGTAACAACTGATGCCTATTTCATTCAGAGTCGGAGAACATACCTAAGGCAACCATTAATAATCTCACCGATAACAGTTCTTATTAATACCTAATAACACGGTGCTGTGCAAAAGTATCAGGCAGGTGTGGAAAAAATGCTGCAAAATATATATACTGTATACATACTCCTCAACATTGAAATTGCACACACACACATATCTATATAATATATATATACATACACATATTTGTACACATATATATGTATATATTTATATAAGAAAATTCTGTTTGTTGTACGAATTACACTAATATTATTACGACTCTTAATATTTTCTGAAGATTCTATATATCTGCATCGTGGCTTTACAGTATGGACATCTGTATATTTGGGTGCTTAACTTAATGCACAACATTACACTTAAATTTCATTTTCTGAAACAACAGACCAACTGATCAGTCAGCAACGGCTTTATTTAGAAAATTGCAGGAAACAGCTCCTCCACCTCGCTTTGCACGAATAGACAATGGACAGACAGATACACAATATAATAATATTTAGTGTAAACTGTATTAGCAGTAACGACAATACGGATCAGAGCTTGTCTTCTAATAATTGGGTAACGTTTCAGCTTCTAATCTAACAAGGATTCCCATTCACTGACAGCATGGACAGATCTTAAAATGGTGTTAAAATATAATAATATTTTGGGAAGCTCTTTGATAGGTCTTGTCTAGAGGAATAATTCAAGGGATCCCCTTGTCTAGTCACTTGCCTCATATGGTTGATTCAATGCACATAGCGAGTTCTTTTGAGTTGGGTCTAAGGAGCAGATTACAGACAATCTATTACTAGGAGCAGGGTATGAATCCAACACAGAAATATTGATCCTTGGTGATAAGTCAATGATCTTTTTAGGTTCCTTACATCTTGGACCCAGTGCCAATATTTAAATTAATGTTAGGGAGCAATGTCATTGTTATATTAATGATATTCTAATTATGAATTGATTTGGATGTTACATTTCAGAGCAAAAGATTTTTCAGAAGGGTGTGCTTCCACGATCCGGAATTCTTCAGTAATTGCTGCGTGTTTGATGCTGTGCGGATTGACCGCGCGTTCACTAGGGGGCGGGGCTTTGGGCGGAGCGGACTTTCCGCTCTGTCCAAAGCGCTGTGGTTCTGGATCGTGGAACCACAGCCTTAAGGGAAAATTTTAGCAATTCAGAGCGGTTCGGACACTAAAGGGGTATTCCCATCTTAAAGATCCTATCCCAATATGTAGCAGGTGTAATAATAGTAATATTAGCAAATACCTCCAATTAGAAACATAGTTTAGTTCTTCTGATTAGCTATGTTGCTTACCCAATGTGCAAGGCATTGCAGTAGTTTAGATATATATGGTTACAGCCACTAACAACTAATTAACTGTCACTATATGATCCCAATCTTAAAGTTAAAAAAAACCACAATGGTCGCTGAAACATCATGAAAGTGACAAAGGTATTTTCAATTTAAATTTACTGAATATCAACTAATGAAAATCAGACATTGCTTTTGAAATGTGGTTCAACAGAAAAAAAAAAATTGAAGCTGACCTGAATAAAAATGATGGTACCCTTAACTTAATAATTTGTTGCTCAACATTCTGTTGCATAACACTGCAAATAAACAATTTCTGTAACTGTCAATGAGACTTGTGTACCTGTCCACATATATTTTGGGCCACTCCTCGTGAGCAAACTCCTCCAGCTGTCTCAGGTGTGAAGGTGTCTTCTCCAGACTGCATATTTCCAACTCCTTCCACAAATGTTCAATTCCATTCAGATCAGGGCTCCTGGAAATCATTTCAGAATAGTCCAATGCCAATGCTTTGGTTTTGGCCAATTTTGGCTGTTTCTAGCTGTATTTGGGTCATTATCCTGTGAGAGAACCCATGAGCACATTTGGCTCCAGAATGCTTTGATAGTCTTGTGATTTCATTGCACCCTACACAGATTCAAGATATCTTTTAGCAAATACAGCAAAAAAAACCCAAAACATGAAGTTCATTTGGCCAAAACAGAACTAGATGGTGCCATCTGACACTGATGTACCTTGACCTTGGAGTTCACCTCTAATATCTTTAGAAATTGTTCTAGGAACTTTGCAGACCATTTGAATTGTTTGTCTCTTCAATTTATCATAAATTTTCCACATGCGACCACTTCCAGGGAGGTTGGCTACAGTCTCACAAACCTTAAACGTTTGAATAATATGTGCAAGTGTAGTAACAAGAACAGTAAGCTGTTTGGAGATGGTCTTATAGCCTTTACCTTTATCATGCTTGCCTATAACTTTACTTCTAAGCTCCTGAGACAATGCTCTCCTTAGCTTTATTTTGTCCATGTTTAGTGTGGTACACACCATGATACCAAACAGCACAGTGACTACTTTTTACACTACAAATAGGCAGACTGACTGTTTACAAGTCTGTAGATACATGTGAAGCTAATTGCAGGACATAACTTAGTTTAACATGTCCCTATGGTCAAATTATTTTCAATATTTTCTATGTGCACCCATCAGTTTTGTAGAAGCCATTTTCAACATTTTTTTTTCCGTTCAACCACAAATCAAAAGCGATGTTTGATTTTCATTATCTGATATTCAGTAAATTTAAATTAAAAACTGCTTTTGTCAGTTTCAAGTAATGTCAGTGACCAAGTGTGGCTTTTTCTTACTTCGCCAAAAGGTCACCGACAATTTTGTCCATATGTGTAATTTAGGCCACTTTTAAGATGGAGTCTCATATAGTGGTCAGCATGCGATGAGCATGTAAGACAGCTAAGCAGCCACTTTATAAGGCCGGCGTCACACTACCGTATAACACAGCCAAGTGCTGTGGGATACAACTTCATATAGCAACCGGGCTAGTGTTATACTATGGGGCAGATCACATCTGCGATTATTTTCTTGTGCCGATTCTGCATGAGAGAACAATGGCAGCATGCTGCGATTGGCAGCGAGACTCAGCTCACTCACTCCCATACAAATCTATGGGTACGAGTGAAACATCGGACTTCACTCAAACGTCTTCCCAGTGCAGGCCAATATATGAAAAGTTAGGCCATGGAGGAGATGGAGAAATTACTTTCTCTGTCTCCTCCGCGCCTGTGCTGCAATTCTTTCATGCAAAGGGATTGGAGCACAGAGCACTGACACTCGGCTCATGCTTGCAGCAGAGCTGGAGCCGAGTGTCATAATCATATCACATTTAGGCCTAACAGTCATGGTGGCTTTCTGCTGCATTCTGACAAGTTCATTACAAATAGCTTGCATGTTCTTAATGGCCATGTTATTTTTGCAAAAACACTCAGCTATTAACAAAAAGCAACAATTTTTCACTTTTCCAATGATATACTGGAAAGCTGTTGCGTCATGTATAAAACAGCTGCTTGGCTGACTTTTTTTCTACTCTAATGAAATGTGCAATAGGGATGCAATGAGTTGAAAACAACTTATTGTTTTCTGAGGAACTACAGCTGTATCTCAAATTTCATATACCAAAAAATCTCCTTGCAGCTCCACCCAGTATCAAGGGAAATCATTAGGAATCTACTGTATCTTGAAAACTTTGGCAACAGTTAGAAATGGCTATGGACAAATCAAGGATTTCAAAGATTTAATATATGTTCATGAAAGTTAGCAACATTTAACACCTCTCTGCCATCGGACGTACAATCCCGTCCATAAAACCCGTGCCAATCTGCCCATGGACGGGATAGTACGTCCAAGGCGATCAGCTGCGCTCCTGGGAGGAGCGCAGCTGATCGCCGCCGGGTGTCAGCTGATTATCACAGCTGACACCTGGCACTATGTGCCAGGAGCGACATGATCGCGATGTACCAGGGGCACAGGGGAGCATCGCGCAGGGAGGGGGCTCCCTGTGTGCTCCCCTGAGGCCCTCAGAAAAGCGCGATGTGACCGCGCTGTTCTGAAGGCCTCTTCCCTGCAGGACCCCAGATCCAAGATGGCCGCCGGGTCCTGCAGGGAGGCGGCTTCCTCAGTGCCTGCTGAAAGCAGGCACTAAGCAGCCTGCAGCATTGCCAGAGCGATCGCTGGTGTGACAGAGTGCTGTGCACCCTGTCACACCAGCGATCTGATGTTATACAGTGATGTCCCACCCTGGGACAAAGTAAAAAAGTTTAAAAAAAATCAAAATCACAAGTGTAAAAAAAAAATTTCAAAATAAAGGAAAAAAAAAATATTCCCCAATAAATTCATTTCTTCCTGTAAATAAAAAAAACAAAACAATAAAAGTACACATATTTGGTATCGCCGCGTCCGTAACAACCTATAAAACTGTCCCATTAGTTAACCCTTTTAGTGAACACCTTAAAAAAAAAAAAAAACAAAGCAAAAAATCAATGCTTTATCATCATACTGGCGAACAAAAAGTGGAATAACACGCGATCAAAATGACGGATATAAATAAACATGGGACCGCTGAAAACGTCATCATGTCCCACAAAAAATGAGCCACCATACAGCATCATCAGCGAAAAAATAAAAAAGTTATAGCTCGCAGAATAAAGCGATGCAAAAATAATTATTTTTTATATAAAATTGTTTTTATTGTATAAAAGCGCCAAAACATAAAAAAATGGAATAAACGAGGTATCGCCATAATCGTACTGACCCAAAGAATAAAACTGCTTTATCAGTTTTACCACACACGGAACGGTATAAACGCCCCCCCCAAAAGAAATTCATGAATTGCTGATTTTTGTTCATTCTAACCTCCCAAAAATCTAAATAAAAAGCGATCAAAAAATGTCACGTGCTCAAAATGGTACCAATATAAACGTCAACTCGTACCGCAAAAAATAAGACCTCACATGACTCTGTGGGCCAAAACATGCAAAAATTATAGCTCTCAAAATGTGGTGATGCAAAAACTATTTTTTGCAATAAAAAGCGTCTTTTAGCGTGACAGATGCCAATCATAAAAACCCGCTATAAATAATAAATCAAACCCCCATTTATCACCCCCTTAGTTAGGGAAAAATAATAAAATTAAAAAAATGTATTTATTTCCATTTTCCCATTAGGGTTAGGGTTGCGCCTAAAGTTAGGGTTAGGGTTGCGCCTAAAGTTAAGATTAGTGTTAGGGTTGGGATTAGGGTTAGGGGTGTGTTAGGGTTAGGTTTGTGGTTAGGGTTATGGTTAGGGTTGGGACTAGGGTTAGGGGTGTGTTGGGGTTAGGGTTGGAGTTAGAATTAGGGGGTTTCCGCTGTTTAGGCACATCAGGGGCTCTCCAAATATGACATGGCATCTGATCTCAATTCCAGCCAATTCTGCGTTGAAAAAGTCAAACGGTGCTCCTTCACTTCTGAGCTCAGCCATGCGCCCAAACAGTAGTTTACCCCCACAAATGGGGTATTAGCGTACTCAGGACAAATTGCACAATAACTCTTGGGGTTCAATTTCTTCTGTTACCCTTGGGAAAATAAAAATTTGGAAAATTGGGGGCGAAAATATCATTTTTGTAAAAAAAAAATTTTTTTTGTTTTTACGGCTGTACGTTATAAACTTCTGTGAAGCACTTGGGGGTTCATAGCGCTCACCACACATCTAGATTAGTTCCTTGTGGGGTCTATTTTCCAAAATGGGGTCACTTGTGGGGGGTTTCCACTGTTTAGGCACATCAGGGGCTCTCCAAATGCGACATGACGCCAGCAGACCACTCCATCAAAGTCTGCAATCCAAAACGTCACTACTTCCCTTCCGAGCCTAAACGTGTGCCCATACAGTAGTTTTCTCCCACGTATTGGGTATCAGCGTACTCAGCACAAATTTTTAAAACAACGTTTGGGGTCCAATTTCTCCTGTTACCCTTGTGAAAATAAAATATTGGGGACGAAAAAATCATTTTTGAAAAAAAAAAAAAGATTTTTTATTTTTTACGGCTGTACGTCATAAACTTCTGTGAAGCACTTCGGGGTTCAAAGTGCTCACAACACATCTAGATAAGTTCCTTGTGGGGGTCTATTTTCCAAAATGGGGTCACTTGTGGGGGGTTTCCACTGTTTAGGCACATCAGGGGCTCTCCAAATGCGACATGACGCTCGCAGACCATTCCATCAAAGTCTGCAATCCAAAACGTCGCTACTTCCTTCCGAGCTCCGACGTGTGCCCAAACAGTAGTTTTCTCCCACATATTGGGTATGAGAGTACTCAGGACAAATTGGACAACAACTTTTGGGGTGCAGTTTCTCCTGTTACCCTAGGGAAAATAAAAAGTTGGGAACTAACAGATTATGTTTGTGGAAAAAATATGATTTTTTTATTTTCATGCTCGGGCGTTATAAACTTTAGTGAAACACCTGGGGGTTCAAAGTTCTCACCACACATCTAGATAAGTTCCTTGAAGGGTCTAGTTTCCAAAATGGTGTCATTTGTCGGGGGTTTCCACTGTTTAGGCAGATCAGGAGCTCTCCAAACACGACATGGCGTCCAGCCAATTCTGCGTTGAAAAAGTCAAACGGTGCTCCTTTCCTTCCAAGCTCTGCCATGCACCCAAACAGTGGTTTACCCCCATATATGGGGTATCAGCGTACTCAGGACAAATTGCACAATAACTTTTGGAATCTTGTTACCCTTGGGAAAATAAAAATTGGGGTGAAAAGATCATTTTTTTGGAAAAAAATATGATTTTTTAATTTTACGGCTCTACGTTATAAACTTGTGTGAAGCACCTGGGGGTTCAAATTGCTCACCACAGATCTAGATAAGTTCCTTAGGGGGTCTAGTTTCCAAAATGGGGTCACTTGTGGGGGGTTTCCACTGTTTAGGCTCATCTGGGGCACTGCAAACGGAACATGACCCCCATCAACGTCTGCATTCCAAAACGTTATTACTTCCTTTCCAAGCCCTGCCGTGCGCCCAAACAGTTTCCCCCCCCCACATATGGGGTATCAGCGTACTCAGGACAAATTGGACAACAACTTTTGGGGTCCAATTTCCTTGGGAAAAAATCAAAAATTTGGGACAAAAAAATCATTTTTGTGGAAAATTGTTTTTTTTTTTTTCCACACTCAGGCATTATAAACTTTTGTGAAACACTTGGGGGTTCAAAGTGCTCACAACAGATCTAGCTAAGTTCCATAGGGGCTCCAGTTTCCAAAATGGTGTCAATTGTGGGGGTTTCCACTGTTTAGGCGCATCAGAGGCTCTCTAAACACGACATGGCGTCCAATCTCAACTCCAGCCAATTTTAGTTTGAAAAAGTCAAACGGCGCTCCTTCCCTTACGAGCTCTGCCGTGTGCCCAAACAGTGGTTTTCCCCCACATATGGGGTATTGGCGTACTCAGGAGAAATTGCACAACAACTTTTTCTGTCCATTTTCTCCTTTTACCCTTGTGAAAATAAAAAAAGTTTGTAAAAGATAATTTTTGTGACTAAAAAGTTAAATATTAATTTTTTCCTTCCACGTTGCTTCAGCTCCTGTGAAGCACCTGAAGGCTTAGTAAACTTCTTGAATGTGGTTTTGAGTACCTTGAGAGTGCAGTTTTTAGAATGGTGTCACTTTTGGGTATTTTCTGCCATATAGACCCCTCAAAGTGACTTCAAATGTGAGGTGGTCCCTAAAAAAAATGGCATTGTAAATTTTTTGTTGTAAAAATGAGAAATCGCTGGTCAACTTTTAACCCTTATAATTTCCTAACAAAAAAAAAATTTGGTTCCAAAATTGTGCTGATGTAAAGTAGACATGTGGGAAATGTTATTTCTTAACTATTTTGTGTGACATATTTCTCTGTTTTAAGGGAATAAAAATTCAAAGTATGAAAATTGCAAAATTTTCAACATTTTTGCTATATTTACATTTTTAAAAAAATAAACGCAAGTTATATCGAAAGAAATTTTACCACTAACGTGAAGTACAATATGTCACAAGAAAACAT
This sequence comes from Oophaga sylvatica, assembly GCA_033576555.1. Taxonomy (NCBI): domain Eukaryota; kingdom Metazoa; phylum Chordata; class Amphibia; order Anura; family Dendrobatidae; genus Oophaga; species Oophaga sylvatica. The sequence continues at coordinate 826,632,742 of JARQOD010000001.1, read as the reverse complement.
CTCAGAATCGCCAAGATCCTTTGAAGCGTTCCAGAGTTATAACCTCATAAAGAGACAGTGGTCAGAATTGTAAAAATTGGCCCGGTCATTAACGTGCAAACCACCCTTGGGGGTGAAGGGGTTAAAAAGAAGCTTATATTGGCAAGGTAAAGGTAAAAAGTGCTATTGACCATATTGAACTTTTTTGGGTGATTTCACAGATGACTGTATTTTAGCTTTATTTTGTATGGAGCAGCAATAGTTTTGCATAAAAATACATGAATCCTGTACTATAACTCAATTTACATTTTATTTTATAGGGAGTTTTTCTTTTCTTTTGTATGCCAACAGAGAATAAATCATAGGATGCACCACCAGCCTTCATTGGGCTTACACTATTTCATACCAAAGCTATCAGGTAAAGTGAATGCCATTGACTGTCTCATCACATTGGCAGCGGTCAAGATCTGGAATATAATAGGCAGAAAGTGAGCAGTTCTTGAAGGTGTTGAGTTAGAAGCAGAAAATATGAGCATGCGTAAGAATCTGAATGACTTTGAAAAGGCAGAAAATGTGATGGATAAATCACTCGGTCAAAACAGCAGATCTTGTAAGGGTGTTCCTGGTATGCAGTGCTTCGTATTTACCAATGGTTGTCTAAGATTACGGGTAGCAAAATTGATTAATGCATGTGGATACTGAAGGTCTGCTCATCTGGTCCAGTTCCACAGAAGTGCTGCTATAGCACAAATCACCATACTAGTTAAATGGGAACTATACTTTCAATAGATGTTGCATAATTCCTAAGTATAGGTGAATATAGGAAAATCTGTAATATACCGTATAATCTTGAGTATAAGCCAACCAAGTATAAGCCGAGGCACCTAATTTTGCCACGGAACACTGGGTAAGCATATTGACTCGAATATAAGCCAGGTATGCATTGTCCCCTCATCCCTCTCCTGCTATGTGTGGCTACCCCATCCTGTCCTAGTATGTGGCTCTCCATTTTGTCCTGGTATTTGTGGCCCCACCGTCCTGTCCCGGTATGTGGCTCCCCCGTTTTGTCCTGGTATGTGTGGCTTCCCCATCCTGTCCTGGTATGTGGCTCCACCATCTTGTCCTGGTATGTGGCTCCGCCGTTTTGTCCAGGTATGTGTGGCTCCCCCTGTTGTATGCATGGCTCCCACGGTCGTGCATGGCTCGGCTCTCCCGGTTCCGCATGGCTCACACCCCCCCGTCCTACTCACCCTCCTTGCGCCGTCACAGCATTTCCGTTGTCCCGGCACGGCAGCTCTCCTGTGCTGAGCAGTCACGTGGTACTGCTCATTAAGGTAATGAATAAGTGCTCCACACCTATGGGAGTGGAGACGCGTGCATATTCATTACCTTAATGAGCGGTACCACATGACCGCTCAGCACAGGAAGAGCTGCCGGCGCTGGGACGGAGATGCAGCAACGGCGCAAGAAGGGTGAGTATTCTTCAGTTAGCCGGTGGCTGCAGCTGTCATTGTGCCACAGCCGCCGGCTCCTGCCGCTGCTCCACCGCGCCCTCTCCCCCGCCGGCTTTCTGGACAATGACTCGTGTATAAGCTAAGAAGGGCCTTTTCAGCACAAACAAATGTGCTGAAAATGTCGACTTATACTCGAGTATAAATGGTACTTATAAATATGCCTCTTACCCAACTTAGGCTGTATTTATACTGTCCGATTATTCTTAGGAACTGTAAGGTTCTGTGTATCTGTTTCTGAAACTCAGTTTGTTCGTCGGCCATTTTGCTTTCTGTTTTGCTGCAGCTATCTTGCCCTCAGTCAAAATGGAGTTTTCCAGCTTGCATGTTCCCGCCCTGATTCTCTCCGTTTGCTTCTTAAACAGCCACAGCTGAGCAATCAGTGCTTCAGAATCTAGCCTGCAGTGAACCTGTGTTCTGACTCCTGAAGCCTTGGACCTTGTACTCCAGCCATTCCTACTGAGGAACTCTGAAGCACTTGTGGACTCTGAACTCTGCTCTTGAGAGCCTCACGTTTGCATGGACTTGCGGTAACAGAGAAGAAGATCTGAATCTGTTGTGGAGAGTTATTGCTGAGCTTAGATTACTCTGGCCTGCTGTGTCTCCTGCTTCTGTGTTTGCAACCTGTGTGTTTATTTTTGCCAATTTGTATGAAGCAATACAAGACTTTCTTTATCAACCTGTGTCTCAAGTATTTTCATCGCACCCAAGCACAAGACGCTATATGAACTGTACCACATACATTACAAGATTCTGAAGCCAAACGTTAGTGTCTGCTGGGTCTGGAAAGGCTTGTCTGCTGTACTGTGGATATCGGATGTCCGGTTGTACTTTCTGTGATGACAGTGGTTGTGACTTCTCACAACCATTCCAGGTGAGCAATTCCCTTAAGTTTTTTTTTTCTGCAGTGTTATCACAGGTAAACACTATTGTTTTTTTTTTTTTTCTCTTCTCTTTTTGTCTGCTGAAACTCTGGATATCAGATGTCTGGTTGAAAGCTTTCTGTGATGATAGTGGTTGTGACTTCTCACAACCATTCCAGGTGAGCAGTTCCCTTAAAGTTTTTTCTTTCTTCAGTGTTGCCACAGGTGAACACTATTGTTTTTTTTTTTCTCTCCTCTTCTTCCAGTATCCTGTCTTAAAAGATCTGGAAAATGGAGGCCCGCATAAAGGAACTTTGCGGAGTGACTGATAATATCCTTGCAGATTTGCAGAATATAAAGACCCGTTTTACAAATCTTCAGGACCTAAATAATCACAATTTGCAAGTGGTTGGACAGACTACCCAGGATTTGCGAGCCAGGATTGAGGTTCTGGAGGGGCGAGTCCAGGCTCCTGCCGTGGCCCCGAGTTCTGGGATTCCCAAGTTGCCCCCTTTTCGTTTTGGTGGTGAACGTGAAAAATTCAGGGGATTTGTTAATCAATGCAATCTTTTTTTTTTCTGCACATGCTTCACAATTTCCTACTGAACGATCTAAGGTGCTTACTATAATTATGTTGCTTACCAACAAGGCTTTGATATGGGCAAACCCTCTGATTGAGACTGAGGATGATTGTTTGAATCACCTTGATGATTTTATTTCAGCCATGGGGCAGGTGTTTGATGACCCCAATCGAGGTGCAACAGCTGAAGCAGCCATGTTAGCTTTGCGCCAAGGTAAGCACTCGGTAGCTGAATATGCCTTGGATTTCAGGAGATGGGCCCTTGATACCACCTGGGACAATTCCGCCAAAAAATCTATTTTTCGAAAGGGGTTATCCCCACTGATTAAGGATGAACTTGCTCGTGCCGACCCTCCCACTGCGTTAGGTGACTTTATTAACTACTGCATCCGTATTGATACTCGTTTAACTGAACGCAGGCAAGAGAGATGGTTCGAAAGCAATCGTACTAACCTTTTCCTACCTTCCTCTCCAGCTAAGGAACCTTTGAATAGGATTACACGGGAACCTGAACCTGAACCCATGCAGGTAGACTCTTTACTACGACGGGTTAGTGATGCACGCAAGGAACATCGTTTTAAGGAGAATCTATGTTTTTATTGTGGTAAGTCAGGGCACTTTATTATTAACTGTCCCAGCCGTTCTCGCAAGACTACTGCAGCACTCATTCATTGTGAGTGTTGCGAGAGGGGATCTGTCAGGTCCGAGCCTCAGGCTCCAGAGAGAGCTGCAGCAACAGATCTTGATTTCTCGGACTTAAACTCCGTTACCTCTGAGGACGTTGACTGTGTAAATGCTGCCATCTTTCAAGTTTCCTCAGCGGTGTCCCAGCTGAGTTGTAAGAAAAACAATTCTCACTGTTTTCTTTCCATCAAACTCTGGGTTGACTCAGCCTGGGTGTCTAGCTCTGCTATGATCGACTCAGGTGCAAGTGGAAATTTTATGGATGTCTCCTTTGCTCTAAAACAGGGAATACGTTCAGTGAAGAAGGCTACTCCAGTACAGATGGAAACTGTGGATGGCTCCCTGCTGCCTCTGGACCAGTGGATCAGGAAACAGAGCCTTTAAAGGTTCTTATGGGTAAAGATCATCAAGAGAAACTGTCCTTTATGCTTATCTCTTCTCCTCACTTTCCCATTATTCTAGGGCTACCATGGCTGCAGGCTCAGAATCCTACCATTAACTGGGAGACCAAGGAATTACACTTTCCAGAGAAACAGATGAGTCCAAAAATTTCAGCTTGCTCTGTTCCTAAAGGAACCATGTCAGTCCCTGAACTACCAGCTGTATACCAGGACTATGTGGATTTATGTGACAAGAAGAACGCTGACCAGCTTCCTCCTCACCGTCCATATGATTGTCCAATTGAATTATTGCCTGGAGCAGAGATACCTTTTGGTAAGATCTACCCCCTGGCGGGGCCCGAGCTGAAGGCTTTAAAAGAGTACATAGACGAAAATCTAGCCAAGGGCTTCATACGCCCCTCTTCATCTCCTGCAGGGGCACCCATATTCTTTGTAAAGAAGAAAGATGGATCCCTGAGACCATGCGTAGACTATAGGGAACTCAATAAGGTTACTATTAGAAACCGTTATCCATTGCCTTTAATCCCTGAGTTATTGGAGAGAGTGCGACATGCCAAAATTTTTTCTAAACTAGATCTTCGTGGGGCCTATAACTTAGTCCGTATTAGACCTGGGGATGAATGGAAGACTGCATTCAGGTCACGCTATGGACACTTTGAATATCTGGTTATGCCTTTTGGTCTGAGTACCGCCCCAGCCACTTTCCAACACTTGGTGAATGACATCTTCAGGATCTCCTAGATACATTCGTGGTAATTTATTTGGATGATATTTTAATTTTTTCTAACTCCACAGAGGAACATCATGGGCATGTGAGAATGGTCTTGGAACGTCTAAGACAAAATCATCTTTACATCAAGCTTGAAAAGTGTGAATTCCATAAGACCGAAATTCAATTTCTGGGGTATGTACTGTCTACACAAGGAATTAGTATGGATGGAAGTAAAACCCAAGCCATCAATGATTGGCCAAGTCCTAGAAATGTGAAGGAGGTACAGCGCTTCATCGGGTTTGCAAACTTCTATAGACGTTTCATTAGAAATTTCTCTGAGGTAGTGTCACCTATCACCCAACTTACCCGGAAAGAGTCTAAGTTCTCCTGGACTCCCCAAGCCCAGGAAGCATTTTCCCGTCTAAAAGATAAATTTACCACTGCACCTATCCTAGTACATCCCAACCCAGAGCTTGCCTTCATAATAGAGGTGGATGCTTCAGACTGTGCCGTGGGAGCTATACTCTCTCAGAGAACAGGTGAGAAGAATGTCTTGCATCCCTGTGCCTTCTTTTCCCAGCAGTTGTCTTCGGCTGAGAAGAACTACGATGTGGGCAATAGAGAGTTGTTGGCCATTATTGCCGCCTTCAAAGAATGGAGACACCTTCTTCAAGGAGCTGCACAGCAAATAGTCGTTCTGACAGACCATCGTAATCTTGAGTTTATCAGGTCGGCTAAGTGCCTGACTCCTCGCCAGGCTCGCTGGAATCTTTTCTTAAACCAATTTAATTTTATTATTTCTTATAGACCAGGATCGCGCAATGGAAAGGCTGATGCACTCTCTAGGATTTACTCAGCAGAGACACGTCCAATTACTCCTCCTAAGACTATTCTTCCTGACTCTAGATTCCTAGGAGTGATTCATCATCAAGACCTAATTAAAGACATCAAGGAAGCATACCATGCGGATTCTTTTTTGGCTCAACCCCCAAGGGACGTAAGTCTTGTCTTTAAGAATGGTGTGTGGATTCTGGGACAACGTCTGTATATACCTGAAACAGTCAGATTGAGAGTATTGCAACTCATTCACGATTCCAAAATAGCCGGGCATAGAGGAATTCTAAAGACACAGGAATTTCTTTCTCGTTTCTTTTGGTGGCCCACTTGTAGGAAGGATGTTTTGGACTATGTCACTTCGTGTGAGGTTTGTGCAAGATGCAAAACACCTCGCTCTTCACCAACTGGTCTGTTACAGCCTCTTCCCACCCCGTCCCGCCCGTGGGGATCCATTTCTATGGACTTCATTGTGGAATTACCAACCTCTCAGGGAAGAACACTATTCTAGTGGTGGTTGACCGTTTAACAAAGGCAGCTCATTTTATCCCTTGTGTCGGCTTACCCACTGCAAAACAGACATCAGATTTGATGATTAAAGATGTGTTTCGTTTACATGGAGTACCGGATGAGGTTATTTCGGATCGAGGGGTGCAATTCACTTCTAGGTTTTGGCAAAATTTCTGTGCAGCATTGGACATTAAAGTAAACCTTTCTTCTGCTTTTCATCCCCAGACTAATGGACAAACCGAACGAACCAATCAAACCCTGGAGCAGTATCTCCGCTGCTTTATCTGCCACCTACAGGATGATTGGGTGGATCTACTTCCATTGGCTGAGTTCTCTTACAACAACTCTCAGAGTGCCTCCACTAAACAGTCTCCTTTTTACTCTAATCTAGGTTATCATCCTAACATTCTACCACGATTTCCCATAGAGACGCCTTTGCCAGCAGTGGCTGAAAGAGTCATGACTTTACAGAAGAATATGGATCTTCTAAAGGAGAATCTGGAATCGGCTCAGGAAAGGTACAAGAAGGCAGCAGATAAATTTCGTAAACCTGCACCAGCTTTTAAGGTAGGAGACCTGGTCTGGCTGTCAACCAGAAATCTTAAGTTAAGGATTCCATCGTCTAAGTTGGGACATAAGTACATTGGACCCTATAAAATCAGTAAGATTATAAGTGCCGTTGCTTGTCGTCTTCAATTGCCCAGAACTATGAGAATCCACCCTGTCTTTCATGTATCCCTACTAAAGGCTGCGACACCCAATACGTTTCCTGGACGTTCTTCTCCTTGCCCTGACCCAGTGCTAGTCGATGGTCAGGAAGAATTTGTGGTGGAAAGGATTTTAGATTCCAGGTTGTATAGAAATCAGTTACAATATCTGATTAAATGGCAGGGCTACCCAGTGGAGGACAACTCATGGGAGCCAGTCAATAACGTTAATGCTCCTCGCTTGCTCCGTCAGTTTCATCAGAGGTACCCACACAAGCCTGGTCTGAGGTCATCCGGAGGTTGTCCCTAAGGGGGGAGTAATGTAAGGTTCTGTGTATCTGTTTCTGAAACTCAGTTTGTTCGTCGGCCATTTTGCTTTCTGTTTTGCTGCAGCTATCTTGCCCTCAGTCAAAATGGAGTTTTCCAGCTTGCATGTTCCCGCCCTGATTCTCTCCGTTTGCTTCTTAAACAGCCACAGCTGAGCAATCAGTGCTTCAGAATCTAGCCTGCAGTGAACCTGTGTTCTGACTCCTGAAGCCTTGGACCTTGTACTCCAGCCATTCCTACTGAGGAACTCTGAAGCACTTGTGGACTCTGAACTCTGCTCTTGAGAGCCTCACGTTTGCATGGACTTGCGGTAACAGAGAAGAAGATCTGAATCTGTTGTGGAGAGTTATTGCTGAGCTTAGATTACTCTGGCCTGCTGTGTCTCCTGCTTCTGTGTTTGCAACCTGTGTGTTTATTTTTGCCAATTTGTATGAAGCAATACAAGACTTTCTTTATCAACCTGTGTCTCAAGTATTTTCATCGCACCCAAGCACAAGACGCTATATGAACTGTACCACATACATTACAGGAACACTCGTTTCATGGTAATCAGCCAGGCTGTCGATCACAAAACACTCGTTCGTCTTGTCAAATGGTTTTTAAGCTTGTTTGCAGTCATCATTCTCGGCAGCACATCATCCTGTGGATATAGGACATGTGCTGCCGAGACCAATGACAGTCTATGTGGACAGAAATTTTTTTTACCAATGCACGCATTGGAAGTTCAGTCAGTTTATCTAAGCAAGCGATTAAATGACAGCCAATCGACAAACATGTAGCCAATCATTTAAAGACTGTTGTTGGCCAGTGTAATTTCACCCTTATGATCTACATCTTTCCCTTCCCCTTGCCTCCTGAACTTATCTTCCACTCTGAAAAAAACAGCTGAAATCTGTCGGCACAGTGAGGTGTCAGGTGACAAAGCTTATTATATTCTATGAAGAGGTAGTGGAGAGGAGTGAGAAACAGAGAGAGAGAAAATAGGCAGAGTGAGACACAGAAAGATTGCACTGACCTTCTGGCAAGTCTTTTACCTCAACCCAGAACTGGATTCACATCCACACAGTTCAGGATTGCTGTATATTGTCCTCCATGTTGCTGCTGCTTCTCTCTGTGTGCTAACGAATGACGAGCAGGAAAATCTTTCACTGTGTACTGTGCTGCATATGAGAGAGATTACAGCAGCACCTCTCCTCCCACCAACCTATGCTGACCTTGTGTCCTACCTAAACTGGACATAGCATCAGGTGAAGACAATGGAGCAATGGTAGAAGGTGGTCAAGCAGGGTGCATGTGCATCACTAATGTGGGGAAGAGATGCTCCAGGATGCACTGTGGAAAAAAGGCAAGCCAGTAGAAGTGCTGTAAGGTTTTTGGCAAAATTCTGGTGGAAATACCAAGTAAATCTCTTTAGGGCTATAGCGTGTCCTATTGCCAACGCCTCTTTCAGGAGGATAATGCGCCCTGCTACACTGCATAGATTGCTTAGGAATGGTTTGACAAATATGGCGAATGAGTTCAAGGTGACAACCTGTCTTTCAAATTCCACAGATCTCAATATTATTGAGTTGCTGTGTGATGGGAATAATAGTATTTCTACCTTATTCACAACTATCTCTGCCTCTCTCACTTGTTACATCTGTGCACATTTTCCATTTCTCTTCTCATAACCACAAAGTATTGGCCTCTTCACGGTCAGATCACTATGCAGCATGAGCAGGAACAGGGCAGGGAAGTGAGCATGTAGGTCCACTGCTGGATGTGGACTTACACTGCAGTCACAGAAAAATAGCTTGGGGCTTTATTAAATATAAAAATATTCAAAACCTCTACTTATTTTTAATACATTTATATAGTAAATATACTTATTTATTGTCCCATACTGAGTTTTGAATAATATTATTTTGTGGCACAATCCCTTTAAAGGGTCTACTGCTAATGGTTTTGTGCTGAATACCATCATCAGACACCTTCCTACTTAGGTCTAAGTTGAAAACATTGTTTTTTTTTAACATACAGATGCATCAATTTCTGGACAAAGGAAAAAAACTATACCTTAAATAAAATATACTTTAATATGTGCATAATATTTGTTTCTCATGATTATTTTATTGTGAAACACTTAGAACACTTGATTGATTGATTGTGGATACTTCACATTGGACCTTGGAAATCAAGGTCCCAGAGTCTGGAGGAAGAGTGGAGAGGCACACAATCCAAGCTGCTTGAGGTCTAGTGTGAAGTTTCCACAATCAGTGATGGTTTGGGGGCCATCTCATCTGCTGGTATAGGTCCACTGTGTTTTATCAAGACCAAAGTCAGCGCAGCTGTCTGCCAGAAAATTTTAGAGCACTTCATGCTTCCCACTGCCGACAAGCTTTTTGGAGTTGGAAATTTCATTCTCCAGCAGAACTTGGCACCTGTCCACACTGCCAAAAGTACCAATACTTGGTTTAGAAACAACAGTATCACTGTGATTGATTGGACAGCAAACTCGCCTGACCTTAACCCCATAGAGAATCTATTGTCAAGAGAAAGATGAGAGACACCAGAACCAACAAGGCTGAATGCTGCCTGTGCTTCCATAGCACCTCAGCAGTGCCACATGCTGATCGCCTCCATGCCACGACGCATTTATGCAGTAATTAATGCCAAAGTAGCCCTGACCAAGTATTGAGTGCATTTATTGAATACACATTTTAGTAGGCCAACATTTCGGATTTTAAAATCATTTTTTCAGGCTGGTGTTATAAAGGATTCTAATTTACTGAGATAATGATGTTTGAGTTTTCATTGGCTGTAAGCCATAATCATCAACATCAACAGAAATAAACACTTGAAATAGACCACTCTGTTTGTAATGACTATATAATATGAGTTTCACATTTTGTATTGAAGAACTGAAATAAATTAACTTGATGATATTCTAATTTTGTGATATGCACCAGTATATGATAAAGTGTTCTAAGAGTTTCACAATAAAATAATCATGAGAAACAAATATTATGCACATTTTAAAGTATATTTTATTTAAAGTATAGTTTTTCCCTTTGTTCAGAAATTGTGCTGTATGATCACATATGACCCCACTTATTACTGGATCAGGGGTCCTAAACTCTCCTTTCCTTATTGCTGCACAACTACAATGATAAAGAGGTTTACAGAAGTAATGTTTGGTCAATGTCTATTGGTTAAATATTTGCACATGCACTATGTACAAAGCAGAGCATGAACTGATTTCAAGAAGCATCTCACACAAAGGTTAGTAAACAGATTTAGAGTAAATTCAAGTTGATTATTCACATACAACACACAGTGCAGGTACAATAGCATCAGTTTTGTAATATTGAAAAAAGGTAAAACTAATAACCATCAATAAGGGATCAGTAGTCTGATTCACAAAACCCCTCAAATCAGCAGTTTGAATCGAACACAAAACTTGGGTGGCATAGAATGTTCTGCTGTACAGAGCAGAGTGAACAATGAAGAGGATGCAGTTCTTGCCTCATTCAAACAGATGATTCACAGATGTGCTAACTGACTGCCTATTGTTCCCGGCTCCAGCTCAGAGTGGTCATAAACTGCTCCTGCCAGCAATTCAGCTGCTCTATGTCAAAAGAACAGCTCTTCCTCTTCCAGGCTGCTTTGTCGATGAAGCATGACTGGTGATTGACAGCTGACTTGCCGTAGTTAGGCAGCGGACAGCCAGTTGTCAATCAGCATGACATCGGCAGTCACGCCTCATCAAGAGAACACAATGGAAAAGTAGACGCTGCTCTGTTGACATGACGCCAGTGGAAGTCAATGAATCTTTGGCAGGAGTGGTCTGTGACTGCTCTGTGCCAGCAAAGACTGATGCCGGGCACAACAGACAGGTAATTAGTAACCTCTTTAAATATATTAATGTTGGTAATCTAATGATACTAGCCCTCAGATCCTCCATCCCAAGTACAAACAATACACATTTTATACATATCTTATAAAAGTCTTTATTGCTTACCGAAATCCAGTCTGTATTTCTAATTAGGATACGGCACAACTGGCCATCATATATCTATTTGTGCTAAATATGTGATAGAAGAGGCTGTACCAAAGTTCTTCTAGGACTTTTCACACAGTGTTGTCACAGTTTAGTAGTTTATTGGCTTTGAGGTATGTCTGGCAGACAGATGTATGGACAGGGTCAGCAAAATCCAGTTCTTGACACTGAAAAAACCAAATGTCCCTTCTACTTTGATGCCATGAAAAAATTGACAAACACTTCCATCTTCTGAATTAGGTGCCATGGAAAGTGTTAAAGCAAGTACGGTAGATCAGATTTGAAATCTGGATACTTTAGCATTTGAAAAAACTTTAGTCATGAATTTTAAAATAGTACAAGAATTGCCCTTGTCTTCACATTTGTGACAGTTTTAGCCTTGATTACTCTCCTAGTGAATGATCAGCACATCTAACCTGCTTCATGTAGTGTGACCAAATAAATGTAAATGTAAATGTCTTCTGTGACAAGATTTGATAAAACTAATTAATTGGATTTTAATATTCTTCATTGTTTATACATAACCTCGCTTCAAAGTGATCACAGGACATAAAACAATTTCCCTACTAATCTCACACATAAGATGGCTCATTACATCCACAATCCAAGCACAGCATTTAATGTTATAATCATTGCACTTTTACTTCTAGAGTCCTTGGCAATGTTTCTGAGGAATTCTCTGGTGTTCAGAAAAATTCTACTTGCGTTTGAAAGATAATAGTTGGGTACAAGTCAGTGAAATTATACCTCAAACCAAACAAGCCCGTGATTTGTGCAGCTGGTAACATGTTTGTTAGCTGATATAATGTACTTATCTGAATAATTAACTGAAGGGTTCTGGACGTAATAAAACAAGCAATTATATAATGTATTATATAATAGTTTCAACAATGCATAAATTATCTTTTGATTTAAGACAACACAAACTAATCTGCTTTATTTTAGGGAAGATGAAACTTATGGGAAAATATCAACCACCTTAATAACCACATCGAGTGAGAAAGATGATTTTATGCATGGAACCATTTTACAGAAACTCATTGCACAGTATAGTATTGAGACCATAGCCTGCGACTGCTTCATATTGCATCTCTGGCATATACTGTACCGCTAATGCATTCCATGCAAGGCACATATGCGATGCCATGAAGCGCATAGCATACTGCATCTATGGGATCTTAAAGCAGACCTGTCACCACATTTCACAATACTAACTACATACATTATTACATAGATTTATTAGACCTGATGAAGCTGGTGTACTTACTTGTAAATACATGTCAGAATGACTGTAATTATTTTTAAAAGTTTACATAATCTCATCACAGCATGATTGACAGCTCCTCACTGTCTCTCCTTCTTGCTGCTTATTTGCCACCCATCTAGCATGAATAACAGCTCTCCAGTGTCTTCTTCCACCCATATAGCTTGACTGATATGTGTTCGGTGTTCCTCCTGTAGAGGGACAGCCCTTGCTAAGAACTGAATAACACTTTAACTTTAAGATAAAATGCTTCCCTTCTGATTTTTGTGCACTTTGACTATTCCTTTCTCCCCTCCAGCTTGCTGTGTGTTGGTTTTGGACAAGAAGCAGGAAGTGTGTTGGGTCAGGAAGTAAAGAGGGAGCCAAGTGTTTGTGAGAGACAGGCAGGACTATAACTGTGTCCTAACAATGAGAGACTGGTAAATGAACTAACGGCTGCAAGGAAGAAGATAGTGCCCGGTTACTGCAGGATCGATCACCAGGACCGTGTCAGAAGGAAAGAATTGCATTGCACATCCCAGATAGTTCTCCTGGAGCACCAACAACCTGGGAGAAGAAACAACTCTGTGGAACCAGTAATCTCTCAACGTTGAAAGTGGAAATGAGACTTGCCCAGATCCTAAAGAAAACAGATCAGTTAACCTGAAGGAAGTGCTCAACACAACAAACTTGGCTCAACAACATCAGGACCAAGCAGGAGCTACCAGACTTTCTTCTAAGCTACAGAACTGTGTGTGTACACCAGTGTTCAAATGTGTTAGGGTGCAAAGCAGGCTTATTTAGGCAGGGATCACGCTAAAGTTTTGAATTTTAAAAATAACTGTAAGTTGTTTTTTGCCTTGAGGCCTACGTATTTGGGGAACGCAGCACAGCAGGTTCAAATTGTCATCTCCCTGTTGCGCGGCGACCCTTAGGATTGGGCCTTTTCCCTGACACCTGGGGATCCTTTCTTGACTTATGTTGATGTGTTTTTTTAGGCTCTTGGGTTGTTGTATGATGAACCTAAAGTTACTGATCAAGCTGAGAAAACCTTGTTGGCATTGAATCAGGGTCAGCAAGCTGCAGAGCTATACTGTCAGAAATTCCAAAAGTGGGCAGTCCTTACTAAATGGAATGACAATGCCCTGGCAGCTATTTTTCGGAAGGGTCGGAGAGAGACTGTAAAAGATGTTATGGTGGGATTTCCTGTTCCCTCTGGGCTCAATGACTCTATGGCATTAGCTATTCAAATCGACAGACGCCTACGTGAGCGTAGAAATATGCGTGAGGAGGTGACGCCTTGCGAGCCAGCCCCTGAGCCCATGCAGTGTGATGGAGTGGTTTCTGGGGTTCAGCGTCATGAGTTTTGAAAGCGTAATAAGTTGTGCTTCTATTGTGGAGACGCTTCTCATGCTATTTCTGTCTGCCCCAATCGGGGAAAACGTTTTGCGCGCTCAGTTGTTTTGGGTAGTGTTCAGACTAAATTTCTTATGACTGTTACCTTGATTTGCTCCGTGTCCACATTTTCGGTTCAGGCCTTTGTTGATTCAGGAGTAGCTCTAAACCTGATGGATTTTGATTTTGCCAAACGTTGTGGTTTTCCCATGGTACCCCTGCGGAGGTTTATTCCTTTGCTGGGTATTGATTCTACCCCTTTGGCGGAGAATAAACCCCAGTTTTCGACCCAGGTGATAATGCGTGTTGACCCGGACCACCAAGAGAATTGCAAATTTTTGGTGTTACATAATTTACATGACATTATTGTACTGGGTTTTCCTTGGTTACAGACTCATAATCCTGTTTTGGATTGGAAGTCTGTGTCTGTGGTCAGTTGGGGTTGTCAATGTGTTCGTAGTGACACTCCTGTTTTTTCTACCTCTCCCCAGTTGCAAGATGTCCCTGACTATTTGGCTGATTTTTCTCATGTGTTTAGTGAGAGTAAGTCTGCGTCCTTACCTCCTCATAGGAGTTATGATTGTGCGATTGAGTTGGTACCCTTTGTAAATTTCCCAAGGGTCGGCTCTTCAATTTATCTGTACTCGAGCATGATGCTATGCAATCGTTTATCAAAGAATCTTTGGAGAAGGGTCGTATCAGACCATCCTCTTCACCCTTGGGCGCCAGCTTTTTCTTTGTGGCCAAAAAGGATGGTTCATTGAGGCCATGTATTGACTATCGTCTCCTTAATAAGATCACTGTAAAATATCAATATCCGTTACCCCTGATTTCTGATTTGTGTTCCAGAGTGAAATGTGCCAGTTGGTTTACAAGCCTGACCTTAGGGGGGCGTATAATCTTATTCGCATCAAGCACGGAGATGAATGGAAGACGGCGTTTAATACCCGAGGGGCATTTTGAGTACCTAGTGATGCCTTTTGGGCTCACTAATGCCCCTTCCATCTTCCAGTCTTTCATGAACGATATTTTCCGGGACTTGGTGGATAAGTTTCTGATCGTTTATTTAGACGATATTTTGATATTTTCCAATGACTGGGATTCTCATGTGGAATATGTTCGGAGGGTATTCCGGAGTTTGAGAGAGAATGCTTTGTATGTTAAGGGATCGAAATGTCTCTTTGGCGTACAGAAGATTTCGTTTTTTGGATTCATTTTGTCTCCGTCTGCTATTGAAATGGACCCGGTCAAGGTTCAGGCCACTTGTGATTGGGTTCAGCCCACTTCATTGAAGGCTCTTTAGAGATTTTTGGGTTTTGCTAATTTCTACCGTAAATTTATAAGTAATCTCTGGTATTGTGAAACCACTGACTGATTTAACCAAAAAGGGTTCTGATGTGGTGAATTGGTCTCCTGAGGCAGTTTCTGTGTTTCAGGAGCTTAAGCGGAGATTCACTTCTGCTCCTGTTCTACGACAACCTGATGTTTCTCTACCATTTCAGGTTGAGATAGATGCTTCTGAGATTGGTGCAGGAGCCGTTTTGTCCTAAAGGGATCCTGTAACCTGTAAGATTAACCCTTGTGCCTTCTTCTCCCGAAAGTTTTCCCAAGCTGAACGTAATTATGATGTGGGGAATCGGGAATTATTGGCCATCAAGTTGGCGTTCGAAGAGTGGAGACATTGGTTGGAGGGAGCCAAACATCAAGTTGTGGTCCTCACTGACCACAAAAACTTGATCTATCTCGAATCAGCCAAGCGATTGAATCCCAGACAGACCAAGTGGGCCTTGTTTTTCACGCGTTTTAACTTTGGGGTCTCCTTCCTCCCATGTACTAAGAATGTTAAGGCGGATGCCCTCTCTAAGAGTTTCCTTGTGGATTCTACTGATGTGGCTGAGCCTACTGCCATTCTGAAGGAGGGTGTCATTCTCTCCGCTATCTCACCCGATTTGAGACTGGCCCTGGAGCAACTTCAGGGGGATAAACCTGATCGTTGCCCTGCAGGAAAATTGTATGTCCCAGATCAATGGAGCGAAAAAGTTATGTCTGAAGTTCATTGTGCTCTGCGTTGGCTGGTCATCCCGGTATTTTTGGTACTAGAGATTTGGTGAGTCGGTCCTTATGATGGCCCACTTTATCTCGCGATGTCAGGAATTTTGTGCGGTCCTGTGGGACTTGTTCTCGTTCCAAGCCCTGTTCTCTCTCTAGTGGATTGTTACTGCCACAGCCAGTGCCCAGAAGGCCATGGACCCATATCTCTATGGATTTTATCTCCGACCTCCCTGTCTCTCAGAGAATGACTGTCATTTGGGTGATCTGTGATAGATTCTCCAAGATGATCCATTTTGTGCCACTGCCGAAGTTGCCATCCTCTTCCGAGTTGGTACCCTTGTTTTTTCGGGCAGGTGGTTTGTTTGCACGGCATTCCGGAGAACATTGTGTCTGACAGGGGAGTCCAGTTTGTTTCCAGATTTTGGAGGACATTTTGTTCTAAACTAGGAGTTCAGCTGTCTTTCTCCTCTGCGTTTCATCCTCAGACCAATGGGCAGACTGAGAGA
The DNA here is from genome assembly GCA_033576555.1 of Oophaga sylvatica. NCBI lineage: Eukaryota > Metazoa > Chordata > Amphibia > Anura > Dendrobatidae > Oophaga > Oophaga sylvatica. The sequence goes on along the minus strand of JARQOD010000001.1, from coordinate 826,616,399 downwards.
ACAAACCAGACCTTGGAGACTTATTTGAGATGTTTTATGTCTGCGGATCAGGATGACTGGGTCTCTTTTTTGCCCCTGGCTGAATTCGCTCTGCCACTTTGATGTCCCCTTTCTTCTGCAATTTCGGGTTTCATCCTCGATTTTCTTCGGGGCAGGTGGAGGCTTCTGTCTGTCCGGGTGTTGACTCTATAGTAGAGAGAATGCAGTAGATTTGGGATCAAGTAGTGGATAAGTTGTCTCTCTCTCAGGAGAAGGCCCAACGGTTTGCTAATCGGCATAGGACTGATGGTCCTCGGTTTAAAGTGGGTGACTTGGTTTGGTTATCCTCAAAGAATATCCCTATGAAGGTTGCGTCTCCAAAGTTTAAGCCAAGGTTCATTGGACCTTTTAGGATCTTGAAAGTCCTTAATCCAGTTTCTTTTCGTTCGGCTCTTCCAGGGACGTTTAAAATTCATAACGTCTTAAACAAATCTTTATTGAAAAGGTTTGTCGAGCCAGTGGTTCCTATGGCTGCGCCTCCTGAGCCTGTTTTGGTTGAGGGCAATCTGGAGTATGAAGTGGAGAAGATATTGGATTCTCGTTTCGCTAGACGGAGACTCCAGTACTTGGTTAAGTGGAAAGGTTATGGTCAGGAGGACAATCCTTGGGTGTTTGCTTCTGACATTCATGCGGAGAGACTGGCTCGTACCTATCACCGAGCTCATCCTGATCGGCCTAGTGGCGCAGGTGAGGGTTCGGTGACCCCTCATCAAGGGGGGGTACTGTTGTGAACATTTTGGAGACGATTTCTGAGCTGAGGCTCCCTCTGGTGGTTACTGACAGTATTGATACATATCAAAAAACTGACCGGCACATCCAAACATAGATCCAGTGTGAACAGGTGCTAAACCTAGAGTCACCAACTCATGCACATACAGAAAAAAAGGTAGCACACTGTAGCGCTATAGCTTGCAAACACGAAATATGAAAAATGAATTGCATCACTGCCTTAGAAATATGAAAAATTGAGAAGTTTTAGCGCATAAGATGGCCAAATTATGTGTACCTGACAGCCACGTTAAGGCTCTTCTCGTATATCAGGTCCTAACTAATGCCAATCCTTGCTTAGAAAAGTCTGTCTGCATGGGAACATATGAATCCTCTCTTCAGACTAAAATCTACATCTCTGTGGAGGGGTAATGAACCTGGTGTAATTAAAAAGCCTGTGACCAACAGGTGGAGTGCTCAGGTAGAAGGTAAATGAATACATATCAAAAAACTGACCGGCACATCCAAACATAGATCCATTGTGAACAGGTGCTAAACCTAGAGTCACCAACTCATGCACATACAGAAAAAAAGGTAGCACACTGTAGCGCTATAGCTTGCAAACACGAAATATGAAAAATGAATTGCATCACTGCCTTAGAAATATGAAAAATTGAGAAGTTTTAGCGCATAAGATGGCCAAATTATGTGTACCTGACAGCCACGTTAAGGCTCTTCTCGTATATCAGGTCCTAACTAATGCCAATCCTTGCTTAGAAAAGTCTGTCTGCATGGGAACATATAAATCCTCTCTTCAGACTAAAATCTACATCTCTGTGGAGGGGTAATGAACCTGATGTAATTAAAAAGCCTGTGACCAACAGGTGGAGTGCTCAGGTAGAAGGTAAATGAATACATATCAAAAAACTGACCGGCACATCCAAACATAGATCCAGTGTGAACAGGTGCTAAACCTAGAGTCACCAACTCATGCACATACAGAAAAAAAGGTAGCACACTGACAGTATTGAAGCTGTATTGAATGAGAAGGCTTTCTCACCTGGCAGCGATGACTGGCAATCAGGAGTCACTGACTGGGCTGATATAAGGGAGCTGCCTTCCCATGATCCTCGCCCCTCCTGGGGCGTATGCTACTCTCTGTTCTTCAGTAGCCACTGTTTATTTGTTCAATTGCTCTTTCCCTGCTATTTGAGTGGCTGCGGGTTAGCCTTGTTCACACTGAGATCTGATTTAGCGAGTGGCGAGATCGTGTGATCTCAGCATTTTTGTAATCAGAAGTGTTGGAAGTTTTTCTAGGGTTTTGCTGGGTTGCAGATAGTATTCTGTATTGTCCTGTCCTATTTAGGCAGTATTTGGCCCCAGCGTTTGCTCACTCTATTTTCTGCCTGCATTTGTATTTTGTCTTGTCTAACCGCCATTATATGTTTGGGGGCTACCTATTCCTTTGGGGCTCTACTCCGGGGCAGTTAGCTTTCCTGTTTCTATCTTTAGGTGTAGCTAGCTCTCCGGCTGTGCCGAGGCGTTTAGGTCACCATAGGTACGTCCCACGGCTGCTTTTAGTTGTGCGGTTAGTTTAGGGATCTGCAACACATTAGTTCCCAACATCTCAGGTGTTCGGCTGCCTTGCTGTTTTTTTGCTCCTGTCCTCCTCAGCTACCAAATCATTACTGAAAATTCTATGGTACTCAACAAAAGGAAAAAATTGTAAAAAAAAAAAAAAAAAGTTGTCAGAATTTTTATAATATATATATATATATATATATTTTTCCTCTTTTTCTCTGGGGGCTGAGGAAGAATTTTTTCTTCAATGGAAATCAAGCATTTGTCCGATCGTGTGGAGCAGCTTGCTGCTGAAGTTCGGGGTATGGCAATCTATCTCACTCGGATGCCTGCGGTAGAACCTAGGATTCCTACTCCAGAGATCACGGGCATCCAATCTCAATTCCAGCCAATTTTGGTTGGAAAAAGTCAAATGGTGCTCCTTCCATTCCGAGCTCTGCCGTGCACCCAAACAGTGGTTCCCCCCCACATATGGGGTATCAGCGTACTCAGGACAAATTGGACAACTTTTGTGGTCCAATTTCTCCTGTTACCCTTGGAAAATAAAAAATTGGTGACTAAAATATCATGTTTGTGGAAAAAATATGATTTTTTTTCATGGCTCTACGTTATAAACTAAATTTATATAATTTTTGTGGGAAAAAAATAGGATTTTTTATTTTCATGCCTGGGCATTATAAACTTGTGTGAAGCACTTGGGGGTTCAAAGTGCTCACCACAGATCTAGATAAGTTCCTTAGGGGGTCTAGTTTCCAAAATGGGGTCACTTGTGGGGGGTTTCCACTGTTTAGGCACATCTGGGGCACTGCAAATGGAACATGACCCCCATCAACGTCTGCATTCCAAAACGTTATTACTTACTTTCCAAGCCCTGCCGTGTGCCCAAACAGTTTCCCCCCACATATGGGGTATCAGCGTACTCAGGACAAATTGGACAACTTTTGGGGTCCAATTTCTTTTTGAAAATTCAAAAATTTGGGACTAAAAAATCATTTTTGTGGAAATTTTTTTTTTATCACTCAGGCATTATAAACTTTTGTGAAACGCTTGGGGGTTCAAAGTGCTCACAACAGATCTAGATAAGTTCCATAGGGAGTCTAGTTTCCAAAATGGTGTCACTTGTGGGGGGTTTCCACTGTTTAGGCGCATCAGAGGCTTTCCAAACGCGACATGGCGTCCAATCTCAATTCCAGCCAATTTTGGTTTGAAAAAGTCAAACGGCGCTCCTTCCCTTACGAGCTCTGCCGTGTGCCCAAACAGTGGTTTTCCCCCACATATGGGGTATTGGCATACTCAGGAGAAATTGCACAACAGCTTTTTCTGTCCATTTTCTCTTTTTACCCTTGTGAAAATGAAAAAACGTTTGTAAAAGGTCATTTTTGTGACTAAAAAGTTAAATATTCATTTTTTCCTTCCACGTTGCTTCAGCTTCTGTGAAGCACCTAAAGGGTAAGTAAACTTCTTGAATGTGGTTTTGAGTACCTTGAGGGGTGCAGTTTTTAGAATGGTGTCACTTTTGGGTATTTTCTGCCATATAGACCCCTCAAAGTGACTTCAAATGTGAGGTGGTCCCTAAAAAAATGGCTTTGTAAATTTTGTTGTAAAAATGAGAAATCGCTGGTCAACTTTTAACCCTTATAACTTTCTAACAAAAAAAAAATGTTGTTTCCAAAATTGTGCTGATGTAAAGTAGACATGTGGGAAATGGTATTTATTAACTATTTTGTGTGACATATTTCTCTGTTTTAAGGGAATAAAAATTCAAAGTTTGAAAATTGCAAAATTTTCAAAATTTTCACCATATTTGCATTTTTCAAAAATAAACGTAAGTTAGATCGAAGAAATTTTACCTCTAACGTGAAGTACAATATGTCATGAGAAAACATTCTCAGAATTGCAAAGATCCTTTGAAGCGTTCCAGAGTTATAACCTCATAAAGAGACAGTGGTCAGAATTGTAAAAATTGGCCCGGTCATTAACGTGCAAACCACCCTTGGGGGTGAAGGGGTTAATATCCACCCATCTAGCATATCTTTCCATGTGCTTAATCTCCACCCATATTGCATCAATGACAGCTCTTCAGTGTCCTTCTTCCCTGCTGCCTATTCTCCACCAATCTAGCATGATTGAAAGCTTCTCATTGTCCCTCTTCCCTGCTATTTAAACTCCCCCCATTTGGCAAGTTTGACAGCTCCTCACTGTCAATCCTCCCTGCCACTTAACCCTTTAGTGACAGAGCCAATTTGCAGCTTAATGACCAGGCCAATTTTTACAATTCTGACCACTGTCACTTTATGAGGTTATAACTCTAGAACACTTTAAAAGATCCTGCTGATTATGAGAGTGTTTTTTTCGTGAGATATTGTACTTCATGTTAATGGTAAAATTTCTTTGATATGACTTGTGTTTATTTATGAAAAAAACATAAATATGGCGAAAATTTTAACATTTTCAAATTTTCAAATTTTTAATTTTTATGCCCTTAAATCAGAGAGATATGTCACACAAAATACTTAATAAATAACATTTCCCACATGTCTACTTTACATCAGCACAATTTTGTAAACAACATTTTTTTTTGTTAGGAAGTTAGAAGGGTTAAAAGTTGACCAGCGATTTCTCCTTTTTACAACAAAATTTACAAAACCATTTTTTTAGGGACCACATCACATTTAAAGTCACTTTCAGGGTGTACCTGACAGAAAATACCCAATAGTGACACCATTCTAAAAAATGCACCCCTCAAGGTGCTCAAAACCACATTCAAGAAGTTTATTAACTCTGGAACTGAAGCAATTTGGAAGGAAAAAATTAACATTTAACTTTTTTTTACAAACATTTTACTTCAGAACTAATTTTTTTTTCACAAGTGTAAAAAGAGAAAATGAACCACAAAATTTGTTGCGCAATTTCTCCTGAATATGCCGATACCCCATATATGGGAGTAAACCACTGTTTGGGCGCACGGCATAACTTGAAAGGGAAGGAGAGCTGTTTGACTTTTTCAAGATTTGGCTGGAATTGAGATCGCTATGGCTCCGGTATGGCCATTCTTACTCGTCCATTGGGACCATGTGATGAGTTGGGCTGGCTTTTATTAAGGTCCATTTCCCATCCCAGTACTATCCCCTTGAGAAAGCTACGTGTAAGGTCAGCGAAATACGCGTCGGGGTGACATCTGGCGTGGGGTCCCCTCTTTCAATCTCCTATTGATTGGTAAGCCCTTTTTTTCCCTCATGTGCTGTTTACACTGGTTTTACAATTGTTGCACTTTACTATGGGTAATATAAAGGGCTTCATTATTGTTTGGTACCATTCCATGTGTTAAAGATTTTTTGTATATGGTAATACTTTATGCCAATATGACTTATTTCTCATGGAATTTCTTTAGTACTTTTGGAGGGTGATTTCCCCACATGTTCGGTATGTCTCTGGAAACATGTGTTACTATATTATATATGTGTCTTTATAATAGTGTATTGTTATTTAATAAAATTTGTAATTTTTTACTGTTCACTCCAGGTTCTCCTGTTTCTTTATATGTTAAATATAAGTAGTACAGATATTTTTGGCTCTAAAACCTACGTCATATACAGTAGATTGTGCTACCTATAAAACAGATTGATTCAACACATCAAACAAGCACGACAATGAAAGAGTTATTGGTTTTTACATTTAGTGAACAATCAAGGTTTTCTATGAGTGCTAGGAAGGAGGGGGTGGAACCAATTCATTTTACTGCCACAATAGCTTACCTATCAATCTGATGAATGACTGTATCATACTCTGTCAACACCAACTTGTGACATTGCCAATTAGGCTTGGGAAAGACTCCACATCCCCATAGCAACAACTAAGAAATAATTCTAACTGATTGTGCTTATATTCGTCAGAGTTAAGCATCATTTCCAGATTGTCAAGTAAATATCCAGATAGAGCCAAGTACAAGGTTATGCTCAATCTATTGCTACTTAACTAGTGATCACAATCAGTGTACTCGTAAAAACAGCATCAGCAGTATTAAATAATCTGAGTTTAGTTCAGTTATGTGAAGAACAGTGAATGAACATTTATTGTATTGTTTGTACATTGCCTACAAAATATAACTAAAAGTTACAGTACTCAATAATATATTTCTCATATCATGACCTTCTAGGCATTTATCCTTCCAAAGTCAAGCTATAATACATGAAACAACTGAATGGACACAGCATTGGGGAATAGATTGATCTATTTTGAATGCATGGACATGGATCGCCCGCCAGGGCAGTGGGGTACTCGGTCCAGGGCTGCTTCTTAAAGGGGAAGTGTCACAGTGGCAGTGACCCGGTCCGTGGCCCTGGGCATCCAATAAAAGGGGAATATTTACAGGGGATAATAGAGTTTGTAATAAGGTGTTCATGACGCCACCTGTGGTTTCTGGTCAGAGGTGACCAGCGCTGCAGTGCAGATTCTCTGGGACTCATGGTGATGCAGCAGAGTTGGTAAAGCTCCACACAAGTGGAGCTAAGTCCCAGGCAGATGTAATGTAAAGTAGATGGTAAAGATGTAGTATTTAGCAAGGGATGTAGCAGTGTTGAGTGGGTGATGCAGGAAAAACTTGAGAGGACACAGTCAGATGAAGTTTCCAAAGCTTTACTCACAGTTCTGCAGGCAAAGTGTCCAGGGATCAGGTTACAGATGGTGCTGGAGTCAGTCAGCCTGAAAGCAATTTGGAATCTCCTTATTTCAGGTGAGTTGTGAGGTCTCCTTTCTGGCACTATTCTCTGAGGTACTTGCTGTAGTAAACTCTGTTCATGTTCCTCTCTCTCTGTGACTTACGTAGAACTCCACTCTCATGATAGGCAGCTGTAGCCTACTTCAGGGATCGCACCAGTATGGCGTCTCCGGCTCACACGCGCTGCTGTGTAATCGAGTCTTAGTTGGGGCAGAGGACCTTCTGTCTTCTGCCCTCCGGATTCTGCTGCTGGGGCTTTAGTTTACCCACTCAGCCTCGGACTCCAGGGTCCGGTTTCTGGTGCTCAGAACTGGGGGTGAGCTCAGCTTTAGCTCCAGTTCCCCCCCCCAGCTTGTCCCCAACACGTCCTTCCTCAGCTCTCCTCAGGCACAGACTAACCTAATTCCTCCCCCAGCCAGAATGTTCCAGAGGAGCTCTCCTGAAATCAGGTGTTAGAGCTCCCCCTTCTGGTCTGGAGTAAGAAAAGTGTTGAATGCTGTGTTTTACCTGTTAAAGGGATCCTTCCTTGCTTTCAGGCATGACATCACTCCCACCTGGAGGGAGACAAGGTCACTGTGGCAACCGAACTCCTGGGGTGCCACAGACAGGCATCCTATCATAGAATCATAGAATCATAGAATGTTAGAGTTGGAAGGGACCTCCTGGGTCATCTGGTCCAACCCCCTGCTCAAAGCAGGATTCACTAAATCATCCCAGACAGATGTCTGTCCAGCCTCTGTTTGAAGACTTCCATTGAAGGAGAACTCACCACCTCTCGAGGCAGCCTGTTCCACTCATTGATCACTCTATGTAGTCTGAAATCTAAGAAGTTGTACAATGTTTTCACAGATTTTGCTGTCTACAAGGAGTTTGTATGTTCTCCACGTGTTTGCGTGGGTAAAGGGCCATCAGAATGATGCAAAATAAAAAATAATCTTGTATTCACCTCCCTGCTCATCTCTTCGGTCCCTCCACTCCTCACTGTCTCCCATCCAGTCTTTGTCACATCTTGTGATTATCGGTAAGTGTTGAATTCCATCGAATCCTCATGTTAGACCGGTACTTTTGTCACTGAGAATGCATGGGTTGGATCTGTGCACGTTTGCTGGGCCATGGCTCACGTCATGAGGTTACACGCACTTGCACGAACCGTCCCGGGTCTCATCAGAGCTGGAAGTCCCAGCCCTGCATGAGAAGACCCAGGGATTAAGTGCTTGTGGAGACTATCAGAAGATGTGATGAGGACCAGATGTGTGTGAGGAGCGGAGTGGCCCAGAGAGTTGAGTATACATTTTCTTTATTTTTTACATTGAATTGACAGACAGGTGTTTCTTGTTTTTTCTTCTAACTTGAAAACTTGAAATTCGGCGTTCATTAAAAATCCTGTTTCCCTAGCCACAGCAGCAAGAAATGTCTTTTCAGCCTCGCAGCCTTTTTTTAAAGTATTTTTATCCCTTATTTATCCTTTATTAAATTGGTAAATTTACAGAGAATTTTGAAATGTCTCTCAAAAGACTTTTATGACCTTATGGGGGGCACAAAATGTGAAAATTAAATAAATACATAAATGCATAAATAAACACATAAAAAGTTGGGCAAAGAAAAGCAGGTTCCAATCCAAGTCACTATTGCTAGCTTCATCCCATCAGAAAAAAATGTGTCCGATATATAGAAATAATTATTACGGAAATACACATATTTCCTTTATTTTCCCACAAATATTGCCCAATATCAGCAAAAAAATAATAGAAAAAAGGATGAAAATAACAAAAAAACATGTTCCATGTATCATGAAGAAAATATGCAAAAATCATTTAAAATGTCCAACGGGATTTTTTTTTATAGCTCTTTAAACCGCTTATACAAAAAAACGCTAAATTGTGCTTGGTCAGGAACAGGGGTAAATGGCTTGGTCTTGAAATGGTTAAACTGCTCGGGTAAAATGAAATCTGAACTCTGACTGGTTGCTATGGACAGCAGAGACAATCTTACTGTAAGATATTTGTGGGAGCGAGGTCTAGAAAGCATTTAACGACCATTTAACGAGCCTTGCCACAGGACTTCGGATAAAAGCCGAACCAGAATCTCAATTTGCACACACGTTTTGGGGTGATGTCCTTCTTCAGTGCAAATCAGATTTAACTGTATGTCAGGCCTCTGACCGGGGTCTTAGGGGTGCTTTGCACTGAATAAGGGCAACACTCTGAAACACGTGTGCGCAAATTGAGATTCTGGTTTGGTTTTTATCCTAAGTTATGAGGCAAGGCTCGTTAGAGGGTCGATATTGACATTTAGGATGGCTACTTCTATTAGCTGGCACTAGAGTTCAAGTCCTCTGCCTTTCTAAAGAGACAATTTGCATATCCTGTATATCCTGTACAAAACACTCAAGAAAAACAGAGGTCTCTTTTTCATTGCCCACCCAATGTACAGTACAACTGATTTTACTCATCCATGGTTGATTGTCTAGATGAAGACTGTGATGTATGGACTTTTTGAAGGTCTACTGACCCGAGCTCACATGGATGTGTGAAAGTGGTCGAATTCCTAGTTATACGAAACATCAGTGTGCAGTGATCGATCTGGGGACCAAACCCCACCAGTCTAATGTTTATCTACTGCATAAAGTTGATAATTATGGGCTAGATTAACAATTTATTAGCTGCGCACAAGCTCTTCAGTAGCCCTGCTTATATCGATGTTATAATTTCTTATGTAACCACTTGAGAACGTGCTGTAGATTAGCTACACATCGGTTTCCAGGCATAGTTTACGTGACTGTGCTCCTTCTCTGTGAATAGACTAGTTTCCATAGAAATGGATGTATGGTAATTATTTGTAATAGTAAGGTGCTAGTAATTAGGACTAGCATTGCAAGGTGAGCAGCTTTTAGAAAGAGTCTGGTTATGTGCAGCATATTTTGACGACATATAGGTACTGTATCACCAGGATGACTGCACCTGTGTTACCTGTGCTCTAGGCCGGGTTAGGTATTACATGGGGAGCTGTCAAGAATTACATTGCAATATCTGAATTCAAATCTAAATGAAATGAATACCATAGCAATAGTCAGATTTAATACAATTCCCCAGCAGTAATCAATAACAATTTCTGAATGAAGAATAGGTTCAACTGCGCAGAGATTAAAAATATTTTACCTGATTTTTTTTGTACGATTTCTCATTCTATGACACTAATAACCCATCTCAGAAAAAAATGTTGGATTTGATATTGACCCTGACAAAAATGGTTTTCCTTCATAAGAAACTGGTTGATTTATGAATCATCAATCTGAAGATTTCCGTGTACGCTATTTTAGAAATGATTTCTCGGACAGAATATGCCGTGTGTACAATTACATATAGACCTGTTGAATGCATTTCACTCTAATGAATATTTTGACTAATAGATTTGTCAGATTGCATTCATCACGCATTGCACAGTCTGTCCTCTAATTTATGTGTTGTTTGCATTTGTAACTCTAAATATAAATCTTTGCACTAGAATTGGATTTTTTGTTCAGTACACTGTATTATGTAATAACCTTACAGTACATGGTATGTTGTTGCCCAGGGGTCAGCAGCTGGCTCACTAGTCTGATATTTGTCTTAGGCCAGTGTCACACTTGCGAGTGTGATGCGAGAAACTCACGCATCAACACCCGGCACTGCCGCCGGACTCGGACCGGAGCGTGCGGCTGCATAGAAATACATGCAGCCACACGCTCCGGTCCGAGTGCTGGCGGCAGTGCCGGGTGTTGATGCGTGAGTTTCTCGCATCACACTCGCAAGTGTGACACTGGCCTTAGGGAAGTTGCAGATTCTCTCATCCAAGAGAATTGGGTAGATTATGCAAGTGACACTCTGATCAAACTCTGATCAGAGTTTGAGCATAGTGCAATTCGATTCTCTTGGATGAAGAGAAGACTGAAAAAAAAATTCTCCATCTCCATTTTGAGAAGCAGCGGAAATCGGACTGCACTCAGAAGTCATTCGAGTGCAGTCCGATGGTTTCCACAGGCTCATTAAATTGCATATAACAAAAAGTAAAAATACTTGAGTATACTTGATAAAGACCAGTGTCTGGTCGAAACGTCGTTTTTTATGGCTGAATAAAGTTTTTTGTACTTTACTACACCCGGATGGAGCGCTGTTCTTCTTTACTTTTTGTTACATGGATATTCCGAGTTGGTTCCTTGGATCTGGTACGGGCGCCCCGAACCTGTGAGTGCTGTCAGCTTGCTTTATTTTCTATTTCATTAAATTGCATAGTCGAGCACAATCTGAATACCGGAACAAACTCGGTCTTGTACGCCTTTATAAAATAACATTGGTTCGAGTGCTGTCTGATGTTTCGTCGGATCACACTTGAACCGAAAACACAGCTGTGTGTATGAGCCCTCACTGAGTTAAATGGCAACATTTAAAAACTATTCTAAGTTCTGTAAAGTAATCAACACTGAAGGTATGGAGAATCTGGACACTAAGAAAGAGAAATAGTAAATTAAATTCTATATAAATAAACTTAAAGGGAATCTGTCGGTAGGATCGATCTTCCTAAGCCGTCTATATGGGCATGTTGGTCATAGGAAGCTGAATAATATGATAGTTTCATACTTGCTATCTGATGTCTTATTCCAGAGAAATCCACATTTTTCTTAATATATAAATGAGCTGTTAAGATCTCTGCTCGTGTGACACCGGCCTATAAAAACCACTAGTCGGACCAGACATGGAATATTGTGTATTGTTTATGTGTAAGCAGAAAATGACCTACTGTTTGAATAATGTTTTTTGTATTACATGTATTTTACAAACAAAAATAGCCAATTTTTTCGTATTATGATATTTATTTAAAAAACAAATTAGTAATCTTACAATTTTCACAGTGGAAATGGAGGCTATTTTAAATTCACACTTCCTGTGTTTTCAGGAACTGTTTTCAGCAGCCTCCTTATCAGCAGAGGCAGGATTACAATGGCAACTGATACACAGTTGATAACACAAGCCCCACAATTCTGAATTGGCAATGTCACAGCTGACTCTGCTCATCCTCTCTTCTCAATGACGTTTGCAAGATCATTAGATGATTCAATTCAAAAGATAGGCTCAGAAGGTTTTCATTGTGATAATGTACATTATGTATTTCCTGAAACAACAGGAAGTTAAAGTCTAAAAAAGCACCAGTGAGCAGTTTGAAACTTGCAAGATTTCAAATTTTTATTTTTAATAAAGGGTTTTGATAAGGAAAAAAACATTGCCAAAAATGAAAAATAAAATACGGCATATACATTTAACACAAAAGCAGATTAAGCAAGAGGTAATTATCTGAAGACATGTTGGTTTTTACCAATGTTATTATTTAGTTTGATCCCTGCAGTGATGATGTACAAAAAAGCTCAACCTATTTAATGTATTCCATCATGTCATATCATGAAACTTGCCCATTTATTATTGTAGTGCATAGATTTGTGAGAACAGCATACCTAGTCTTTTCATGGAGAGAGGAAATATCTATGATGAGGATCAATGGCTGGGAAATATTCATAAATCAGCTTTATCATACAAAACACAATTACAATGGGAATAAGTGAACATTTCCTGACAACTTTGAATCCTGTAGATAAAAAAGTCTCCTGCTTACATATTCCCTAATGTAGAATCAATAAGCTCTTCAAAAATAATGTGACATCAAGGCCCAAATGTATTTGCATTCCTCTCATCATGAATCACTGAGAAATAACTTATTTAACCCCTTCCCACCTTAGGACTTGAACCCTTGGAAAGGGGTTCGCATGTGTGGAGGGGTTCAGGAGCTACATAGTAGGTCTCAGTCTTTAGTAGGCTGGAGTCTGGTTCTGGCCACGGTGGTTAACAATTTGAACACAGCTGTCAATCTCTAACCTCAGCATCTAAGTGGTTATAAACGCTGGCTCCCATTGGCCACGCTCCACATGTAAGGAGGGTCAAGATTTTAACCCTTTAAATGTTTCATACTGTAGTGTGTACTTGTATGTAAATATGTTTATCTGCCATTGACTGTTTAGTGATGTGTTGTATATAGAGTTAGATAAGGTAGTGCATCTTTTGGGACCCTTAGAGGAGGGCACTTATAATGTAATGTATATATACTGGGTAGATGTAGCTTTGCAATCACTAGTTGGGGGCACATTAGTGGATCCAGTTAGAGAGTTATTAGAGGGTTAGTGAAGTACAGTGATAAGACACAAGGTGGGGACAGTAAGCACATCCAGTGTAGGGAAGACTGCTAGGACACCAAGGGGTTAAGTGGGTGAAGTGTCAGTCAGGATTTTATGTAAGGGACTTTCCAGAAAGAGGAGAGTCAGGGTGGACCCTGCTACTGTGAGGACGTCCATGATCCCGGGCCCTGGTGCAGCTGACACTAGAAGTGAGTTTGTGAAAGATTTTTGCCTTGTTTTCCTGTGTACATCCACTAGGTCGCTTCTAAGCCTTTTTGGGGTTCGTTTCAATTTGATGCATGCAGGGCCTTGTATTCAATGCATAAGCTAACAGTATGGCAGTGGCAAAAGAGTAATGTGAACATGGTTTTCCTGTGCACATCCACTAGGTCGCTTGTATGCCTTTTTGGAGTGCGTTTAAATTTGATGAGGAAATGGAAGTGGATTCAGCTCAACACACCGGGCAATTACCGTAATTAAAATTCAACAATCTTTATTAGCAAATCCTTTTAATACTTGTAGAAATGACAAAAAATAGACATCTCAGACGATAAAGCATATACTATGGCATGGTATGTATAAGAAATTTTGCCATATGCATTTTGAGTGAAAAGCTCTTGAACACTGGCTTTGGATTAGCCAATAAAAATTGTTGAATTTTAATTGATTGCCCGGTATGTTGAGCTGGATCCACTTCCATT
>JARQOD010000001.1:826494636-826602354 GCA_033576555.1 Oophaga sylvatica | reverse complement strand
ACAACAATACAAAATTTTTTAAACCAGGAAAATTTTCGAAACCCTATTTTGTGGAATAACCATAATTTTAAAAAAACCCCTTTCATGCGTCTTGGTATGTTTTGCCACCAGTCTTTCACCCCTGCTTCTGGCGCAAAAATTTAAGCAGCTCTTCTTTGTTTGATGGCTTGTGACTATCCATCTAATTCAAAATAAATCCGGCACTCAAATGTTGTGGATTGCTATTTGAAGTAAAAACACTTTTTTCATTTTCTTTTTTGAGTGCCGGATTTATTTTTGAATTATTGTTAATATTGGGACTGGCATCCCAAATCCGAGCACCTTCTCTGCCTTAAACAAGGAGTGACGTGTTTATATATTCAATGTAAACTATCCATCATCCTCATTGATTACATTCCAGAGGTTTTCAATGGGGTTTACGTCTGGAGAATGGGCTGCCCAGGGACAGGGTTTTGATGTGGTGGTCACTTAATATATATAAGTATATATATTTATTAACCAAGTTAGGGAAATACATGGAGGGAACCCCAAGGTTTTGTCCTTTGTCGGTTTAGAGAGGGTTAGTTTGCCACCCCAAGGGGGCGATTTGCATAAGAATCTACTCAGGAGGGAAGCTAGGTGGATCATGCGGGGCACTGGTCTTGGCTCCACTGGCTTTAATGACATCTTGGACATGTCTATTTTTCTCTGATTTAGGTATGCTTGCTCAATGTAATTTTTGTTTGTACAGATGTGTGCAAAATTTGCATTTTAAATTGGATATTTGTATGTTTTTCATCTTTGTTGTTTGGCATATTTGCATAGGGGAGGTTTTGGTGGAGAGTTTAGCTGGCTCAAGTATTTCTCCTTCCGTCACTTCCTCCTTGTCATGTGACCTGTGGAAGCGCACATCGCGTGAAACGATCGACGCACCCCCCCGCTCACTAGCTCCCGTTCTCCCACCGCAGATGTTATTTTACCCGGTGAGTGCCATCATTCATTTTTTCTCATGTTCTGCATATATATACACATATATATATATATAAAATATATATATATATATATATACAAATATATAAAATACACAGCTCTGGCAAAAATTAAAGAGACCATTGCACAGTTTATAAAAATCAGCTTTTCTACAGTCTGACAAACCATTCCATTCCAGTTTCAGTTGAATTCCAACTGAAGTATCACCTCATTCTACTTAATGTGCTTCTGATTAGGTGATCTCCTGAATCAAATCTTATTTAACGAAGGAAAGTATAAAAAACACTGATGTAATGTTCACAATCCTCTTGAAATAGGACAAGCTGGATGGCAAAACAAGTGCTAGTAATATCCCAAAAGTAATAGGAAGGAAGAAATAACTTAACCATGCCAAAGGAGTTGAAAAGAAAAGTCTTGAGTGAGGAAAAGAAGGGCTCAATTCTGGCTCTACTACCAGAGGGATACAGTGAGCGTCATGTTGCCTCCATCCTTAAAATTTCTAAGACAACAGTCCATTAAAACAATGTCAAGCAGCAGACATTGGGGACAACAAATCTACAGACCGGCAGAGGGCGAAAATGACTATCCACTGACCAGGATGACCGTCGTCTTATTCAAATGTCACTCAGCAGCCGCAGGATGACATCAAGTGACCTACTAAATGAATGGCAAATGGCAGCTGGGATGAAGTGCAAGGCAAGAACAGGTTCCTAGAGGCAGTCCTCAAGTCATGTAAAGCTAGAAAAAAGTCTTTCATCAATGAGAAGCAAAAAAGAGCCAGGCTTGAAGTTTGCCAAAGACCATAAGGATTGGACTATAGAGGACTGGAGTAAGTTAATCTTCTCTGATGAGTCTAATTTTCAGCTTTCCCAACACTTGGTCGTCTAATGGTTAGACGGAGACCTGGAGTGTCTTGCACTCACTGTGAAATTTGATGGAGGATCAATGATGATCTAGGGATGCTTCGGCAAGGCTGGAATTGGGCAGGTTAATCTTTGCGAAGGACGTATGAATCAAGCCACATACAAGGTTATCCTGGAAAAACAGTTGATTCATTCTGCTCAGGCAATGTTTCCCAACTCTGAGGACTGTTTTTTCCAGCAGGTAGAGTTGAGCGATACTTTCCGATATCCAAAAGTATCGGAATCGGATAAAATATCGGCGATACCCGATACCGATACCGGAAATCCAATGTAAGTCTATGGGAACAAAATATCGTAACTAAAAAAAACCCATTCTTTCCTTGTAAACACTAAATATACACACATAGAATACATATATATATATATATATATATATATATATACATGTCATTGTGACATATATATATACATATATTTATAGTTTATACACTTCTACATAGTAAAATAGCCTCTGATTCAATTGCCGGGTAAAGCCGGCTTTTGTGAAAAGACAGAAGCACCTGACATGAAATGACACTTGGTTTACATAGAGTTAACCATGTCTTTTCATGTAGTTTGATATCATATATTGTTTGTGCAAATCAGATATCAAACTACATGAAAAGACATGGTTAACTCTATGTAAACCAAGTGTCATTTCATGTCGGGTTCTGCATTTTCACAAAAGCCGGCAATTGAATTAGCGGCTATTATACTATGTAGAAGTGTATGAACTATAAATATATATATATATAATATATATATATATATATGTGTCACAATTTCAATGACATGTATATATATATGAGGTGTAAAATTGCTGAAAAAAAATGCGTGGGCTCCCGCCCTATTTTCGCAACCAGACAGACAAAGCCAGTGAGTGGGGGCAGATAATAATAGCCCAGAGAGGGACCATTATTTTTGCCCCCCCCGGCTACTAACATCTGCCCCCAGACACCCCCTTTCTGGCACTTTGCCCGTCTATTCCCATTGCCCTGTAGCGGTGGCGAATGGGTTAATATGGGGTTAAAGCCACCTTGCTATTGAAAGGTGACCTTAAGCCAGGTTAATAATTGAGAGCTGTCAATTAGACAACTATCAATTATTAATCCTATTGCATGAAATAAAAATAAAACACACACACTTTAATTAAAAATCATTTTAATGAAATAAAGACACATGCTTTTGACCATCTTTTATTTTACTGCAAAAGCCATTTCCTGTAATAAAAATAAAATAAAAAAGCAAAATTATTCTTACCTATCCCATGCACAGTCAGGTCCCACGGTGTAATCCTTCAGAAAGGGTTAATGTTTACTGCAGGGACCGCAGCTAATGCTGCAGCCTCACAGTAAACCCCCAAATGAATGAGTTCCTCTCCTGGCTGACAGGAGAGTAAAGGCTGGGTCTCACATAACGATACACCAGCGATCCCGACAACGATATGCACTTGTCAGGATCGCTGGTGTATCGCTACATGATCGCTGCTGAGCTGCCAAACAGGCAGCTCAGGCAGCGATCTGGGACAGCGACACTGCGGGTAACATCGCTTAAGGGCCCATCTCACATAGCGATATCGCTACCGAGATCGCTGCTGAGTCACTAGTTTTGTGACGCAGCAGCGAGCTCACCAGCGATATCGCTGTGTGTGACATTCAGCGACGATCAGCCCCCCTGCCGGTATCGCTGATCGTCGCTGAAATGTCAGGACCTTTTTTTGATCGCTGGTTTCCCGCTGACAGGCACGCATCGCTGCGTGTGACAGGCGGGAGACCAGCGATCCGCTGGTAACCAAGGTACACAGCGGGTTTCCAGGCGCGGGGCTGTGCCTAGAAACTCGCTGTGTACCTTGGATACCAGCGCCCTGATGCAGGGGAGCTGGTATCCAAGGTACACAGCGGGTTTCCAGGCACCGCGCAGCGCTTGGAAACCCGCTGTGTACCTTGGATACCAGCTCCCTGCATCAGGGCGCTGGTATCCAAGGTACACTGCGGGTAACTAAGCGATGTTACCCGCAGTGTCGCTGTCCCAGATCGCTGCCTGAGCTGCCTGTTTGGCAGCTCAGCAGCGATCATGTAGCGAAACACCAGTGATCCTGACAAGTGCATATCGTTGTCGGGATCGCTGGTGTATCGTTATGTGAGACCCAGCCTTTAGTTACCCGCAGTGTACGTTGGATACCAGCGCCCTGATGCAGGGAGCTGGTAACCAAGGTACACAGCGGGTTTCCAAGCGCTTCGCGGTGCCTGGAAACTCGCTGTGTACCTTGGATACCAGCTTTCTGCATCAGGGCGCTGGTATCCAAGGTACACAGCGGGTTTCTAGGCACAGCCCCGCGCCTGGAAACCCGCTGTGTACCTTGGTTACCAGCGGATCGCTGGTCTCCCGCCTGTCACACGCAGCGATGCGTGCCTGTCAGCGGGAAACCAGCGATCAAAAAAAGGTCCTGACATTTCAGCGACGATCAGCGATACCCGGCAGGGGGGCTGATCGTCGCTGAATGTCACACACAGCGATATCGCTGGTGAGCTCGCTGCTGCGTCACAAAACTAGTGACTCAGCAGCGATCTCGGTAGCGATATCGCTATGTGAGACGGGCCCTTAAGTGGAAAGCTTAATTGATTGCTTTCCACTTTCACTTCAGGTCAGCCAGGGACACAATCAGTGACGTCAGAGGGAACTGATTAACAAAAATAGGGGTTCCCTTCGAAAAAAAAATGGCGTGGGGTCCCCCCTATTTTTGTTAACCAGCCAGATGAAGCAGACCGCTGAGGCCTGGATTTTCAGGCTGTTAAGGAGCCAAGATCCATGGACCTTGCCAGCCTGATAATACCAGGCCACAGCAGTCTGCTTAGCTTGGCTGGTTAACAAAAATAGGGGATCCCCTCGAAAAAAAAACGGCGTAGGGGTCCCCCTATTTTTGTTAACCAGCCAAGTAAAATGCAGACTGCTGCGGCCTGCTATTAAAAGACTGTCAAGGCCCATGGATTTTGGCCCTCAACAGCCTGATAATACCAGGCTACAGCAGCCCCACATTTGGCGCATCAAAAGATGTGCCAATTGTGGCACTTTACCCGGCTCTTCCCACTTGCCCTGTAGCGGTGGCAAGCGGGGTAATAAGGGGTTAATGTCACCGTTGATTGCACGGTGACAATAAGCCCGGTTAATAATGGAGAGGTGTCAATAAGACACCGATCCATTATTAATCCCAAAGTTTTTAAATGTTTAAAAAAAAGACACAGCCAGAAAAAAGTCTTTTAATGAAATAAAAGAGACAACACAATTTTCATTTCTTTTATTACTCTCTCATTCCTGTGACGCCATCGATCTCCTGTAAAAAAAGAAAAAAAACAAACCAACAGTATACCACCTGTCCGACGCAGTCCATAGTAACGAGGGTCCCACGACGATCCAGCTCTGCTACATCGGAATGTCAGGCAGAGCCTGACATCCCGGCGCAGCACAGCTGATTACCTGCTTCTCCGGCGGTGACATCATCGGACTGCTTTACGGCCGCGATTACCCAGCAGTCACTGCAGTTATCGCGAGAAACTGCATGTGACCGCCAGGGAGAAGATGATGGTGGCCATTAAGCAGTCCAGGATGTGACCGCCGGAGATCTTCTGCCGGGTAAGTGCCGCTGACTCCTGACAGACCCGACCGACGGACACTGACAGTGACATTCCGATTCCGGTATCCGATATGACGAAAATATCGGTACTCGGAATCGGAATTCCGATACAGCCAATATCGGCCGATACCCGATATTTGCAGTATCGGAATGCTCAACACTACCAGCAGGACAATGCAACATGCCACACAGCTACTGTAGGTTAATCAATATGTGGATGAAGGACCACCACATCAAATCCCTGTTATGGCCAGCCCAATCTCCAAACCTGAACCCCATTGAAAACCACTGAATTGTAATCAAGAGAAAGATGGATAGTCACAAGCCATCAAACTAAGAAGAACTGCTTAAATTTTTTTTTACCAGGAGTGGCATAAGGTCACCCAAAAGCAGTGTGCAAGACTGGTGGAAAGCATGCCAAGACGCATGAAAGCTGTGATTAAAAATCATGGTTATTCCACAAAGTATTGATTTCTGAACTCTCCCTGAGTTAAAACATTAGTATTGTTGTTTCTAAATGATTATGAACTTGTTTTCTTAGTATTATTTGAGGTCTACAAGTGCTGCATTTTTTTTGTTATTTTGACAATTTCTCATTTTCTGAAAATAAATACAAAATGTATTGCTTGGAAATTCGGAGACATGTTGTCAGCAATTTATAGAATAAAAGAGCAATTTACATTTTACTCAAAAATATACCTATAAAGAGAAAAATCAGACAAACTGAAAATTTTGCAGTGGACTCTTAATTTTTGCCAGAGCTGTATATATACAGGATAACTTCATGTACTTGTCACTGGAATTAACTAATATTTTATCATCAATATTTTCATTCAGTCAGTAACCTTGAACCCAGACATTGAGGTATAAGACATAGAATTGTATATTAAGCCACTGCTAGTTAATAATTAAGAAGAACAGCAGTATCCAGATATGAAATAAGTCATCCTCATATGTCAGCTAGACATCACTCATATAATATATTGTCATATCTATTAATAAAATATATATATATATATATATATATATATATATATATCAGATATACAGTACAGACCAAAATTTTGGACACACCTTCTCATTCAAAGATTTTTCTGAATTTTCATGACTTTGAAAATTGTACATTCACACTGAAGGTATCAAAACTGTGAATTAACACATGTGGAATTATATACTTAACAAAAAAGTGTGAAATAACTGAAATTATGTCTTATATTCTAGGTTCTTCAGAGTAGCCTATATTTATACATTGACTCAGAAATACATAAGCAATACATATTTTTTTATAATTGCTGCTTACAAAAAAAATATGTCAACTCCTTCTAATCATTCCCAAGCTGAGTATATTTCAGCCTACTACTATATCCGCACCCGTAAACAGCTTAAAAAAGGGTCCCTGGGTGTGTTTGCAGTCATGTTTCTGCTGCGGACACCTGCAGATGTAATTCTGCCACTAATTGCGGCACCGGACACCTTTACAATGAAGAAACCAAAAGGCTCTACAAAAATAAAGTCTTCTTTACTGAAGTTGGAACTTATATACAAAAGGTAGCAGGAACAATCCTTAGCCTTTTCTTCTGCACAACACAGAGGCACATTCTTAGTGGTTTTGAATGGCGGCACATTACTTGTGAGAAATGTTACAGATGCATGACAGGTAACTTTGAGGGCCTCCATCTTCCCGGTACAGGGACACATGGGTTAATGTATTACGCTGTGATGACTGTACTCTAGCTGCACTCTTGTGAACAACGTAAGGGAGCTCTCACTTACTACCACCTTACTGACAAGCCCCAGCCTGGTTGACCATATATTCATTCACGCTGATCTTCAGGTATGGCTTACATTGTGACCTATGCTCTTCCAGATTAGATGCCCTAACTTGCCTGCTGTGAGGAACCAGCCACCACTGTAGAATTGCTTGTTGAATAAGTTGCACGCTTGCTAATCTGTTGCTTCCACACACACCCAGTGCTGATGATTCCCTGCTGAAGGTGTCATTCCTTGTCTGTAGCTCACTCACTACCAGTTACTCATGCACTGGTCCCTATTAATCCCCCCAACTATGGGCTGGCCCTACAGTTAACCCAGTCACCCCTAATTAACAGGAACTGCAGCCCCCAGGAGTATAAAACATGTCATACAATGCAATTTGCACACAATAAAACAGAGGTCTTCAGTGGGGTGTTACGCCATTTTCTCCACCTTTACAAGAACACATGTGAATTCTTACCATTAGTAATGAAAATTCAGCTGTGAAATCACTGTAGAAGGAATATATTTATGAGGCTGGAATAGCTCTGGGTGGGGTGAAGCACTTCCACTGCCTTGGCTCAAAGCTCCATTCTCTGCCAAACTCAGCCCACCCATAGGTAAATGACATGCTGTCGATCACCCAGTCAGGGAGTCAGGGTAAGGGCTCATGCAGACCAGTGTATAAATTGCTTATGTGCTATCTGATATTTAATCAAATAGCACAGGGATCAATATTATTCAATAGGGCTCTTCAGATGAACGATTTCTTTCTCAGTCCGATTGTCCTTGATATAAAAATTGCAACATGCACTAATTTCATCCGAGTTCCAGATGAGAGTCATCTATTGATGTCTATGGAAGTGTAAAAACACTGGATGCCACTCGGAACATCTGAGTGGCATCCAATTTTTCTGAATTAATTTCTATTAAAATCTCTATTAAAAAAATTTGTTCATGTACTTTTTTTAGTGTAGATGTATGAAAATGGATCATACACAGATGTCACATGGACATCACTGTCACGCGGTCTTATGATATGTGTACGATGTCAGTAAACTATTCTTAAAAGAACAACACTCTATACAACATATAGATTAGCAACATCAGCATGTAAATATAGAATAGATTTACCTGACACGATATCCGTTGAACTCAGGGTTAATCTTGAGGACTTGATACACTGTCACAGGAAAGAGAAGGACCGGGGTCTAACCTGACCCTAAACTGGGGTCCTAACTAATCCCTCACCTTGGAGGTACTGATAATGGTTCAGAGGTCCAAGTCTCCAGCCTAACCCTGTCTCCTATCAGTCCCTGAACCCTGTAATCAGTCCTAAGAAGGATTCTGATTACCACCAAAGGGATATGGGCTGATCTCTGCTAAATACACAGATTAGACATATAAGACAGACTGGAGAAAACACAGACTTGCATACACACTCAAACACAGAAGGAACATAAATGATCTGGGATATTAAACTCTAAGCAAGGTGAGCTTAAAACAACTAAGGAGCTCTTTAACTTAAGTCTATACAGATACAATCCTATCTGTGGTCTGCATGAAGAATTTCACTGGCAACTCCCAAAACAGACAACCAAGGATTTAAAGGAAACCAATCAACAAATAATCAATTGCAGCCGGAGAAACTGAACCCAGTCCCAGAACCGAGCACAGACAGAATTAACTCCCTCACTGCCAAACACAAAGAAACAGCAACTCAGCTGTGAGAAGTCAGAATGTGCAACCGCGACGATCTTCGTGGCGATGCACACATGACAATCACACAGATGTTACATGGCTCTAAAAAAATGGACACACGGATGGCACATGGATGAAAATTAGAAATAAATCATCGGAGTCTTCTGGATGAAACTCGGGCAGGTTCTCATACGCTCATCTGCAGCTGGCCTTAAGCTAAAATTGGAGCTAGGAACCTAAACAGTGGAAGTGCTTTGGCCCACCCAGAGCACTTCCAAGCTAATTTGCATATAATTTCTAAAGTGGATTTCTCTGCAACAGAGCAGCATCTTTTATGTAATAAAGGCATGGATTCACTTGCATTCTTCTGACCTGCACACATGTAATCAGTTTGGGGTGGGAGGTGGATGGTCTTAATGAGTTGACAGATTCTAAGTAGCAAATATAAAAAGGCATTGCTTATATATTAGATATATATTATTTCGATACACATTTATCTGATGTTATTGCTGTTTTGTTTCGTATTGTTAATACATGGTATTTTAGATACATTATTTTATCTTAGTGATGCTTTGCTTATATGTCAACTAACAGATTCCTATTAATATCTTCGACTTGTGTTGTCAACATTGTACAGAATTGGACAGATGATAATTTAGCTGCACAGTGCCAGGCTAGCCTTCACCATCACAGCTTAACCCACTATGAATATGATTTGTTTCATTAGGCAGACAGGTATCTAGTAGGATTAAGTATACAATCAAATGTGCAAACAAATCTGCTGGTATTTGTGATAAGAAATGAACAACAGCTCAGTCTAATGAAAGGCCAAGTCCCAATCTATTCTGGCTATGCGAGGATATACATATTACCCTGACAAGTTCTCTAGCTACAAGCTCAGAAAAACCTTTATCTGTGTAATACCGCTATACAGCCAGAGATGCACTTTTCGGATTAGGAAACAGCAAAATGATTCAGTAGCGTGTTGCAAATAGGCTGTATAGAAACTTACTGCCAATGCTTTTCAATAATATTTTTTTTCATTTGCTTGGCTGCACTCAGAGTGATCAACACTGTACGCTGCCAAGGCCTACTGTACAATAAGGTATATTCTAGGCATATAAACACAATAAAGGGACCCTGACCTGTGCTTGAGGTACAGATTGTATTATGGTTACAGGGGTTGTCTCACTAGGATAAAACTAGACAATCAACTATTATCACTGTCGGAAGCTACAGGCAGACTGCTATAGGTTGGAAATGTAGTACTACATACTGTTCAGGTCAGCAAGGGTTACAGCTGCTCTTTATGTATGAGCAGCCAGGGCTACCATCAGGGCAGTATTACTACTGGCAAATGGCCAATTCACATGTTGGCTGCCATGCGCCAATCACTGAATGGAATCTGAAAAGTTTTACATAAATATAATTTCAAGGGCTCATGCACATGACCGTAATAATCGGATGAGTGGTATCCTTCGTTTTGACGGATAGCACTCGTCAACATGTTATTCAATGAAGCAGTACACATGTCCAATTTTTTCCTTGGACCAAATTGAAAATCGAGTAGCCTCCCATAATCATTAAAGTCTATGGGTCCCTTGACAGATTGAATGAAGATGTATAAAAAAAAAATTTTGGCTCACACTCATAGCATTGGACCAAGTTTCTCGGATGAGAGAAAATCTGTAGTGTGACCCTAGCTATAGGAATACCACTTGGTATTCAGTTTTCTACAGACCCAACAAATATATGATATAGGTTTCACAGGCTTCATAAAATAGAATTATTGGTATTTATGTAAATAATTAAAAAAACAATGTGGGACCCCTCTATTCTTGATAACCAGCCTTTAGATTCATTTGATCTTATCTATGCCAGCTTTAAATCTATTGTAAGCACTGTGGCACTTTATTATTTGCACTGCAGTGCTCTGCATTTAAACCTAGAGTGTTACCGTTTGAATATCAGCATTTTTACACATGTTTATATTGCACTAGCAGCACTTTTTTTGCACAATCCTCATGTGATTTTGTTTGCACTAAGGCACTTAATAGTGGCACTGCAGCACTCTGCATTTTTCTTAAAGGGATATACCCATTACAATACTTTTATATATTTTTTTTGTCACTGCTGCACTTTTACAAAATTGCATGAGCTTGCCTCATGTTTTTTTCGTTTTGTATCAATTAATTTTACTTGATCAATTTGATATTTTTTTGTGAATCACACATTTATATTCATTGTAGTTTTTCATATAATTCATATGGGTTTTTGTGCACAGTGTGTTGGCACTGAATAATTATATTTTATTATTTTGTTTTTTATTATATTGGTATTTTATACGTAGTGTACTTCTTTGGTACTATTTGAGTGATTATAAGTATGGCATAGTGTTCGTATTTATTTATTAATTATTTATTATATATATTTTTTTGGTTCTGTATTTTATTAATAATTGTGCTCATATTTCAGCTGTAATTACCATTTTATCAACTTTATTGTATACTATAATAAAATAAAATTTAAATAATTTATTATTAATATTTTAGTCTTTTTTGCACTTTTTATTGGGAGGATCATTGTCTATTTTTGTGCAGGAATTTTTGCTATATACAATTGGTTTTCTTTTTGATTTATTGATTTCATAACCAGCCTTGTTGAAGCTGACAGCGGAGGGTTGCAGCCCCCAGCTGTGAGTTTTGTCTGGCTGGTTATCAAAAATACAGGGGAACCCACACCATGTTTTTTTATTATTTATTTACAGCGCAGGAGCAGATAATGAATACTCCCATCAGCCGCTCCTGCTCTCACTGTTATTAGCAGCAGCAAGTGCCAGCTGATGGGAGTTGTAGTTCCATCAGCTGACACCAGTGACCGGAGGTAGCCTGTATATCTCCGGTTACAGCTGAGAGCTCATGCTGTCTTTTGACAGCGTGGGAACCATGGCACTCTGACCGGCGGGGATGATTTCACCGCCAATCAGAAGTGCTGTTTGCCACGCTGTCATGCACATGACAGCATGACAAACACCCGGAGTTCGGCAGCCGAACCCGAACAGTAACGAAGACTTCCTGGTGAAGTCCATGTTCGGTGTCCATGCCCGAACAGTAGGTGTTCGGTACGGACGCCGAACTTTACTGTTTGGGTTCGCCCATCTCTCACGTAGACAAAAAATGTCAAAAGTTGCAACATTTTTGTTCATTGTGTGTTTTCCAAAAATTTTGCAACATTTTCATACAAGTTTTCTGGTGCAAACTGTTACATAAATCAGGGCAAAAATGTTATAATATTTCTTCCACACAGTAAGTGACAAATCACACCCCATTTTTAAAAGAAGAATTAGATGAGAAGATTAAAGGGAACTTGACAGATACTGGATGTATGATTTCAGTCAGGTATGTTTGACTCTGAAATGCTGTAAAAATATACTTTAAAAGCTACCGGGGACCGAGCTGCAAGGGAGACTAGTCGGATAGGCAGATCCCCACCTGCTGCCAGTGACAGACAGGTCTCTTCCTATACAGTATATACATGCAGGGAGAGACATGTCAGTTATTGACAGCAAGTGGGGAGAAAACAAGGCCAGTTTTAGGCAAAGTGTGGCCCTAGACAAAGTTTAAAATGGGGCCCCAAATGCTAACATATTGCACCATCACACAGAAGCATTTCGATTGTATTTACATGCGCTGAGGTCAGGCCGCTAAATGAGTGTGATCGACAATATTGAAGTAGTTCAACACTTGTTTCCCGGCCTCTTTCCACCATCTGAGAAAGAATGATGGGGACAGAATGATCACTAATGGATAACTAACAGATCACCATACAGTATCATGTTATCAGCAGCACATCTACAGTTTACACCCCATAGTCCTCCATATAATGCAGTGTGCCTCATAGTCCTCCATACAGTATAATACACTCCCCATAGTCCTCCATATAGTATAATACATTTCCCATAGTCCTCCATATAGTATAATACACTCTTCATAGCCTTCCATATATTACAATACACTGCTCAGTCCTCCATATAGTATAATACACTCTTCATAGTGCTCCATATAGTATAATACACCGCCAGTCATCCATGTAGTACAATTCACTTCCCATAGTATAATGCTCCCCATAGTTCTTCATATAGTATAATGTAATTCCCATAGTCCTCGATACAGTATAATGCAGCCCACATATAGTATAATGCAGCCACCCCATAGAGCATAATGCAGCCACCCCATAGAGTATAATACAGCCACCACAGAGTATAATGCAGCCTCGCCATACAATATAATGTAACCCCCCCATAGAATATAATGCAGCCCCCTCTTATAGTATAATGCAGCCCCTCCATAGAATATATGGCAGCCCCCTCAGATTATAATGCAGCCCCCATATAGTATAATGCAGCCCCTCCATAGACTGCAATGTAGCCCTCCACATATAGTATAATGCAGCCCCAATAGAATATAATGTAGCCCCTCATAAAGTATAATGAAGCCCCCATACAATATAATCTAGCCCCCCTACAGAATATAATGCAGCCCCCCATAGAATCAATGTAGCCTACTCATATAGTATAATGTAGCCCCCTCATAGAGTATGATGGAATCACCCTCCATAAAATATAATAAATATAATACAGCCCCCGTAGTATATAATTGTCATGTGTGCATTGCCACGAAGATCGTCGCGGTTGCACATTTTGACTTCTCACAGCTGATCTGCTGTTTCTTTGTGTTTGGCAGCTAGGGAGTTAATTCTGTCTGTGCTGGGACTGGGTGCAGTTTCTCCCGGCTGCAATTGATTATTTGTTGATTGGTTTCCTTTAAATTCCTGGTTGTCTGCTTGGGGAGTTGCCAGTGAAACCTTCATGCAGACCACAGATAGGAATGAATCTGTATAGACTTTAGTTGTGAGCTCCTTAGTTGTTCTAAGCTCAACTTGGTTAGAGTTTATTTCCCAGACCATTTATGTTCCTTTGGTGTTTGAGTGTGTATGCAAGCGAGTGTTATCCTGTCTGTCTTATATGTCTAAAGGGTATGCCACACTGAACAATATCGCTAACGGGATCGCTAAAAAAGTCACTATTTAGCGATCCCGTTAGCGATGTTGTTCAGTGCGGCAGCTGCCTGCGACGAGCTTCCTGCTGTGATCTCGCTCGTCGCTGGAATCGTTCCGGACCCTATTTTCTCGTCGGCGCTCCCGCTGGGTAAGTATATATCGCTAGTGTGGCACCTTTTCTTAGCGATTTAGCGGTACTTTTGTACCGCTAAAGTCGTTAAGAAGATCGCTAACGGCGATAGCGTCGTTAACTATATCGCTAAATGTGGCCGCACTTAGCGATATAGAAACAATCCCGCTAGCGATCGCATTAGTATGCGTCGTTATCGTGATCGCTAGCGGGATTGTTTAAGGGTATGCCACACTAAACAATATCGCTAACGGGATCGCTAAAAAAAGTCACTATTAGCGATCCGTTAGCGATATTGTTCAGTGCGGCAGCTTCCAGCGACGAGCTTCCTGCTGTGATCTCGCTCGTCGCTGGAATCGTTCCGGACCTATTTCATCGCTGGCGCTCCCGCTGGGTAAGTACTTATCGCTGTGTGGCACCTTTTCTTAGCGATTTAGCGGTACTTTTGTACCGCTAAAGTCGTTAAAAAGATCGCTAACGGCGATAGCGTCGTTAACTATATCGCTAAATGTGACTGCATTAGCGATATAGAAACAATCCCGCTAGCGATCTCATTAGTATGCAACGCTACGAGATCGCTAGCGTGATAGCTTAGTGTGGCAGTACTTTAGTGTGGCAGTACCTTAATCTGTGTATTTAGCTGAGATCAGCCCATATCCTTTGGTGGTAGTCAGGATCCTTCTTAGGACTGATTACAGGGTTCAGGTCTGATAGGAGACAGGTTAGGTTGGAGACTTGGACCTCTGAACCATTATCAGTACCTCCAAGGTGAGGATTAGTTAGGACCCAGTTTAGGGTCAGGTTAGATCCGGTCCACCTCTTTCCTGTTTCAGCTCATCAAGTCCTCAAGATTAACCCTGAGTTCAGCAGATATCGTGTCAGGTAAATCTATTCTATACTTACATGCTGATGTTGCTATACTAGTTGTTGTATAGAGTGTTGTTCCTGTATTAATAGTTTACTGACATTGTATACATATCATTAGACAGCGTGACATTTTCACTGGCCATAAAAATTATCTCCAGTTACCATGGATCCAGTAGCCCAGCTGGCTCTGCAGTTGCAGGATTATCCATGGAGCTGACGGACATTAAGTCCAAATTTTGTCTCCCTGGAGCAAACCAGAGTTGAACCTAAAGTAGCTCTCCCGGACAGGTTCACTGGTGGGCGAGACAAATTTTTCACCTTCCGGGAGGCATGTAAATTGTATTTTCGGCTTCGGCCTCGATCATCAGGGAGTGATGAGCAGAGAGTGGGAATTGTTATCTCACTTCTGCAAGGGGACCCTCAATCCTGGGCATTTTCCCTTCCTCCGGGATCCCCGGCTCTACTGTCTGTAGATCAATTTTTTACTGCCTGGGATTGGTATATGATGACCAGATCGGGTCTCTCTTGCTGAGACAAAATTACGTAAGATACAGCAGGGAGATCGTCCTGCAGAGGAATTTGCTTCTGAGTTTCGTAGATGGGCCACAGATACTCAGTGGAATGACCCAGCTCTTAGGAGCCAGTTTTGTCATGGGCTTTCTGATAAATTAAAAGACGTTTTGGCTCAGTATGAGTCTCCTCATTCACTGGAGGCTGCTATGGCCTTAGCTATCCGTACTGATAGACGGCTTTGGGAGAGGGGTGAGGTAACCCCACTCCCTGTTGTTTCTCCACCTACCACTAAAGTCCCTTATGTTGAGGTTCCCCTTGTCTGTTCGGATGAGCCTATGCAGTTGGGAGGGACATCATTTCGTAGGAGGGGATTGGCGGTACGCCGCAGGACTAGAAGATGTTTTTTCTGCGGGAAAGAGGGACATTTTGTTGGAGAATGTCCATCCCGTGCCTTGTTGAGCCAAAAGTCGCCGGAAAACTGTTAATCCCAGGTTGTGTGGTGGACGACAACCTGGGAGTATGTATTTCATCCGCCAGTTCTTCTCAGTTCCTTGTACCAGTGGAGGTGGTGGTTGGTACGAGAGTGGAGAGATTGTCTGTTCTTCTTGATAGTGGTTCCGGGGCTAATCTGGTTGACGCTCAGTTTGCTCAGGCTCAAGGTATGCATCTGAGTGTATTGGTCAAACCGATCCCTATATTCTCCATTGACGCCAGGCCTCTCAGCCAAGGTAGCTTTGTTCATGAGGTTCATAACATTGACCTTCGGGTAGGGGCAATACATAGGGAACAATTATCTTGTTATGTGTTGGAGGGTCTACCTACTCCCATTGTGTTGGGACTTCCTTGGTTGGTTAAACATAACCCTGTGATTAATTGGCAGTCCAGAGAAATAAGCCAATGGGGTGAGTTTTGCAAAAGCAACTGCATGAACACAGTCATCAGTGCGGTCGTGCCTAGTACATTGCCTCCTTTTTTGGAGGATTTTGGGGATGTTTTCTCTGAGGAGGGGTGTCAGGAGTTGCCTCCTCATCGCGTGTATGACTGCTCTATTAATCTCCTTCCTGATGCTAAGTTGCCTAAAGCTAGGTTGTATAATCTTTCTGGTCCTGAGAGGCAGGCTATGAAAGATTATATTTCGGAAAGTCTGGCCAAAGGGCATATTAGACCTTCATCTTCCCCAGTAGCCGCGGGGTTCTTCTTTGTGAAGAAGAAAGATGGAGGCCTACGCCCTTGCTTGGATTTCCGCGAACTTAATCGGATTACTGTTCGAGATCCGTATCCACTCCCTCTTATTCCTGATCTCTTCAATCAAATTGTTGGCGCCAAATGGTTCTCTAAATTGGATCTCAGGGGGGCGTATAATCTGATTAGGATAAAAGAGGGGGATGAGTGGAAAACGGCGTTTAACACGCCGGAGGGACATTATGAGAACCTTGTCATGCCTTTTGGTCTGACTACTGCACCAGCAGTATTCCAACATTTTGTTAATGACATTTTTCGTCACCTTGTGGGGCTGTTTGTGGTTGTATATTTGGACGACATTTTAATTTACTCGCCAGATCTTGTGTCTCATCAGGAGCATGTGAGACAGGTGTTGCAGATCTTGCGAGACAATAAACTATACGCCAAACTGGAGAAGTGTGTATTTGCGTACAGGAACTTCAGTTTTTGGGTTTTTTGGTGTCAGCCTCCGGTTTCCGTATGGACCCTGAAAAGGTGAGAGCAGTGCTTGAATGGGATCAGCCAGGGGATCTTAAGGCTCTGCAGCGTTTTTTGGGGTTTGCTAACTACTACCGGAAATTTATTTGTAATTTCTCATCTGTCGTCAAACCTCTCACTGACATGACAAGAAAAGGGACGGATTTTTCTAAATGGTCGGACAAAGCTTGCCAAGCCTTTTCCTCTTTGAAGAAATGTTTTGCTTCGGCACCCGTTCTCATCCAACCAGATGCATCTCAGCCGTTCATTGTGGAGGTGGATGCGTCTGACTTAGGGGTGGGTGCTATATTGTCCCGAGGGTCCGTCCCCTGGTAAATGGCATCCGTGCGCTTTCTTTTCTAAGAAATTGTCGTCCGCCGAAAGGAATTATGATATCGGCAATAGGGAACTTTTGGCCATTAAGTTAGCTTTTGAAGAATGGCGTCACTTTTTGGAGGGGGCAGTCCACCCGGTTACCGTTATTACTGATCACAAGAACCTGTTGTATTTGGAATCCGCTAAGCGTCTGAATTCCAGACAAGCTCGATGGTCGTTGTTTTTTACCAGGTTTAATTTTGTCGTCACTTATCGCCCGGGGTGTAAGAATGTAAAGGCTGATGCCTTGTCTCGCAGTTTCCCAGGGGCCGGGAAAACGGATGACCCGAGTCCTATCCTTCAGGAGGGGGTGGTAGTGTCGGCTGTATTTTCTGAGCTTGAGGAGGAGGTGTTAGAGGCTCAGGGGGATGCCCCTGCAGGACCTCCAGGGAGACTGTTTGTCCCAAATCTGTTGAGACAAAAGGTTATTGAGGCACATCATAATTCTACTCTAGCAGGACATCCAGGGAGTAAGGCTACTTTAGATCTCCTTTCTCGCCGGTTTTGGTGGCCTAATGCTAATAAAGATGTTATAACTTTTGTCGCGTCATGTGGGGTGTGTGCTCGCTCTAAAACCCCTCATACCCGTCCGTCTGGGACCCTTTTACCCTTGAAACTTCCGGAGCGTCCATGGACTCATTTATCTATGGACTTCATATGGACCTTCCTCCGTCGTCAGGGAATACTGTCATACTGGTGGTTGTTGACAGGTTCAGTAAGATGGCACATTTCGTTGCTCTTCCTGCACTCCCTAATGCTAAAACTCTGGCGCAGGTGTTCATTAGGGAGATCGTTAGACTTCATGGGTTGCCTTCTGATGTGGTGTCAGATAGGGGGTCTCAGTTTGTGTCCAAATTTTGGAGGGCATTTTGTTTACGTCGGGGGATGCAATTGTCATTTTCCTCGGCTTTTCATCCGCAGACCAATGGTCAGACAGAGCGTCTGAATCAGAGCTTAGAGACATATCTCCGGTGTTTTGTTTCAGAGAACCAAGAGGACTGGTCTTCTTTCTTGCCTCTGGCAGAGTTCGCTCTTAACAACAGGCGGAGCGAGTCCACTGGTAAGTCCCCGTTTTTTGGGGCATATGGTTTCCATCCCCAGTTTTGTACTTTCAATGGGGGGGCCCTTCTGGGTTCCTGAGGAGGAGCGTTTCTCGTCGTCACTTGCTTCTGTGTGGAGAGGTGTATTGAATAATCTGAGTGCGATGGGGAACCGTTACAAACGTATGGCTGATAGGAGGAGAGTTTCTGGTCCAGATCTGAATGTGAACGATCTGGTATGGTTGTCTACCAGGAATATAAAACTTAAGGTGCCCTCCTGGAAACTGGGTCCCAGATTCATCGGGCCGTACAGGATCAGTTCCATAATTAATCCTGTGGCATTTCGTCTGGACCTCCCTTCTACGTTTAAAATTCATAATGTGTTCCACAAGTCATTACTTAAAAGGTATGTGGCACCAGTCATACCGTCACCTCTACCTCCTTCTCCTGTGTTGGTCAATGGTAACTTGGAATTTCAAGTATCAAAGATCATTGACTCACGTCTGAATCGCCGGTCCCTTCAGTACTTGGTGCATTGGAAGGGGTATGGTCCAGAGGAGAGGACGTGGGTCCCTGCGTCTGATGTTAATGCAGATCGTTTGGTTCGGACCTTCCACAGAACTCACCCGGGCAGGCCTGGCCCTGAGGGTCCGGAGGCCCCTCGTAGAAGGGGGGGTACTGTCATGTGTGCATTGCCACGAAGATCGTCGCGGTTGCACATTTTGACTTCTCACAGCTGATCTGCTGTTTCTTTGTGTTTGGCAGCTAGGGAGTTAATTCTGTCTGTGCTCGCTGCTGGGACTGGGTGCAGTTTCTCCCGGCTGCAATTGATTATTTGTTGATTGGTTTCCTTTAAATTCCTGGTTGTCTGCTTGGGGAGTTGCCAGTGAAACCTTCATGCAGACCACAGATAGGAATGAATCTGTATAGACTTTAGTTGTGAGCTCCTTAGTTGTTCTAAGCTCAACTTGGTTAGAGTTTATTTCCCAGACCATTTATGTTCCTTTGGTGTTTGAGTGTGTATGCAAGCGAGTGTTATCCTGTCTGTCTTATATGTCTAATCTGTGTATTTAGCTGAGATCAGCCCATATCCCTTTGGTGGTAGTCAGGATCCTTCTTAGGACTGATTACAGGGTTCAGGGTCTGATAGGAGACAGGGTTAGGTTGGAGACTTGGACCTCTGAACCATTATCAGTACCTCCAAGGTGAGGGATTAGTTAGGACCCCAGTTTAGGGTCAGGTTAGATCCCGGTCCACCTCTTTCCTGTTTCAGCTCATCAAGTCCTCAAGATTAACCCTGAGTTCAGCAGATATCGTGTCAGGTAAATCTATTCTATACTTACATGCTGATGTTGCTATACTAGTTGTTGTATAGAGTGTTGTTCCTGTATTAATAGTTTACTGACATTGTATACATATCATTAGACAGCGTGACATTAATGTAGCCCTGAATAGAATATAGTACAGCCCACCTCCCCTTAGAATATAATGTAGCACCCATATTATATAACACAGCCTCCCCCATAGAATAACATACTGTATAATGTACCCCCTGGTATATAGCACAACACCACATGGTATATAGCACAGTACCATGGAATATAGCACAGCACCACATGGTACATAGCACAGCCCACATGGTATACAGCACAGTACCACATGGTATATAGCACAGTACCATGGTATATAGCACAGCACCACATGGTACATAGCACAGCACCACATGGTACATAGCACAGCACCACATGGTATATAGCACAGCCCACATGGTAAACAGCACAGCACCACATTGTATAGAGCACAGTATCATGGTACATATCACAGCACCACATGGTATACAGAACAGCACCACATTGTATAGAGCACAGTACCATGATATATAGCACAGCCCCACATGATATATAGCACAACCCACATGGTATACAGCACCACATGTTATATAGTACAGTACCATAGTATATAGCACAGCACCACATGGTATATAGCACAACCCCACATGGTATATATCACATCACCACATGTTAAATAGCACAGCCTCACATGGTACATAGCACAGCACCACATGGTATATAGCACAGTACCATGGTATATTGCAAAAAAAGAGAATTTGAGGGCACCACAAAAAATGTTTTTAGAAGGGATCTATGACGACACACTGTAATGCACATATGGAACAAAAGAAGAAAAAGGCAGTGTGTATAGAGTCACGATCAACCTCAAGAATAATAATGATAAAGTATATATGAAAAAATAATCAAATTTTATTGATACAAAAAAAACACACTGAAAAACAGGATACAATTAAAAACAATTAAAAAGGACCAGGGACGGTCCGTAATGAAACATGAAAAGATCCATGTAAGGATCCACTGAACAAAACTCCCAATTAACGCTGGCTAAAACAGGGACAGGTGTGTAGCACAATAAATTTGCAGGTAATAGCACAATAAAGCAAATTATAAGATCATGTCAGATAGTGCAGACAATGAAACTTGAACACATTAAACCACCCAGATCAATTGTATGTGCAACAAAAGTACCAATAATGAATATCGATAACAGAGATGCATGAATAACAAAAACTCATGAGTAAATAAGAATTGAATGTAACAATTAACCTAGGTGAAAAAGCCGCAAAGAAATGAATATGCAGCTAAGACAGGAAAAATAAACCTGTAACCAGCATAAAATAAGACTGGGAGATTGTGCCCCACGCGTATCGCCACTTGGGGGCGTGGCTTCCTCAGGGGAAAGTGAGTAACCTGTGAGACGGTGTGTCCTCTTATACCCAAAATAATTAGTAATGAATGTCTTACATTCCCGCCTGGCGCTCGGTGAGACGGCGTCCGGAAGTGGCAGCCGCGCATGCGCAGCTGCCTATCAGCCGAACGCCGCAACCACGAGCGTCTCCATGGATACAACAAAAAGGCGGCGCATGCGCAATATGAGTAAGCAGGCAATTAGGAAACTGATTAGAAAACCATGAATGTGAGCAGCTCCATGTTACAAATAAGAAATGTATGAAGATACATATACAATAACATGATAACAAACATATGCCAATTCAATGAATACAAAGGAATTAAATGCAATGTTGAACACATTCATGAATAAAG
The DNA here is from genome assembly GCA_033576555.1 of Oophaga sylvatica. Taxonomy (NCBI): domain Eukaryota; kingdom Metazoa; phylum Chordata; class Amphibia; order Anura; family Dendrobatidae; genus Oophaga; species Oophaga sylvatica. Next base: position 826,580,602 of record JARQOD010000001.1, on the reverse strand, counting down.
GCAAAAAGAAAAAAATGAACAAAAAAACCATTAAATATGAACAGCTGCACACTGTGCATAAATGTGCCAATTCAATGAATAATAAACAAAAATTGGATATTAAGCACAAAAATCAGATGGCAAAAGGAAAAGGCAAAAAGAAGGCCATTGAATGTAAAAAAAGGGGGGGAAAAGAAAAAAGGTTAATTAGCACATGTATAATAATGATTATATACAATGACATAAATGTGCCAATTCAATGAATAATAAAAAGAAGTTACATGTTAAACACAACCAAAAATAAAATGGCAAAAGGAAACGGAAAACAGAAGGCCATTAAATGTGAAAAAAATGCACACTATAAATAATCGTCAGGCAAAAGGAAACGGATGACGGAAAGCCAATCGATATGAATGATGAGAAAAAAAAAAAAAAAAAATTTTGTGAACAAATAAATAAATGTGATAATAATATAATGTTGAAATATTTGATACATTATTTTTATTATTTATGTTTTATAATAACCTGTAAATAATAGTTCCTCATTCAGTCCTCCAGGCGCTAAGCTATTGAGTTGAAAAATCCATCTCGATTCTCTTCTCAATAATTCATTGGTGCAACAACCACCTCTGATGGTGGTATCCACCTTATCAACAACTAGAACTTGTAAATGCTGGGTAGAGCTGTTCTGAGTAGAAAAGAAATGATTGGCCAGTGAAGTAACTGGCTTTCCTGAGGCCTTGTCCCTGCGTGCACAAGAAATATCAGAGATGTGATGTTGAATGCGTCTGCGAAGTTCCTGACCTGTTTGTCCCACATAAACCTTAGGACAACTGCAGACTATAATATAAACAACATTTTTTGTACGGCAATTCGCATAATAACGTGTCCGTACTTGTTCCAAAGGACCTGGGAGGGCAATGGTGTGATCGGCAATCACAAAGGGGCAGATGGTACAACTGCCACATGGGTATGTGCCAATGAGTTTAAAGCCTCTACCCAAAGTTTGAGTTGGACGTTTAAAATGGCTGGAACATAAAACATCTCTGAGATTCTTGGCACATTTAGCAATTAGCTTGGGTTTTTCAGTGACAAAAGGCAAGACCCTGGGTTCACTTAATAAGATATTCCAATTCTTACGCAAAATACTATAGATTTCAGTCCAATAGTTATTATATGGTTATTATATTATATGATATTGGTTGTCAAAAATTCTCTTTTATGTCTCGGTTGCAAAAGTTCATTACGTTCCTTTTGTCTTGAAGCCTGATATGCCTGTGAAATTATCCGTTTGGGATAACCCCTCCCTCTGAAGCGTGATGTCAGTGATCTTGCTTCCTTGTAGAAGGAGTCCTGTTCACTGCAGTTTCGTTTAATACGGTAGAACTGTCCTCGTGGGATGCCATTTCGAACATGGGGCGGATGAAAGCTTCTGTAGTGAAGCAAGCTGTTTGAAGCAGTGGTTTTCCGAAAAAGTGATGTGCAGATACCGTCCCCTCTCTTAGTGATCTTTAAATCCAGGAAGTCAACAGTGTCCATTGATATGCTGGAAGTAAGAGAAATGTTCCATGGATTATTATTAAGTTCATCAATGAATCTAACACAATCCTCACGTGAACCAGACCAAAAAAAGAGCACATCATCTATGTACCGATGCCACCGTGTGACATGCGTTTGAAAAGAGGGAAGTAAACGCACATGAGTCTCCTCCCACCAGCCCAAAAAAAGATTTGCGTAGGAGGGCGCACATCTGGCACCCGAGATCTGTTTATAGAAAGTGCGGTCAAATACAAAGTAATGGTTTTCCAACACAAATTTCAAAAGATCAAGTACAAAGGAGTCATGTTGTCGATCCCCCGTAGTTTTAGAATTCAAAAAGAAAGACACTGCCCTTAAGCCCAAAGAGTGCTCTATGCAGGTATAGAGGGATTCAACATCCATAGTTACCATAAAAGTTTGTTCCTTGGTTTTGAAATCATCCAATTGGTTGACAAGATGTGATGAATCCCTTACATAAGAGTCTAAGGACAAGACAAAAGGTTGAAGATAAAAATCAAGATACATACAAGGGCGTTCAAAAAGGCTACCGATGCCAGAGACAATGGGTCTGCCCGGCGGTTCTTGTAAGGACTTGTGCACCTTGGGGAGCATATAGAAGGTGGGCACCACAGGATGTTTTGTGGCTAGAAAATCACGTTCCTTCTTATTAATTATGCCCAACTCCAATGCCCGTTTGATAAGCCCATCAATTTTAGATTTAAACACCTGTGTAGGGTCAGTGGGTAAGACTCTATAACAGGAGACATTATTCAACTGTCTGTGTGCCTCTTTGGTGTACAAATCCACAGGCCAAAGGACAACATTTCCCCCTTTGTCTGCTTCCTTTATAACAAACAAGTTATTATTTTGTAGTTGCTTCAAAGCCACTCTGTCATTCCTATTGATATTATTATTTTTATGAGCATCCACAGAGATGCTCTGAATATCTTGACAAGTTGTTTTATAAAAAATCTCTACTGCCGGAAAAAGTGAAAGGGACGGTGTTGCTTGTGATGGTAATCTCTGAGTAAATTCTGTCCTCTTACCTGGAACCTGTTGGTTTTCATTGAGTAAATCAAGTAAATCCCGAAAGACCTGACGATCCTCCTGTGGTAAAGTGTCAATGATAGAGGGCTGGTAATATAATAGCTTGAAAGTGACCTGTCTACAAAAAAGATACAAATCCTTAATGAGTTCAAACTTATCCAACACCTTCATGGAGAGAAAGAGAGTCCTTTAGACAAAAGTTGGATTTCATGTTCAGAAAGGACATAAGAGGAAAGATTAATTATTTGTAGGTTACCAGTAACAGAAGTGTCGACTATCGTCTCCGATTCTGTCTCGTGTTCCTCTTGTAGGTAGGGGACCAGGCTTGAAATCGTCACATTGGTTGGACTTGTGCCGCCGCTTGCCCCTCCTGGTGGGTTTTCTGCGTCGGTGTCCGAGGACAAAAAATCACTGGAGGAAGGGTCTTGAACTGATGAAGTCAAATCAGCTGGCTTAACTGATACATGAGTAGTCTTAGTAGACCTGCGGTTACCAGTATGAGTCCATCTATAAGCTTTTTGGCTATCATAATCATTTTTATCTCTGATGAATTTGGATTTTTTACCCCGCATGATCTCTTTTTCAAACTTATCCAAACTCTCCTTGAGTTTTTGCTGGAAGGGATTAATAACTGAATCAACATCAAAAGCCTTAAGCTTAGTTTCAAGATTTTTGATTTTGTCTTTAAATTCACTCAAGAGTTTTTTGTCATGTTCAACAAGCATGTTAATGATTATTGCTGAACATTTAGAAAGACCCGACTCCCAAGTTTGTCTGAATCCTTGATCAACTTCCCATGCTGGAAAGATTTGAACTCTCAAGCCTCTGGGCACCAGACCCAGTTTGAGATATTCTTCTAGACTTTTTATATTCCACCAGGTTTTAACCACAGCTTTATGAAGGTGTGTAAGTTCAGAAGACAGTTTCTGAAATGAGTCATCAACAGGTTCCTTATTATTACCAATAGTGCAAAAAATACCCGAAACTTGGTTAAGCCACGCCGCCTCTCTGGCGTCAATATCCATGGTGGAGAGTGAAAGAAAAAAGTAAAATAAAAAAATAAAAAAAATATATAATGTAATAATGATATGAATAAATGAAGACAATAATCTGTGTGCCAACACTCAAAGAAATAGGAGGAAAAAAAAAAACTCCCAGAAAATTAATGCTGCAAAAAAAGAGAATTTGAGGGCACCACAAAAAATGTTTTTAGAAGGGATCTATGATGACACACTGTAATGCACATATGGAACAAAAGAAGAAAAAGGCAGTGTGTATAGAGTCACGATCAACCTCAAGAATAATAATGATAAAGTATATATGAAAAAATAATCAAATTTTATTGATACAAAAAAAACACACTGAAAAACAGGATACAATTAAAAACAATTAAAAAGGACCAGGGACGGTCCGTAATGAAACACGAAAAGATCCATGTAAGGATCCACTGAACAAAACTCCCAATTAACGCTGGCTAAAACAGGGACAGGTGTGTAGCACAATAAATTTGCAGGTAATAGCACAATAAAGCAAATTATAAGATCATGTCAGATAGTGCAGACAATGAAACTTGAACACATTAAACCACCCAGATCAATTGTATGTGCAACAAAAGTACCAATAATGAATACCGATAACAGAGATGCATGAATAACAAAAACTCATGAGTAAATAAGAATTGAATGTAACAATTAACCTAGGTGAAAAAGCCGCAAAGAAATGAATATGCAGCTAAGACAGGAAAAATAAACCTGTAACCAGCATAAAATAAGACTGGGAGATTGTGCCCCACGTGTATCGCCACTTGGGGGCGTGGCTTCCTCAGGGGAAAGTGAGTAACCTGTGAGACGGTGTGTCCTCTTATACCCAAAATAATTAGTAATGAATGTCTTACACTCCCGCCTGGCGCTCGGTGAGACGGCGTCCGGAAGTGGCAGCCGCGCATGCGCAGCTGCCTATCAGCCGAACGCCGCAACCACGAGCGTCTCCATGGATACAACAAAAAGGCGGTGCATGCGCAATATGAGTAAGCAGGCAATTAGGAAACTGATTAGAAAACCATGAATGTGAGCAGCTCCATGTTACAAATAAGAAATGTATGAAGATACATATACAATAACATGATAACAAACATATGCCAATTCAATGAATACAAAGGAATTAAATGCAATGTTGAACACATTCATGAATAAAGGCAAAAAGAAAAAAAATGAACAAAAAAACCATTAAATATGAACAGCTGCACACTGTGCATAAATGTGCCAATTCAATGAATAATAAACAAAAATTGGATATTAAGCACAAAAATCAGATGGCAAAAGGAAAAGGCAAAAAGAAGGCCATTGAATGTAAAAAAAGGGGGGGAAAAGAAAAAAGGTTAATTAGCACATGTATAATAATGATTATATACAATGACATAAATGTGCCAATTCAATGAATAATAAAAAGGTGGTTGTTGCACCAATGAATTATTGAGAAGAGAATCGAGATGGATTTTTCAACTCAATAGCTTAGCGCCTGGAGGACTGAATGAGGAACTATTATTTACAGGTTATTATAAAACATAAATAATAAAAATAATGTATCAAATATTTCAACATTATATTATTATTACATTTATTTATTTGTTCACAAAATTTTTTTTTTTTTTTCTCATCATTCATATCGATTGGCTTTCCGTCATCCGTTTCCTTTTGCCTGACGATTATTTATAGTGTGCATTTTTTTCACATTTAATGGCCTTCTGTTTTCCGTTTCCTTTTGCCATTTTATTTTTGGTTGTGTTTAACATGTAACTTCTTTTTATTATTCATTGAATTGGCACATTTATGTCATTGTATATAATCATTATTATACATGTGCTAATTAACCTTTTTTCTTTTCCCCCCCTTTTTTTACATTCAATGGCCTTCTTTTTGCCTTTTCCTTTTGCCATCTGATTTTTGTGCTTAATATCCAATTTTTGTTTATTATTCATTGAATTGGCACATTTATGCAGTGTGCAGCTGTTCATATTTAATGTTTTTTTGTTCATTTTTTTCTTTTTGCCTTTATTCATGAATGTGTTCAACATTGCATTTAATTCCTTTGTATTCATTGAATTGGCATATGTTTGTTATCATGTTATTGTATATGTATCTTCATACATTTCTTATTTGTAACATGGAGCTGCTCACATTCATGGTTTTCTAATCAGTTTCCTAATTGCCTGCTTACTCATATTGCGCATGCGCCGCCTTTTTGTTGTATCCATGGAGACGCTCGTGGTTGCGGCGTTCGGCTGATAGGCAGCTGCGCATGCGCGGCTGCCACTTCTGGACGCCGTCTCACCGAGCGCCAGGCGGGAGTGTAAGACATTCATTACTAATTATTTTGGTATAAGAGGACACACCGTCTCACAGGTTACTCACTTTCCCCTGAGGAAGCCACGCCCCCAAGTGGCGATACGCGTGGGGCACAATCTCCCAGTCTTATTTTATGCTGGTTACAGGTTTATTTTTCCTGTCTTAGCTGCATATTCATTTCTTTGCGGCTTTTTCACCTAGGTTAATTGTTACATTAAATTCTTATTTACTCATGAGTTTTTGTTATTCATGCATCTCTGTTATCGGTATTCATTATTGGTACTTTTGTTGCACATACAATTGATCTGGGTGGTTTAATGTGTTCAAGTTTCATTGTCTGCACTATCTGACATGATCTTATAATTTGTTTTATTGTGCTATTACCTGCAAATTTATTGTGCTACACACCTGTCCCTGTTTTAGCCAGCGTTAATTGGGAGTTTTGTTCAGTGGATCCTTACATGGATCTTTTCGTGTTTCATTACGGACCGTCCCTGGTCCTTTTTAATTGTTTTTAATTGTATCCTGTTTTTCAGTGTGTTTTTTTTGTATCAATAAAATTTGATTATTTTTTCATATATACTTTATCATTATTATTCTTGAGGTTGATCGTGACTCTATACACACTGCCTTTTTCTTCTTTTGTTCCATATGTGCATTACAGTGTGTCGTCATAGATCCCTTCTAAAAACATTTTTTGTGGTGCCCTCAAATTCTCTTTTTTTGCAGCATTAATTTTCTGGGAGTTTTTTTTCCTCCTATTTCTTTGAGTGTTGGCACACAGATTATTGTCTTCATTTATTCATATCATTATTACATTATATATTTTTTAATTTTTTTATTTTACTTTTTTCTTTCACTCTCCACCATGGATATTGACGCCAGAGAGGCGGCGTGGCTTAACCAAGTTTCGGGTATTTTTTGCACTATTGGTAATAATAAGGAACCTGTTGATGACTCATTTCAGAAACTGTCTTCTGAACTTACACACCTTCATAAAGCTGTGGTTAAAACCTGGTGGAATATAAAAAGTCTAGAAGAATATCTCAAACTGGGTCTGGTGCCCAGAGGCTTGAGAGTTCAAATCTTTCCAGCATGGGAAGTTGATCAAGGATTCAGACAAACTTGGGAGTCGGGTCTTTCTAAATGTTCAGCAATAATCATTAACATGCTTGTTGAACATGACAAAAAACTCTTGAGTGAATTTAAAGACAAAATCAAAAATCTTGAAACTAAGCTTAAGGCTTTTGATGTTGATTCAGTTATTAATCCCTTCCAGCAAAAACTCAAGGAGAGTTTGGATAAGTTTGAAAAAGAGATCATGCGGGGTAAAAAATCCAAATTCATCAGAGATAAAAATGATTATGATAGCCAAAAAGCTTATAGATGGACTCATACTGGTAACCGCAGGTCTACTAAGACTACTCATGTATCAGTTAAGCCAGCTGATTTGACTTCATCAGTTCAAGACCCTTCCTCCAGTGATTTTTTGTCCTCGGACACCGACGCAGAAAACCCACCAGGAGGGGCAAGCGGCGGCACAAGTCCAACCAATGTGACGATTTCAAGCCTGGTCCCCTACCTACAAGAGGAACACGAGACAGAATCGGAGACGATAGTCGACACTTCTGTTACTGGTAACCTACAAATAATTAATCTTTCCTCTTATGTCCTTTCTGAACATGAAATCCAACTTTTGTCTAAAGGACTCTCTTTCTCTCCCATGAAGGTGTTGGATAAGTTTGAACTCATTAAGGATTTGTATCTTTTTTGTAGACAGGTCACTTTCAAGCTATTATATTACCAGTCCTCTATCATTGACACTTTACCACAGGAGGATCGTCAGGTCTTTTGGGATTTACTTGATTTACTCAATGAAAACCAACAGGTTCCAGGTAAGAGGACAGAATTTACTCAGAGATTACCATCACAAGCAACACCGTCCCTTTCACTTTTTCCGGCAGTAGAGATTTTTTATAAAACAACTTGTCAAGATATTCAGAGCATCTCTGTGGATGCTCATAAAAATAATAATATCAATAGGAATGACAGAGTGGCTTTGAAGCAACTACAAAATAATAACTTGTTTGTTATAAAGGAAGCAGACAAAGGGGGAAATGTTGTCCTTTGGCCTGTGGATTTGTACACCAAAGAGGCACACAGACAGTTGAATAATGTCTCCTGTTATAGAGTCTTACCCACTGACCCTACACAGGTGTTTAAATCTAAAATTGATGGGCTTATCAAACGGGCATTGGAGTTGGGCATAATTAATAAGAAGGAACGTGATTTTCTAGCCACAAAACATCCTGTGGTGCCCACCTTCTATATGCTCCCCAAGGTGCACAAGTCCTTACAAGAACCGCCGGGCAGACCCATTGTCTCTGGCATCGGTAGCCTTTTTGAACGCCCTTGTATGTATCTGATTTTTATCTTCAACCTTTTGTCTTGTCCTTAGACTCTTATGTAAGGGATTCATCACATCTTGTCAACCAATTGGATGATTTCAAAACCAAGGAACAAACTTTTATGGTAACTATGGATGTTGAATCCCTCTATACCTGCATAGAGCACTCTTTGGGCTTAAGGGCAGTGTCTTTCTTTTTGAATTCTAAAACTACAGGGGATCGACAACATGACTCCTTTGTACTTGATCTTTTGAAATTTGTGTTGGAAAACCATTACTTTGTATTTGACCGCACTTTCTATAAACAGATCTCGGGTGCCAGATGTGCGCCCTCCTACGCAAATCTTTTTTTGGGCTGGTGGGAGGAGACTCATGTGCGTTTACTTCCCTCTTTTCAAACGCATGTCACACGGTGGCATCGGTACATAGATGATGTGCTCTTTTTTTGGTCTGGTTCACGTGAGGATTGTGTTAGATTCATTGATGAACTTAATAATAATCCATGGAACATTTCTCTTACTTCCAGCATATCAATGGACACTGTTGACTTCCTGGATTTAAAGATCACTAAGAGAGGGGACGGTATCTGCACATCACTTTTTCGGAAAACCACTGCTTCAAACAGCTTGCTTCACTACAGAAGCTTTCATCCGCCCCATGTTCGAAATGGCATCCCACGAGGACAGTTCTACCGTATTAAACGAAACTGCAGTGAACAGGACTCCTTCTACAAGGAAGCAAGATCACTGACATCACGCTTCAGAGGGAGGGGTTATCCCAAACGGATCATTTCACAGGCATATCAGGCTTCAAGACAAAAGGAACGTAATGAACTTTTGCAACCGAGACATAAAAAAGAATTTTCGACAACCAATATCATTACACCATATAATAACCATTGGACTGAAATCTATAGTATTTTGCGTAAGAATTGGAATATCTTATTAAGTGAACCCAGGGTCTTGCCTTTTGTCACTGAAAAACCCAAGCTAATTGCTAAACGTGCCAAGAATCTCAGAGATGTTTTATGTTCCAGCCATTTTAAACGTCTAACTCAAACTTTGGGTAGAGGCTTTAAACTCATTGGCACATACCCATGTGGCAGTTGTACCATCTGCCCCTTTGTGATTGCCGATCACACCATTGCCCTCCCAGGTCCTTTGGAACAAGTACGGACACGTTATTATGCGAATTGCCGTACAAAAAATGTTGTTTATATTATAGTCTGCAGTTGTCCTAAGGGTTATGTGGGACAAACAGGTCAGGAACTTCGCAGACGCATTCAACATCACATCTCTGATATTTCTTGTGCACGCAGGGACAAGGCCTCAGGAAAGCCAGTTACTTCACTGGCCAATCATTTCTTTTCTACTCACAACAGCTCTACCCAGCATTTACAAGTTCTAGTTGTTGATAAGGTGGATACCACCATCAGAGGTGGTTGTTGCACCAATGAATTATTGAGAAGAGAATCGAGATGGATTTTTCAACTCAATAGCTTAGCGCCTGGAGGACTGAATGAGGAACTATTATTTACAGGTTATTATAAAACATAAATAATAAAAATAATGTATCAAATATTTCAACATTATATTATTATTACATTTATTTATTTGTTCACAAAAATTTTTTTTTTTTTTTTTTTCTCATCATTCATATCGATTGGCTTTCCGTCATCCGTTTCCTTTTGCCTGACGATTATTTATAGTGTGTATTTTTTTCACATTTAATGGCCTTCTGTTTTCCGTTTCCTTTTGCCATTTTATTTTTGGTTGTGTTTAACATGTAACTTCTTTTTATTATTCATTGAATTGGCACATTTATGTCATTGTATATAATCATTATTATACATGTGCTAATTAACCTTTTTTCTTTTCCCCCCTTTTTTTACATTCAATGGCCTTCTTTTTGCCTTTTCCTTTTGCCATCTGATTTTTGTGCTTAATATCCAATTTTTGTTTATTATTCATTGAATTGGCACATTTATGCACAGTGTGCAGCTGTTCATATTTAATGGTTTTTTTGTTCATTTTTTTCTTTTTGCCTTTATTCATGAATGTGTTCAACATTGCATTTAATTCCTTTGTATTCATTGAATTGGCATATGTTTGTTATCATGTTATTGTATATGTATCTTCATACATTTCTTATTTGTAACATGGAGCTGCTCACATTCATGGTTTTCTAATCAGTTTCCTAATTGCCTGCTTACTCATATTGCGCATGCACCGCCTTTTTGTTGTATCCATGGAGACGCTCGTGGTTGCGGCGTTCGGCTGATAGGCAGCTGCGCATGCGCGGCTGCCACTTCCGGACGCCGTCTCACCGAGCGCCAGGCGGGAATGTAAGACATTCATTACTAATTATTTTGGGTATAAGAGGACACACCGTCTCACAGGTTACTCACTTTCCCCTGAGGAAGCCACGCCCCCAAGTGGCGATACGCGTGGGGCACAATCTCCCAGTCTTATTTTATGCTGGTTACAGGTTTATTTTTCCTGTCTTAGCTGCATATTCATTTCTTTGCGGCTTTTTCACCTAGGTTAATTGTTACATTCAATTCTTATTTACTCATGAGTTTTTGTTATTCATGCATCTCTGTTATCGGTATTCATTATTGGTACTTTTGTTGCACATACAATTGATCTGGGTGGTTTAATGTGTTCAAGTTTCATTGTCTGCACTATCTGACATGATCTTATAATTTGCTTTATTGTGCTATTACCTGCAAATTTATTGTGCTACACACCTGTCCCTGTTTTAGCCAGCGTTAATTGGGAGTTTTGTTCAGTGGATCCTTACATGGATCTTTTCGTGTTTCATTACGGACCGTCCCTGGTCCTTTTTAATTGTTTTTAATTGTATCCTGTTTTTCAGTGTGTTTTTTTTGTATCAATAAAATTTGATTATTTTTTCATATATACTTTATCATTATTATTCTTGAGGTTGATCGTGACTCTATACACACTGCCTTTTTCTTCTTTTGTTCCATATGTGCATTACAGTGTGTCGTCATAGATCCCTTCTAAAAACATTTTTTGTGGTGCCCTCAAATTCTCTTTTTTTGCAGCATTAATTTTCTGGGAGTTTTTTTTTCCTCCTATTTCTTTGAATGTTGGCACACAGATTATTGTCTTCATTTATTCATATCATTATTACATTATATATTTTTTTATTTTTTTATTTTACTTTTTTCTTTCACTCTCCACCATGGATATTGACGCCAGAGAGGCGGCGTGGCTTAACCAAGTTTCGGGTATTTTTTGCACTATTGGTAATAATAAGGAACCTGTTGATGACTCATTTCAGAAACTGTCTTCTGAACTTACACACCTTCATAAAGCTGTGGTTAAAACCTGGTGGAATATAAAAAGTCTAGAAGAATATCTCAAACTGGGTCTGGTGCCCAGAGGCTTGAGAGTTCAAATCTTTCCAGCATGGGAAGTTGATCAAGGATTCAGACAAACTTGGGAGTCGGGTCTTTCTAAATGTTCAGCAATAATCATTAACATGCTTGTTGAACATGACAAAAAACTCTTGAGTGAATTTAAAGACAAAATCAAAACCAGGGGAGGAGTCCCGAGGAGATAATTTGCATATTCCCAGTGCCTTCTGGGATAAGTGAAGAGTCTCCGCGAGCTCAAGGAACTCTGGATTTTGGCTGTTGCAGCTGAAAGGAGGACATCAGTAAACCAGGGGAGGAGTCCCGAGGAGATAATTTGCATATTCCCAGTGCCTTCTGGGATAAGTGAAGAGTCTCCGCGAGCTCAAGGAACACTGGATTTTGGCTGTTGCATCTGAAAGGAGGACATCAGTAAACCAGGGGAGGAGTCCCGAGGAGATAATTTGCATATTCCCAGTGCCTTCTGGGATAAGTGAAGAGTCTCCGCGAGCTCAAGGAACACTGGATTTTGGCTGTTGCAGCTGAAAGGAGGACATCAGTAAACCAGGGGAGGAGTCCCGAGGAGATAATTTGCATATTCCCAGTGCCTTCTGGGATAAGTGAAGAGTCTCCGCGAGCTCAAGGAACACTGGATTTTGGCTGTTGCAGCTGAAAGGAGGACATCAGTAAACCAGGGGAGGAGTCCCTAGGAGATAATTTGCATATTCCCAGTGCCTTCTGGGATAAGTGAAGAGTCTCCGCGAGCTCAAGGAACACTGGATTTTGGCTGTTGCAGCTGAAAGGAGGACATCAGTAAACCAGGGAGGAGTCCCGAGGAGATAATTTGCATATTCCCAGTGCCTTCTGGGATAAGTGAAGAGTCTCCGCGAGCTCAAGGAACACTGGATTTTGGCTGTTGCAGCTGAAAGGAGGACATCAGTAAACCAGGGGAGGAGTCCCGAGGAGATAATTTGCATATTCCCAGTGCCTTCTGGGATAAGTGAAGAGTCTCCGCGAGCTCAAGGAACTCTGGATTTTGGCTGTTGCAGCTGAAAGGAGGACATCAGTAAACCAGGGGAGGGGTCCCGAGGAGATAATTTGCATATTCCCAGTGCCTTCTGGGATAAGTGAAGAGTCTCCGCGAGCTCAAGGAACACTGGATTTTGGCTGTTGCAGCTGAAAGGAGGACATCAGTAAACCAGGGGAGGAGTCCCGAGGAGATAATTTGCATATTCCCAGTGCCTTCTGGGATAAGTGAAGAGTCTCCGCGAGCTCAAGGAACACTGGATTTTGGCTGTTGCAGCTGAAAGGAGGACATCAGTAAACCAGGGGAGGAGTCCCGAGGAGATAATTTGCATATTCCCAGTGCCTTCTGGGATAAGTGAAGAGTCTCCGCGAGCTCAAGGAACACTGGATTTTGGCTGTTGCAGCTGAAAGGAGGACATCAGTAAACCAGGGGAGGAGTCCCGAGGAGATAATTTGCATATTCCCAGTGCCTTCTGGGATAAGTGAAGAGTCTCCGCGAGCTCAAGGAACACTGGATTTTGGCTGTTGCAGCTGAAAGGAGGACATCAGTAAACCAGGGGAGGAGTCCCGAGGAGATAATTTGCATATTCCCAGTGCCTTCTGGGATAAGTGAAGAGTCTCCGCGAGCTCAAGGAACACTGGATTTTGGCTGTTGCAGCTGAAAGGAGGACATCAGTAAACCAGGGAGGAGTCCCGAGGAGATAATTTGCATATTCCCAGTGCCTTCTGGGATAAGTGAAGAGTCTCCGCGAGCTCAAGGAACACTGGATTTTGGCTGTTGCAGCTGAAAGGAGGACATCAGCGAGTTTTGGCTTATATTTCACCGCTTGATTATCTCTTGAACAATAAGAACATGGAAGAGGCTAGGAGCCATGTGGTGAGCTGCATTTCTTGCTACATGTTCATAGACTTACCAGTGGAAAAGCCAAACTTCACATGCCAGAAATGCAAGCTTGTGTCCCTGTTGGAGGAAAAGTTGCAAAATCTGGAAGAGAGGTTATCTACATTGAAGACCATTAAGGAAGGTGAAGAGTTCTTAGACAGAGCAGAATTATCTCTTCATGGTACAGAAAGAGAAGAAATTCGAAGTGCAACTGAAGAAACAGAGGAATGGAAGCATGTGACCCAGAGAAGCAGGAGGATCAGGAGGCAGTCAGCACCAATTCTGCTCAGGAACCAATACCAGGCTCTTACACAGGAGAACGATGAAGAAATACATCAGGATAAGACTTTGCCACAAACAACCTTGTACGCCCTCAGAGTCCTCCTGAATGGAGAAAGAAAACTGTTGTGAAGAAGAAACGGAGAGTTGTTGTCATGGGCGATTCCCTGTTGAGAGGAACAGAGGCCGCTATCTGCAGACCGGATATAACCTCAAGAGAAATGTGCTGTCTTCCAGGTGCAAAAATTAAAGATGTGTCTGACAGGATATCAGGACTCTTCAGACCTAAAGATGACTACCCATTCCTGCTAATACATGTGGGGACAAATGACACCGCTAGAAACGACCTGGAAACCATCTGCAGTGACTTTGAAAACTTAGGTAAGAAAGTGAAAGAACTGGGAGCGCAGGTGGTCTTCTCTTCCATCCTCCCAGTGGATGGCCATGGAACAAGGAGGTGGAATAAGATTCTGCAGGTGAACAACTGGCTACGTCGATGGTGCCGTCAGCAAGGATTTGGATTTCTGGATCACGGAGTGAATTACCTATACGATGGACTACTTGCTAGAGATGGGGTGCACCTTACGAAGACTGGAAAACATGTATTTGGAAGTCGCCTTGCTACACTCATCAGGAGAGCTTTAAACTAGAACAATGTGGGAAGGGAAGCAAAACGCCAGCAAAAGCCATACACTTGACAAATACTATTGAGATTTCTGCTATTAGAAGTGAAGGGGAAGAACAAAGACAAAAAAATTTACATAATAAAAATATTGAAGGAAGAGAAACCAATCACAAACTAAAGTGTTTCTATACGAATGCACAAAGCATGGGCAACAAACAAGGAGAACTGGAGCTACTAACGCAGGAGAAGAAATATGATGTCTTTGGAATCACTGAGACTTGGTGGGACGATACACATGATTGGAATACAAGGCTAGAAGGATACAACTTATTTGCAAGAAACAGACTTGATAAACGAGGAGGAGGTGTTGCATTGTATGTTAGAAAAGCGTATATCTGCACAGAGATTGACGCTTCAAAGACTGGGAGTTCTGTGGAAACTGTTTGGGTAAGAATACAAGGACAGAACAATGGAAAGGACACCATTGTAGGCATTTACTACAGGCCGCCTGTGCAAGCTGAAGATATGGATGAACTCTTTATGCATCAAATGGCCAAGTTCTCCAAAAAATATGACATAGTGGTCATGGGAGATTTCAACTATCCAGACATTTGTTGGGAATCTCTCTCAGGCAAAACTAACAGGTCCAGGAAATTCTTATCCTCTCTTGCTGACAACTTTATCTTCCAAAAGGTAATGGAGAAAACAAGGGGATCTGCTACCTTGGATCTAATCCTCATAAACAGGGAGGAAATGGTGGAGGAGGTAAGAGTGGCTGGGACTCTAGGAGGTAGTGACCATGCTATTTTAGAATTTTGGATAACAAGAGGAGGAAGACCTGTGAAGACTCAGACGTCAAGGTTAGATTTCAGAATGGCAGATTTTAAGGAACTCAGAAAGAGAATTGGAGGGATCCAATGGCTGGATATCCTTAAGGACAAAAATGTCCAGGAAGGATGGAAAATCTTGAAAAATGAGATTCTCAAAGCACAATCGTTAACAATTCCGAAAAGAGGGAAGAATGGGAAGCATTTAAGGAAACCAGGATGGATGAACATAGAACTTAAACACATGCTAAAAAGGAAGAAAGAAATGTTTATCAAATGGAAAGAGGG
This sequence comes from Oophaga sylvatica, assembly GCA_033576555.1. Lineage (NCBI taxonomy): Eukaryota > Metazoa > Chordata > Amphibia > Anura > Dendrobatidae > Oophaga > Oophaga sylvatica. The sequence continues at coordinate 826,564,976 of JARQOD010000001.1, read as the reverse complement.
AGGCATATCTAAAGAAGAATATAATGCCGTCTGCAGAACCTGCAGGGCACAAATCAGATTATCTAAAGCTGACAATGAATTAAGGCTTGCAAGTGACGTCAAAAGCAACAAAAAAGGATTTTGGGGATACGTCAAAAGTAAAAGAAAAGTCAAAGATGCTATAGGGTTTTTACAGGATGAAAATGATGAAATGGTAAGTCAGGATGTTGAGAAGGCTGAACTTTTAAATTCCTATTTTGCATCTGTTTTCTCTCAGAAAGGAAATGTAACATCAACTGATCTTCACTGTCCTATTAAAGGAATAGAAGAATCCAGGATATCTATAAACAGAAAGACAGTGAGGAAACACTTAGCTAACATAAATGAATTCAAGTCTCCAGGTCCAGATGAATTACACCCCAGGGTACTGAAGGAGATAGCAGAAGAAATTCTTGAACCACTGTCCATAATCTTTGAAAATTCTTGGAGAACAGGAGAAGTCCCAGAAGACTGGAGAAGAGCAAATGTTGTTCCTATCTTCAAAAAGGGGAAGAAGGTGGACCCAGGGAACTACAGGCCGGTGAGTCTGACTTCTATACCAGGAAAGATCTTTGAACAAATTATTAAAGAACATGTATGCAAGTACCTGGATAAGAATGAAGTGATTAAACAGAGTCAGCATGGGTTTGTAACTAATAAGTCATGTCAGACTAACTTAATTTCCTTCTATGACAGAATCACTGACTGGGTGGATCAGGGAAATGCTGTAGATATAGTATATCTTGACTTCAGCAAAGCATTTGACAAAGTATCTCACACAATCCTTATTGAAAAAATGACTAAGTATGGAATGGACAAGGCAACTGTTAGGTGGATTCATAACTGGCTTAGTGATCGGACCCAAAGAGTGGTTGTAAATGGCTGCACATCCAGTTGGAAGAATGTCTCAAGTGGGGTACCACAAGGCTCTGTTTTGGGCCCTGTATTGTTCAACATCTTTATCAATGATTTAGATGAAGGAATTGAAGGTAAACTGATCAAATTTGCTGATGACACAAAGCTAGGAGGGGTAGCTAATACTAGAGAAGAGAGAAGAGGATTCAAAAAGATATACATAAACTGGAGCAGTGGGCAGCAACTAACAGAATGGATTTTAACAGGGAAAAATGCAAAGTACTACATCTGGGCAATAAAAATGAAAAAAGCATATACAAAATGGGAGGAATAGGGCTAAGTAACAGCACATGTGAAAAAGACTTGGGTATACTAATTGATCACAGACTTAACATGAGTCAACAGTGTGATGCAGCAGCAAAAAAGGCAAATGCAATTCTAGGATGTATCAACAGAAGCATACAGTCTAGATCACGTGAGGTCATTATTGCCCTCTACTCCTCTTTGGTCAGACCTCATCTGGAATACTGTGTCCAGTTTTGGGCACCACATTTTAAAAAAGACATCAACAAACTGGAGCAAGTTCAGAGAAGAGCCACCAGAATGGTGACCGGTCTGCAAACCATGTCCTATGAGGAACGGTTGCAGGATTTGGGAATGTTTAGCTTGCAAAAAAGAAGACTGAGAGGAGACTTAATAGCTGTCTACAAATATCTCAAGGGCTGTCACATTGTAGAAGGATCATCTTTATTCTCATTTGCACAAGGAAAGACTAGAAGCAATGGGATGAAACTGAATGGGAGGAGACACAGATTAGATATTAGAAAAAACTTTTGACAGTTAGGGTGATCAATGAGTGGAACAGGCTGCCACAAGAGGTGGTGAGTTCTCCTTCAATGGAAGTCTTCAAACAGAGGCTGGATAGACATCTGTCTGGGATGATTTAGAGAATCCTGCTTTGAGCAGGGGGTTGGACCAGAAGGCCCAGGAGGTCCCTTCCAACTCTACCATTCTATGATTCTATGATTCTATGAAAAATCTTGAAACTAAGCTTAAGGCTTTTGATGTTGATTCAGTTATTAATCCCTTCCAGCAAAAACTCAAGGAGAGTTTGGATAAGTTTGAAAAAGAGATCATGCGGGTAAAAAATCCAAATTCATCAGAGATAAAAATGATTATGATAGCCAAAAAGCTTATAGATGGACTCATACTGGTAACCGCAGGTCTACTAAGACTACTCATGTATCAGTTAAGCCAGCTGATTTGACTTCATCAGTTCAAGACCCTTCCTCCAGTGATTTTTTGTCCTCGGACACCGACGCAGAAAACCCACCAGGAGGGGCAAGCGGCGGCACAAGTCCAACCAATGTGACGATTTCAAGCCTGGTCCCCTACCTACAAGAGGAACACGAGACAGAATCGGAGACGATAGTCGACACTTCTGTTACTGGTAACCTACAAATAATTAATCTTTCCTCTTATGTCCTTTCTGAACATGAAATCCAACTTTTGTCTAAAGGACTCTCTTTTCTCCCATGAAGGTGTTGGATAAGTTTGAACTCATTAAGGATTTGTATCTTTTTTGTAGACAGGTCACTTTCAAGCTATTATATTACCAGCCCTCTATCATTGACACTTTACCACAGGAGGATCGTCAGGTCTTTCGGGATTTACTTGATTTACTCAATGAAAACCAACAGGTTCCAGGTAAGAGGACAGAATTTACTCAGAGATTACCATCACAAGCAACACCGTCCCTTTCACTTTTTCCGGCAGTAGAGATTTTTTATAAAACAACTTGTCAAGATATTCAGAGCATCTCTGTGGATGCTCATAAAAATAATAATATCAATAGGAATGACAGAGTGGCTTTGAAGCAACTACAAAATAATAACTTGTTTGTTATAAAGGAAGCAGACAAAGGGGGAAATGTTGTCCTTTGGCCTGTGGATTTGTACACCAAAGAGGCACACAGACAGTTGAATAATGTCTCCTGTTATAGAGTCTTACCCACTGACCCTACACAGGTGTTATAAATCTAAAATTGATGGGCTTATCAAACGGGCATTGGAGTTGGGCATAATTAATAAGAAGGAACGTGATTTTCTAGCCACAAAACATCCTGTGGTGCCCACCTTCTATATGCTCCCCAAGGTGCACAAGTCCTTACAAGAACCGCCGGGCAGACCCATTGTCTCTGGCATCGGTAGCCTTTTTGAACGCCCTTGTATGTATCTTGATTTTTATCTTCAACCTTTTGTCTTGTCCTTAGACTCTTATGTAAGGGATTCATCACATCTTGTCAACCAATTGGATGATTTCAAAACCAAGGAACAAACTTTTATGGTAACTATGGATGTTGAATCCCTCTATACCTGCATAGAGCACTCTTTGGGCTTAAGGGCAGTGTCTTTCTTTTTGAATTCTAAAACTACGGGGATCGACAACATGACTCCTTTGTACTTGATCTTTTGAAATTTGTGTTGGAAAACCATTACTTTGTATTTGACCGCACTTTCTATAAACAGATCTCGGGCACCGCCATGGGTGCCAGATGTGCGCCCTCCTACGCAAATCTTTTTTTGGGCTGGTGGGAGGAGACTCATGTGCGTTTACTTCCCTCTTTTCAAACGCATGTCACACGGTGGCATCGGTACATAGATGATGTGCTCTTTTTTTGGTCTGGTTCACGTGAGGATTGTGTTAGATTCATTGATGAACTTAATAATAATCCATGGAACATTTCTCTTACTTCCAGCATATCAATGGACACTGTTGACTTCCTGGATTTAAAGATCACTAAGAGAGGGGACGGTATCTGCACATCACTTTTTCGGAAAACCACTGCTTCAAACAGCTTGCTTCACTACAGAAGCTTTCATCCGCCCCATGTTCGAAATGGCATCCCACGAGGACAGTTCTACCGTATTAAACGAAACTGCAGTGAACAGGACTCCTTCTACAAGGAAGCAAGATCACTGACATCACGCTTCAGAGGGAGGGGTTATCCCAAACGGATCATTTCACAGGCATATCAGGCTTCAAGACAAAAGGAACGTAATGAACTTTTGCAACCGAGACATAAAAAAGAATTTTCGACAACCAATATCATTACACCATATAATAACCATTGGATTGAAATCTATAGTATTTTGCGTAAGAATTGGAATATCTTATTAAGTGAACCCAGGGTCTTGCCTTTTGTCACTGAAAAACCCAAGCTAATTGCTAAACGTGCCAAGAATCTCAGAGATGTTTTATGTTCCAGCCATTTTAAACCTCCAACTCAAACTTTGGGTAGAGGCTTTAAACTCATTGGCACATACCCATGTGGCAGTTGTACCATCTGCCCCTTTGTGATTGCCGATCACACCATTGCCCTCCCAGGTCCTTTGGAACAAGTACGGACACGTTATTATGCGAATTGCCGTACAAAAAATGTTGTTTATATTATAGTCTGCAGTTGTCCTAAGGTTTATGTGGGACAAACAGGTCAGGAACTTCGCAGACGCATTCAACATCACATCTCTGATATTTCTTGTGCACGCAGGGACAAGGCCTCAGGAAAGCCAGTTACTTCACTGGCCAATCATTTCTTTTCTACTCAGAACAGCTCTACCCAGCATTTACAAGTTCTAGTTGTTGATAAGGTGGATACCACCATCAGAGGTGGTTGTTGCACCAATGAATTATTGAGAAGAGAATCGAGATGGATTTTTCAACTCAATAGCTTAGCGCCTGGAGGACTGAATGAGGAACTATTATTTACAGGTTATTATAAAACATAAATAATAAAAATAATGTATCAAATATTTCAACATTATATTATCATTACATTTATTTATTTGTTCACAAAAAATTTTTTTTTTTTTTGTTTCTCATCATTCATATCGATTGGCTTTCCGTCATCCGTTTCCTTTTGCCTGACGATTATTTATAGTGTGCATTTTTTTCACATTTAATGGCCTTCTGTTTTCCGTTTCCTTTTGCCATTTTATTTTTGGTTGTGTTTAACATGTAACTTCTTTTTATTATTCATTGAATTGACACATTTATGTCATTGTATATAATCATTATTATACATGTGCTAATTAACCTTTTTTCTTTTCCCCCCTTTTTTTACATTCAATGGCCTTCTTTTTGCCTTTTCCTTTTGCCATCTGATTTTTGTGCTTAATATCCAATTTTTGTTTATTATTCATTGAATTGGCACATTTATGCACAGTGTGCAGCTGTTCATATTTAATGTTTTTTTTTGTTCATTTTTTTCTTTTTGCCTTTATTCATGAATGTGTTCAACATTGCATTTAATTCCTTTGTATTCATTGAATTGGCATATGTTTGTTATCATGTTATTGTATATGTATCTTCATACATTTCTTATTTGTAACATGGAGCTGCTCACATTCATGGTTTTCTAATCAGTTTCCTAATTGCCTGCTTACTCATATTGCGCATGCGCCGCCTTTTTGTTGTATCCATGGAGACGCTCGTGGTTGCGGCGTTCGGCTGATAGGCAGCTGCGCATGCGCGGCTGCCACTTCCGGACGCCGTCTCACCGAGCGCCAGGCGGGAATGTAAGACATTCATTACTAATTATTTTGGGTATAAGAGGACACACCGTCTCACAGGTTACTCACTTTCCCCTGAGGAAGCCACGCCCCCAAGTGGCGATACGCGTGGGGCACAATGTCCTAGTCTTATTTTATGCTGGTTACAGGTTTATTTTTCCTGTCTTAGCTGCATATTCATTTCTTTGCGGCTTTTTCACCTAGGTTAATTGTTACATTCAATTCTTATTTACTCATGAATTTTTGTTATTCATGCATCTCTGTTATCGGTATTCATTATTGGTACTTTTGTTGCACATACAATTGATCTGGGTGGTTTAATGTGTTCAAGTTTCATTGTCTGCACTATCTGACATGATCTTATAATTTGCTTTATTGTGCTATTACCTGCAAATTTATTGTGCTACACACCTGTCCCTGTTTTAGCCAGCGTTAATTGGGAGTTTTGTTCAGTGGATCCTTACATGGATCTTTTCGTGTTTCATTACGGACCGTCCCTGGTCCTTTTTAATTGTTTTTAATTGTATCCTGTTTTTCAGTGTGTTTTTTTTGTATCAATAAAATTTGATTATTTTTTCATATATACTTTATCATTATTATTCTTGAGGTTGATCGTGACTCTATACACAGTACCATGGTATATAGCACAGCACCACATGGTATATAGCACAGCACCACATGTATATAGCACAGTACCATGGTATATAGCACAGCCCCACATGGATATACACAGCACCACATGGTATATTGCACAGCCTCACATGGTATGTAGTACAGCCCCACATGGTATATAGCACAGCCCTACATGGTATACAGCACAAAACCACATGGTATATAGCACAGCATCACATGATATACAGCACAGCACCACATGGTATATAGCACATCACCACATAGCATATAACACCCCCCTCCCTAGAATGGCCCCATAGTCCAGTACTGACTGCTACATTGAAAAAAACCACACTCCTCACCTCTCCTCGTGCCTGCGCTGCTCCCGGATGTCTCCTGGCTCAGCCTGCAATGCCTGGTACACAGTGAGTGCACAATGACATCATCGCAGACCCGCTGTGTTAGAGGCAGAGCGGGGAATGATGGGAGAGGGAGCGTCAGCTGACGCTCTCTCCTCCATCATTGCTTTGAACTGTATAGTTCAATGCAGTGGCAGGGGGACTCGGCACTGGCGGCAGGCGGGCCCCCCTGACTCACGGACCCCATAGCGGCTGTGTGATGTGCTGCTAGCTGGAGGCCCCTGGGGTAGCGGGGGCCCTAGGCAGCTGCCTGTTCTGCCTGCTCCTAACGCCAGCCTTGGGGAGAAACCACCGGGGACCTCCCTGTCCAACTAGTCTCCCATTCGGCTTGGTCCCTGGTCCCAATTTAAAGTATGTTTTTTTCCATAATGCTGCTGCTTTCCAAAGTCAAATATATATGGCTGAAAACATGCAGCCACTGCCTGACACATGATGCCCATGGAGAGTGCAGCATTCCTCAGCTGTCAGATTCCCCTGAAAGTTTTTCAGGAAGAAATGTATAAAATGCACCTGACATTGACAAACAAACCAACTCCACTTTAAAAAAAGTTGTAATTTAGACACTATTTTGTCTTTTTGTCTCAAAAAAGTATAACATGTAGTCCAATACGATGACAACATATGTGTCCTTATGGCGAAAGATAAGACTATAATCTGCTCTCTATCAAACTGATCAGTGATCACTATCATACTATAATCTGTTACAATTTATATAAATTTGGTCATATATTACGTAGCCTTATCACCACAATTTAACAAGAAAACCTGCTAAAATTGTCTATTTGAAACAACAAGTAATGCCACTTGTCCTCTAAGGACTAAATGCTGTAAAAATAGAATTTGCAGTAATCTATGACCTGCAAAGTATCGTTTATCCTGGGAGAGAACAGCCGCCAAGCAATAGCTATTGGTTTCACACAGCTAAACTCCTAAAAGCGGTTGTAAAAGTGATTGCTTAAAACAGTAAATGGAAATGCATTACTGTACATGCACTCACTATCTATAGTGCCAGGGGCACAGCTCTCCCTCTGGTGAATTTCAAGGTTGGCACAGATTCCTCTTAAGGGTATGCCACACTAAACAATATCGCTAACGAGATCGCTAAAAAACGTCACTATTTAGCGATCCCGTTAGCGATATTGTTCAGTGCGGCAGCTTCCAGCGACGAGCTTCCTGCTGTGATCTCGCTCGTCGCTGGAATCGCTCCGGACCCTATTTCATCGCTGGCGCTCCCGCTGGGTGAGTATCTAATCGCTGTGTGGCACCTTTTCTTAGCGATTTAGCGGTACTTTTGTACCGCTAAAGTCGTTAAGAAGATCGCTAACGGCGATAGCGTCGTTAACTATATCGCTAAATGTGGCCGCATTTAGCGATATAGAAACAATCCCGCTAGCGATCTCATTAGTATGCGTCGTTATCGTGATCGCTAGCGGATTGTTTAGTGTGGCAGTACCTTTAGTTTTACCTTAGTGGCTGTACTGACGAGTGCTTCTATCTACTGTGCGTAGAGATAAGGAAGGGAACAGTTGTGGGTAAAGTACATGCAGTATGAGAACCGTCTGTGGCAAGTAGACAGGAGCAAACCTGAACTTAGAAGTTTCCCATTCGTACCGGACAGTTAGGGTCTGGTGATAAATGCCGAACACGGACTTCTCACGGAAATTTGTTGCAATGTTCGGAGTTCCGGGGGAAGTCTGAGAGAGAGAGAGAGAGAGAGAGAAGATTTTCCAGCTGAAAAGCTTGGGTGCCCATTGTTTTCAATGGATTTTGGGTTCTGATTCAAGTTCGGGTACAGTTCTGGTACCCGACCCAAACTTTGTAATAAAGTTTGGGTCGGGTACCAGAACCCAAACTTTCACGAGTCCTCTCATCCCTAGCTGTAAATATCACATCAGTATATGGTATCTAGTAAACCCTTTGAAAATCAATTAAAAATAACATGACAAGAAATTGAATGGTTATAATGACTCTAGTAGCCCCTGATTTCTGGTTCTGCATTGACTGTCATTCTGTTCTGCATAGATTAATGAGGTTATTATGTACCTAGAAAATATATTTTTTAATGAAATAGTCTTATTTCTGAAAAAAAAAGATAGTCACCTCCAGCACCTCCAGCGACGTCGACACCGCGTGCAATATTATTCGGCCCCTTTACTTTCAGTGCAGCAAACTCAGTCTAGAAGTTCATTGTGGATCTCTGAATGATCCAATGTTGTCCTAAATGACTAATGATGATAAATATAATCCACATGTGTGTAATCAAGTCTCCGTATAAATGCACATGCTCTGTGATAGTCTCAGGGTTCTGTTTGAAGCACAGAGAGCATCATGAAGACCAATGAACACAACAGGCAGGTCCGTGATATTGTTGTGGAGAAGTTTAAAGCAGGATTTGGATGCAAAATGATTTTCAAAACTTTAAGCATCCCAAGGAGCACTGTGCAAGCGATCATATTGAAATGGAAGGAGTATCATACCACTGCAAATCTACCAAGACCCGGCCGTCCCTCTAAACTTTCATCTCAGACAAGGAGAAGACTGATCAGAGATGCAGCCAAGAGGCCCATGATCACACTGGATGAACTGCAGAGATCTACAGCTGAGGTGGGACAGTCTGTCCATAGGACAACAATCAGTCGTACACTGCACAAATCTGGCCTTTATGGAAGAGTGGCAAGAAGAAAGTCATTTCTCAAAGATATCCATAAAAAGTGTTGTTTAAAGTTTGCAACAAGCCACCTGGGAGACACACCAAACACGTGGAAGAAGGTGCTCTGGTCAGATAAAACCAAAATCAAATTTTTTGGCAACAATGCCAAATGATATGTAAAGGCAACACAGCTCATCACCCTAAACACACCATCCCCACTGTCAAACATGGTGGTGGCAGCAACATGGTTTGGTCCTGCTTTTCTTCAGCAGGGACAGGGAAGATGGTTAAAATTGATGGGAAGATGGATGGAGCCAAATACAGGACCATTCTTGAAGAAAACCTGTTGGAGTCTGCAAAAGACCTGAGACTGGGACGGAGATTTGTCTTCCAACAAGACAATGATCCCACGCATAAAGCAAAATCTACAATGGAATGGTTCACAAATAAATGTATCCAGGTGTTAGAATGGCGAAGTCAAAGTCCAGACCTGAATCCAATTGAGAATCTGTGGAAAGAGCTGAAAACTGCTGTTCACAAACTATCTCCATCCAACTTCACTGAGCTCAAGCTGTTTGCCAAGAAGAATTGACAAGAATTTCAGTCTCTCGATGAACAAAACTGATAGAGATGTACCCCAAGCGACTTGCAGCTGTAATCACAGCAAAAGGTGGCGCAACAAAGTATTAAGTTAAAGGGGTCGAATAATATTGCATGCCCCGCTTTTCAGTTTTTGTATTTCCACAAATATTTAAAATAACCAATAAATTTCGTTTAACTTCACAATTGTGTCCCACTTGTTGTTGATTCTTCACGAAAAATTTACATTTGGTATCTTTATGTTTTAAGCATGATATGTGGGAAAAGGTTGAAAAGTTCCAGGTGCCGAATACTTTCGCAAGGCACTGTAGCTGTTGCGTCAAAAATATGCCACTTTTCAAACTTTTATATCACTTTGATGAATCGGCCCCTAGTGTTTTAACCACTTTTTATGCTTTGTCCAACTAAGGCCATAGCCTTATGGAAAAGACTTTGACTTATTGGAAAATGGACATGAATTAGCATGTAACACAAACCCCCTAAAACACGCTCTACAATTGTGGTGCACATTTGTCACATAAAGTAACCCAACTAATAACCCGTAAGCAGATATATCAAACAGCATGATCCACTCTGATATGTCTGGTGCGTTTTTACAATGTCTAGTCTAAGTTTGCACTAAGAATTAGACAGCTTTGATAAATATGCCCCATTGTGTGGATTTTAACGGTGGTGATATTTTCCCCTTTATATGAGACTGATGTAATCTCCCCAGATTTGCTCCTTTCATGAGTGATAACATAATGCAGCTGATTTCACTTTTTAGGTTTTCCTCCCAATCTACCTAAACTGCTTATCCTCTAGGTCAACATAAAAGGGTTAAAAGGCCAGTAAAACCATGAACATAAAGCAGGCTTTGTATCTGACAGAAGATTGATGCTAAAAATATCTGCCGCTGCCCAATCAAGTGACATAAATAATGGTAAAATGCGTTAGTGCCCAGCTTATACCATCTGCTTCCATCTCCCAAGCCTAGTGTAAAAGTCACTGACTCAGAGTGCTGCACTAATGTGACCCCATCACCAGCAGGGATAAGGAAATAACAGTAAATGTATAATATTAATAAATTATTTTTTATGATGAGCTGATGGCAAAGGCTCCTTACATGCCAGTCATTCACAACTGTGCATCCCTTCGAACCTGCTCTAGTTTTCCTGCTGGTAGTAAAAGACGGAACGTTGGAGTAGTTTGTCTAAAAAATACAAAGGAATGAAGAATTTTTCATTTATATGTTTTGACTCAGCATGGTACAGCTTTGATAAACTGGCATATTGCTGTTCCCGATGCTGACCTTTAAACCAAAAGATGTGGGTGCATTATGCATATAACCTTTCCACCTCCCCTTGGCTGTGAACAGGGATGATTGAATGCGCTGAGTATCTGCACCATGCTTCACTTTATAACTGAATGGGTACTGACAGAGCTATTTCAGAATAAAATAATAATGACGGACAGCTCCTGGCCATGTGCTGACAGATAAGCCTGTTGGAGTTTATATATTTCATTCCAATGGAGTCAGGTAGTCACATTATTCATGGGCAATGAGTGATACAAATCTTGGAAGAGTGCATGCTATTCTTCATTCCTCTTTTCCAAGTGAACCACTCCACGTAGGCAAACTTTTTCAATATACAAAATAATTTTAATTATATAATTAAAAAAAAAGAAATAAAAACACAACTTACCATGCTAGACCTGGCATTAGATTATGATAATTCTGCAAAAGTCAATCACATTTAACACATTACTTCAATGGAGGTGTGAATTTCTTAATCTATCGGAAAGAATCATGTTGTATGTTTGCAAATTTGTCTTCAATACATATGACTATTTTTTGAACATTCTGTAGCTGTAGCACAGAAACCTGATTTAAATAATACAGTGGCACTTTAAAGTTTGGGCACCCTGGCCAAAATTACTGTTATTGTGAACAGTTAAGCAAAATGATCTCTAAAAGAGCTAAAGTTAAAGATGATACATTTCCTTTGTATTGTAGGCAAAAAATAATTATAATATTTTCAACTTTTACATTCTAAAATATGCAAAAAGAAAAATGGGTCAATACAAAAGTTTGGGCACCCTCCATGGTTAGTACCTAGTAGCACACCTTTTGAAAGTAGCTTATCTTGTAAACGCTTTTTGTAGCCAGCCAAGAATCTTTCAATTCTTGTTTGAGGGATCTTCATCCATTCTTCCTTGGAAAATTCTCCCAGTTCTGTGAGATTCCAGGGTCGTCTTGCATGCACTGCTATTTTGGGATCTAGCCACAGATTCGCAATGATGTTCAGATCAGGAGACTTTGAGGGCATTGTAAAATGTTCAACTTGCAAAATTTGAGCTAGTCTATGTGTGATTTTGATGTGTTTAGGATCATTATCCATATGTAGAAGCCATCCCTTTTTCAACTTCAGCTTTTTTACAGATGGTATTTTGTTTGCATCAGGAGTTTGTTGAAATGTAATTGAATCCATTCTTCCCTCTACCTGTGAAATGTTCCCCGTGCCATTAGCTGCAACACAACCCCAAAGCATGATTGGTCCACCCCCATGTGTAATGGTTGCCAAGATGTTGTTTTCCTGAAATTCTGTGCCCTTTTTTCTCCACATGTAACACAGGTACATGGATGCAATGACACAGAAGCACAGAGCAAGGGTTAAACAATTATTCATTTTAACAATACATGAATGATCTCCTCGCAGGGAGAAAACAAGGGAAATACAGTTAGAGGGCTGAGGGTTAAACAGGGTAACAATAATTCAGATGAACAGTCTATCAGTTTCACTTATCGTGACTCCGCTGTCCGTTTCCCTCTCAGAGTCCGATTGCTATCTGGCTGCTGGCTTAGGCCTGTGCTCAGTCTTCCGGCTTCCCCGCCTAACAAACGCTTATACTTCTGGCGGCAGCGGCAGGCACTGGTTTTGCTCGCTGAGCCCCTAGTTCATTCAGCTGCCATGCAAGAGAGTGGAGTCCTCCATAACCCTCCACTCAATGTGCATTCCTTTGCAGCCTGCCGGTACTTGAGAGTTCTCGCCGCACTCATCCAGGATTTCTACTCTGCAGCCTATCTCTCTCCACAGTCTGGCAACGGACCGCACTCACTCTGCTCTCCGGCGGGCAGCCCCTCTCTCTTCCCGCTCAAACCTCCTTATACTCCCCTGTCTCACAACGCCCCCTCTCTGCAGGTCATGGGTCCCCTCCGCCCTCAGTTTCCTTCCCCCCTGCAACAAGAGGCGCGGTGGCCCAAGCAGTTCCGGACCCGGGGACCTGTCAGCACCCACAGCCAGGTCTTCTTCCTTACCCACCCGTTCTCTTTTAACTAGCCATTCTCTTTCACCAGACGTTCACATTCTTTCACTCCTTGAATGATTCTTTGCTAGATGAACTGATCTTGTTCATAATGGGTGGGGGGCACTCGGCTGTTGTTCACTCGGATCGGCATAATCCAAGTTGACTGATGGGAGGTGAGGAGCTACTTTGATGAGTCTGCAGCGCCTGTCGATTCAAGCATTGGCACCTCAGTGATCACTTTCCTGGGGGTGGTAGGCAGTGAACCATTGAAGTCTGGGGTGAAGCCCGTCATCTCCTCTCATCATAATCGAGAAGCGTCAAAGTGGGCACCTTGATAGTTTCCTCCGATTCTTCTCCATCCTCAGGCCCTTCGGATAGGCAGGGCCGCAACATGCTATGTTGAACTACCTGGGTAGGTGCTTCTTCTACCCGTTTAGGTTGGACTTCATACACTGGCCAGTCAGAACCGACTTGTTGTGTCACTCGATGGGTGTCTGCTCCCATCGGCTTTCCAGCTTATCTCTGGGCCGCTTGTTCTGGACCAACACCTGGTCCCTTGATCTCAGAGCTGTCCTTTGATTAGGTGCCATTTCATGATGCTTGAGTTCTTTAAACTTTGTCTGCACCAGCTTGCAGAGGGTCTGCAGTCGATGTCAGTGCTCTCGGACCCAAGAAGACACCCCCATCCATGGGTAATCCCTTTCTGGATTCAGCTCCAGCTCAGTGATCTCTCGCCCCTTTCGCCTGAACAGCAAGGTACACGGAGTGAATCCCGTCATACTGTGTACTCGATTGTTGTACACCTACACCAACTGAGCCTCAAATTCAGGCCATCGTATCTTCCTATCTCCCTCTAACGTGTGAAACATCTGAATCAGCATTCGATTGAAGCGTTCACAAGCCCCATTCCCCTGAGGGTGGTAAGGGGTAGTTCTCCACTTCTCAATCCGGTATAAATGGTGCAACTCTTCCATCACTCGACCTTGAAAGTAGGAGCCTTGATCGGAGTGAATCCTCTTTCGGCAACCGTACACTCAATGAAATCCCAGCAGATGGCATGAGCAGCTGATTCAGCAGTCTGGTCCCAGGTCAGAGTCACTGCAGTAAACTTTGTACATGGTCGGTCATTACCCGACAATGTTCATACCCGAAATGCGCCGTGCCTACAGTTAGGTAGTCGATCATCAGTACCTCCAAGGGGGCAGAAGTCATGATGGTCTGTATCGGGGCCCTCTGTTCTGGGGGTTTGGCTAGTTCACAGTTCCGACATTTTTGGCAAGCCTACTCCACCGCAGCCCTCAATCGTGGGTGATACACTAGCTTCTGCAACCACTGAAATTTCTTCTCTGGACCGAAGTGAGCCCCTCTCTCATGAACCTCCATAGCCACTACTCTGATCAACTTTTCCGGGAACATGCCAAGTGACCCCAATTCTCGCAGCAGCTGTACTCTCCAATATAGCAATCCATCTTCAACTGGAGCCTCTCCCACTGCCTCAGAATCCGCAGGGCTCTTGGAGACAGAGCGTCTCTCTCTCGCCGGCTGGGAAGTTGCTTCAGGGCCACCCACTGTCGCAGATGGGTGATTTCCTTATCTGCCTGTTGAAGTTACACCCAGTTGTCCCAGGGCGGTCCCAGCACCTGTTCTCCAGACACCTCTTCGATCAGTCCTTGCATCGCCAACGATTTTGCAAAGGCCCGGAAACCAGGAATTTCTTCTGCCTCCAGCTCTTCATCTCTGTCACGTGTGGGTCGCTCATAAGTCACCCTCGAGAGAGCATCAGCGTGGGTGTTCTCAGCCCTGGCCCAGTAGGCGATCTTGTACCAATACTTCCAACTTTGCATTTTCCAGATGGGCCAGGGGGTTATTATCCATCCGCACCAGGACTTCTGACCCAGACAAATGTTCTGCAAACTTCTCAGTCATCGCCCACACCAACGCTAGCAGTTGCAACTTGAAGGAGCTATAATTGTCCAGGTTCCGCTCTGAGTCGTGAAGAGACCGACTCATGTAGGCTATCATTCATTCATTTGCTTCCTGCATTTGTGATAGAACTGCCCCCAGTCCATTTAAGCTTCCATCAGTGTGAAGAATAAACGGCTTTGAGAAATCCGCATAGGCGAGTATTGTGGCTTCTGTCAAGGCAATTTTAAAGGCTTTTAAGGCTTCTTCTTGACTGCTTCCCCATTGAATAGTTCAGTTCTTCGAGCCGGCCGGCACTCCTTTTAGCAGTTCTAGTAAGGGGTTGGCAAGGTGGGTGAAATCTTTGACGAATCTTCGATAGTACCCAGTAAGCCCCAAGAAAGCACAGACATCTTTCGCTGTTGTTGGGGTGGGCCACTCTTGTAAGGCCGCTGCCTTCTCACGTGCGGGTCTCGCTCCTTCACCGGATACAACATGCCCAAGATACTCAATCTGCTTGCGAAAGACGTGACATTTTTGTGACTTCACCTTCAGGCCATGGCTCTGCAGTCGACTTAGCACTTGTTCTAGCCACTGAAGGTGCTCTTCAAAAGTGGCCGCATAGACAATGTCGTCGAGGTAGATAAGTGTTGCTTCAAAATTCAAGTCCCCCAGGCATATCTCCATCAAGCGCTAGAACGTCCCAGGGGCGTTGGTCAGTCCAAAGGGCATTCGGTTAAACTCAAACAGTCCCATGGGCAATATGAATGCAGTCTTCGGTTGGTTGTGTTCAGCCATGGTCACCTGCCAATACCCGCTGGCCAGATCGAAGGATGAAAAGTACTTTGCCTTTCCTAAGACAGATAGAGATCCCTCAATTCTGGGCAATGGATAGGAGTCCTGCATTGTGCAAGCATTCAGCTGTCTATAATCAATGCAGAAACGCAGGGTTCTGTCTTTTTTTCCGAACCAGGACAATAGGAGCCGTCACGGACTCTGACTTTCCCGAATCTCTCCACTCTGCAACATGTGAGCTAGCATCTCCTTTACTTCTTTATACATCTGGGGATGTATCTGCCGATATCTTTTCCCGAACTGGTGCAGCACTCCCCGTAGGGATCTCATGGGCGATGGCCTGGGTGCTACCGAGGTCATTCTCATGGTGTGTGAAGACCTCTTGACAACGCTCTAACATAGCTTCCACTTGCAGCACCTGCCGAGGTGAGAGTCCCGTCAATTCAGCCTGCATATGTTCTAGGCTCTGACGACCCTCCCTTGTGCTTCCAGATGAGTGTTCCGGTGCCATTGTGACTGCTGGAGTCCAGGGATCTCCTCGCACGACTGCCAATTGTACGGCCTCAAGTCGCACCAATTTTATCGGCATTCCCAGGATCTGGGCCACTTAGCTCTTAGGTGAAAGGGTGAGACTATCTTCTCCCAAGTTGACGAAGCGCACTTTAACGGTACCGCCATGGACTGTGGCTAGTGTCCGAGCTATGAGAAGTCCAGGGGGTACCTGATCCTCCGATGTCAGCTCTATCTGCACTTCCACCCCCTCAAGTGGCATACAAGCTCGAACCGGTAATGTGAGCACCATCTGACTGGGCGGTAGGGTAGGCTTAGCAGCTGCAGGAACCATCACCTTCCCCAAGACTTTCCCTTCACTCGACATTTCCTGAGCCTGAATCAGTTGCTGGAACACCTTTCGTTGGGGGGGTCGTGGGCTCCACCGGTCCAAATATGCCTCTTGCGGCTCACTGATCAGGAGTTGTCCAATTTCTTTCAGTACATTCATTCCAAGGGTCATTATGGGCCCGCTGCCGACATCCCTAAAGACCAACATGACCTCTTTTTGTCCGACATCCTTCCCACACACTCTGATCTCCATCCAGACCACCCCTGCGACCGGGATGGGCAACTGGCTGACAGCCCTCAAGTTAATTACCGGCCCCCATTCTGGCCGCGATAGTTCTGGGAAATGTTGTCTAAAATAGGATTCAGGCATGGTAGTCACATGCGACCCTGTATCAATTAAGCAGTGAACAGCTTGCCAATTTACTTCAGCCCAGATGATAGGGCTCGTGGAAACTATACCTCCGGGACTCTTGTCTCTCTTCCTCAGTCTTTCGGGCTCCGGGCTGCATCCCCCAGCCATGGAACCCACAAGTTTAACGGCTGCAGTAGTAGGGACCGACCTCGTCTCGCACAGAAAGTCGGGTCCCATTCTGCACGGGGTTGTCTCTCTCCCTGGCAAGGTTCGATGGACAATCAAGAGACTGAATCACTCCTATCTCTTGATGAGGTTGCCGTTCCTGACGTATCTTGGGCCGGAACGGGGGCTCTTTTAAAGCTGGACCATTCATCCCGCATTTCCCGTATTTCTCTCTGGATCACCCGGGCCCACTCTAGCTCAGCTGCAGGCAGGGTGGGTACCTCATTGCTCCAGAATATCCCTGCTAGGGCCACCCCCTGTTCCTGCTCTCTCATGCGTGCCTCCGCCCCTATTTCTAAGGAAGTCATATGCGGGCTAGTGCGCAGAAGTTCTTACAAGGCCTGTTTGAGCGGCGCGTCCCTGAGACCCGACACAAACTGATCTCTCTGTATCACATCAGAGGGTCCCACTCCTATGTCCCCCCACATCATCCCACTTGATGATATGCGTGTTCACCTCCTGCAACGCATTAATATATTGGGTCACAGCCTCTCCTTCCCGCTGGACGCGATGAAACAGTCACATCCACAGCTCCCCAACATTAGTGGGGTCACCATGCATTTCGTCCAGGATCTGCATCACCTTATCCAGTGTATCCTGCTCATGGGGGGCGGAACATGACAAAATAGTGTGCCTCGCCATCTAGGGCCATTAAAGCAATCTCAGCTTGCATAGCAGGGGTCATCGGATGCATCCGCAACATGCTCTTAACCCTCTTAGTCCAGTCCCACAGCATTATGTTACTCCCCGTGAATTTTGTAAGATTGCTGAGCATGGCCCCCAATGGCAAGCTGGACCTTGGGGCACTCATAGTAGATTGGTATGCAGCGTCTGTGTCCAAAGACTGCATCCTGCCGACTATGCCAAATATAACACAGGTACACAGATGCAGTGACACAGAAGCACAGAGCAAAGGTTTTTAAATTATTCACTTTATCAATATAGGAATAAGCTCCTCGCAGGGATAAAACAAGGGAAATACAGTTAAACAGGGTAACAATAATTCAGATGAACAATCTATCTATCAGTTTCACTTATCGTGACTCGGTTGTCCGTTTCTCTCTCAGAGTCAGATGGCTATCTGGCTGCCAGCTGAGGCCAGTGCTGAGTATTCCTGCTTCCCCCCCTAACAAACGGTCCTACTTCTGGTGGCAACAGGTGGTCACCGGTTTTGCCCGCTGAGCCCCTGGTCTATTCAGCTCCCATCCAAGAGAGTGGAGTCCTCCGCAACCTCCACTCGATGTGCGTTTCTTTGCACGCCAGCCGGTACTTGAGAGTTCTCGCTGCACTCGTCCAGGATCTCTACTCTGTGGCCTATCTCTCCCCACAGTCTGGCAACAGTCCTCACTCGCTCTGCTCTCCGGTGGGAAGCCCCACTCTCTTCCCGCTCAAACCTCCTTATACTCCCCTGACTCACCACGCCCCCTCTCTGCAGGTCATGGGTCCCCTACATCCTCAATTTCCTTCCCCCCGCAACAAGAGGTGTGACCCCAGCAGTTCCGGACCCGGTGACCTGTCAGCACCCACAGCCCTGTCTTCTTCCTTACACACACATACCTTTGATCATTGTGGCCGAAGAGTGCTATTTTAAACTCATGGGTCCACAGGACTTGTTTCCAAAATGCATCAGCTTCTTTAGATGTTCTTTTGCATATTTCTGATGTTGAATTTTATGGTGAGGACGTAGGAGACGTTTTCTTCTGATGACTCTTCCATGAAGGCCATGTTTGTGTAGGTGTCTCTGAACAGAAGAACAATGTACCACAACACCAGAGTCTACTAAATCTTTCTAAAGGTCTTTTGTAGTCGAATGGGGTTTCAGAATTGCCTCTCTAGCAATCCTACGAGCAGCTGAAATTTTGCTTGGTCTTCCAGACCTTATCTTGACCTCCACTGTCCCGGTTAACTACCATTTCTTAATTGCATTTTGAACTGAGAAAAGGGTAACTTGAAAACGCTTTCCTATTTTCTTATAGCCTTCTCCTGCTTTGTGGGCCTCCACCACTTTCATTTTCAGAGTGTTAGGCAGCTGCTTAGAAGAACCCATGGCTGCTGTTTTTTTGGCACAAGGTTAGAGGAGGCTGGGTTTTATAAAGCTGGAAAATTTGCATCACCTGTCCATTCTGAGCGATGATATTGAACAAGCCATTACCCTAACAGGCTAATTAATATCTGAAACCTTGGTCAATATTACCTGAGCACACAAATCTCCAAGGGGACTCAACCTTTTGCATAGACCCATTGTCCTTTTTACAATTTTTAAAATGTAAAAAATGGCAATATTTTTTTTTTGCTGCCAAAAATATGAAGGAAATGTTCCATTTTGAACTTTAGCTCCTTAAGAGATCATTCATTTAATCTTCAACCTGCTTAACTGTTCACAATATCACAAATTTTGACCAGAGGTGCCCAAACTTTTACATGATACTGTAGATTATTATGTTGCACTTCACTAAGTATCCAGATACACAAACCAAAAAAACACTTCTTTATTTCTAATCCAGAGCAAGAGTAGACAATTCCAGTATTAAAGGAAATCTGTCAGCAGATTTTTGCTATGTAATCTGATGCCAGCATGAGGTAGACTTTGGATACCGATTCCAGGGATGTGTAACATATTAGGCTGTGTGTTGTTGTTTCGATACAATGAGTGTTTTATTAGCAGGAGATTATCACTGCCCGACTACAGCTCTTGTGCATCCTGTAGAAACAGGAGGTCAATTTCCTCTGCACAAGTCACGAGTCACTGCAAAAGTCTATGGCAGGTGGAGGGGATATCAGCTGAATCAGGAGTTGAAGAGGGGGATGATAAATGCAGGGACAAGAGACTTCCTGTTTCTACAAAGATCAGAGAAAAAGAGAATTAACTGGTAGAAAGACAAAATGAGCAATTGTAAGTACACAGTGCTACGTAGTATGATGATTGCAATAGACTAAGGGGATAAAAACTTTGATCGGAGTGCTTCTTTAAGGGTTGTCTTATAGTGTAAATCCAAATATACAAGTTCACTCTATAAGAGGTAACACCGTATACAGACTTAAATTAATTCTAAACTTGGTCACTTATAATTTGAGGGATTTTAGCTAATATTTAACACTAGTATTAAAATAATACCCCTATGGTCTCTCACACCTGATTCTTTGTTTCCATATATTATATATTAGGAATCCCTAATTCTGTAATTTAATTAATACAATATGAAGAATGTAAATAAACCTCTTTACTTACAGTACCAAGCTGAAGATGGTAAGTTTATTAAAACATTAAAAAATGAATTAATAAGTTACATAATCATCTTACCCAGGGATGTGTGCTAAGGAAATTCTGGCCTCCATCATGTGTCAGAAACCTGTGTGTGAAGAAGGTTGAGAATTTGGAACGAACTACCACGGTACTGCATAATCACATTTGGATAGCTTGTATATCCCTCACGTAATCTCCGATCCTCCCAAGACATCCTTCTCTCCTCCACACTTATTCGCTCCTCACCCAACCACCTCCAAGACTTTTCCCGAATATCCCCCATCCTCTGGAATTCTTTGCCCCAACACGTCCGACTATCAAACACATTCGGATCCTTCAGACGGAACCTGAAAACCCACCTCTTCAGGAAAGCCTACAGCCTGCAATGACCCTGCTACCTCCTCACCACTACCGGAGATATTGCCTCAACCAACACCGGAACTGCTGCAACCCCCCGACCTACTGTCTCCTGCCTCACAATCCTGTAGAATGTAAGCCCGAAAGGGCAGGGTCCTCTCCCCTCTGTATCAGTCTGTGATTGTTAGTTTGTTTACTGTAAGTGATACCTGTAATTTGTATGTAACCCCTTCTCATGTACAGCACCATGGAATCAATGGTGCTATAGAAATAAACAATAATAATAATAATAAGTAAATGAATACTTCACGTCTGCATCAGGGTTTGAGTGCTGAGTTTTCTTACATATCTGAGATAAAAGAGTGGAATTGTACTCATGCAGCTAATGTTACCAGGAGTCACGTGCATCTACCTTATTGTATTGAAGACATACATTTTACATTAATTACTTCTAACTGATGAATTAGGTGCATGCAACTTCACTTCATGTTTGGTTACCATTCATATGGCATTTTGCCCCCTTTGTCAAGTATCCTGTGTAAATCCCTGAAAAATGGGATTCAGACAGAACATCTAATGGTGTCATAGAGTATAATAAGACAAGCAATGTTCAAATGGACTCTGCATATTTTGTTGGATGCTGTTGGGACCATCTCACTGTGTGTCAGGGGCTTTGGGGGAAATTATTCTATGTGGGGGACTGTGGGAGCTATTATACAGTGTGGGTGGCTGCAGAGGTTATCACACTGTGTGTCAGAAGCAGTCGAGGCCATCACACTGTGACGATATTAAATGTTAAGTTAGCACTTGAGAGAAAATATTAATTATAGGGGCACTTAGGGTAAAGTATCAAACTGCCACACAAGAGACATTATTACTTTTTGGGGAGGGGAAAATGTGAGCACTATTTCATTCTAGGGAAATTACATTTTCTCTGGGTAGCGTTTTTGTATAAATCTGTCTATCAATTCCTGTCTGTCTTTCTGTAGCATTGTTGCATTATTGCTGTTGATTTTATGCAATTTAATGGGGATGTTAACTCACAAAATGTAACAGTGAATTAGTAGCTGAAGAATTCCTAAATGCTCTTGTTTCAATATTACAATTTATAGTTTGGACTATGACTTCTTAGAACTCCAATTGCTGATCCCCAAAAGTGTATGTAAATTCATGGAATTGGAAGAATGAGTCTAAGAATCAAATTTGGCGCATGTTACGGATACTCCATTTAGGGGCGGCCGAGGGCTGATGTAAGTTGTCTTAAAGGGGGGTCAATATCCTTGGCCCCTTCAAAGGCTATTAATATCAACCCACAGCTGTCTGTGTAACCTTTGCTGGTTAGAGTTTATAGGGGAACCCTACTTAATTTTTTTTCTGGGGGTCCCAATAAACTAACCTGTAAAAGGTAAGTAAACAGCTGTGAGCTGTTATTAATAGCCTGGGAACATTGTGGGACATTGTCCCCTTTTCTAGATTAGTAACATCATTCCCCAGCCGTGGGCTTTCCCTCTGCTGGTTATCAAAATTACATGGGAGCCCACGCCAATTTTTTAATTAATTCTTAATTTTACACACACTGTACACAGGGCGTGCTGAATACAACTCCTATCAATGTCACTTGGTCGTGCTGATCTCACTGACACCAGGCAACAATGATTAGTGGTATATTCACTACCTAGTGCGGCTTTTTCCAAGGCATCCGGTATGTGTCACACTGATGACACACAGATGTCATCCGTGTATGATCAGTGTGCATCATGCATTTTGTCCGTGGTGCGGACAGGTCTGCGGGTTTTTCAAGCGGACACATGATCCGTGTGAAAAACCTGACATGTGCACACCACCATTGAATATAATAGATGTGCGTGTGTTCATATTTGCGGTCCTTAAAAAAAGGACACCAACAACGGATGTGTGAAGGGGGCCTTAGAAAGTATACAACATATGACCTCGATTCAGTAAGTATATGGATATGTATAAGGATATGGCCACTTCCCTGTGGCATGTATGAGAATTAAAGCTCGCAACATTGATCGATGCTGATTTAAAATTCTCTTACCTTTGAACATTCTATAATATTCTCAAGAACTCATTGTTATTTTATTAGATTGGATGGTATGCCACTTGACAAGGCCCTTAATAGATGCTCCACATATTAGTAGAGAGGCTCAGTAAGTGAGGCCACCACTACAACAATGGGCCACCTGGGGCGAAAGATCTAACAGATTTGTGGATTTTGGGGGCAAAGTACCAATTGGCAATTGGTCTCTAACATGTCTGCGCTGAGTTGGCAGTCTCTGTGCATTTGCTCATACTATTTGTCTCCACAGAGTATCTGTATCCTGTATCCTGCTATCCCTGACAACCTCTGCAATCACTTGAGCAAGTGTCATCCCATTCCGCCAACAGCCATCCGAATTCGTGGACTGTGTCAAGGTAACTGGAGCCAGCTTGCTACCATCTATTCAGAACCAGGACCTTCCTCACCTGTGTCTACCTCTCCACGGTCTCTTCCATTATATCTGTTATCCCTTTTGGTCCCGCTGGGACAGCTGCCACGTGTCCGGGATCTAACTGGAGGTAGCACCTGTGTCCTCCGGGTATTCCATTCTGGTCCTGTTCGAGGGGCCTTACTACCGGTACCTAGTTAGGCCCCCATCGGAGCCCCCCAGACCGTGGTACCGAGGTTCCACTTCAAAAATGAAAAACGAATGTGAACTTCACCATCTCTGCCTTGAAAATTTTAATCCATAGCTAGAAAACAACACATCTAAGTCACTGTTAGGGTTTGCAGATCACACTAAATTAAGTTAAACTATAAAGTGTGATCGCAACCGGGGGTCCACCGTGTAGAGATGTTAACCCCTTAACCCCCAATGGTGGTTTGCACATTAATGACGGGGCAAATGTTTACAATTCTGACCACTGTCCCTTTATGAGGTAATAACTCTGGAACACTTCAACGGATCTTGGAGATTCTGAGAATGTTTTCTCGTGACATATTGTACTTCATGGTAGTAGTAAAATTTCTTCGCTATGACTTCCATTTATTTATGGAAAAAATGAAAATATGGCGAAAATTTTGAAAATGCTGCAGTTTGCAAACTTTGAATTTTTATGTCCTTAAAATAGAGAAATATGTCACACAAAATAGTTACTAAATAACATTTCCCACATGTCTACTTTACATCAGCACAATATTGGAAAGAACCTTTTTTTTTGTTAGGAACTTATAAGGGTTAATAAGGTTAAAATTTGACCAGCGATTTCTGATTTTTACAACAAAATTTATAAAACCATTTTTTTTTGGGACCACCTCACATTTGAAGTCACTTTGAGGGGTCTATATGGCAGAAAAAAAACAAAAGTGACACCATTCTAAAAACTACACCCCTCAAGGTACTCAAAACCACATTCAAGAAGTTTATCAACCCTTTAGGTGCTTCACAGGAATTTTTGGAATGTGGAAGGAAAAAATGAACATTTAACATTTTAGTCACAAAAATCATCTTTTACAACCAATTTTTTTTATTTCACAAGGGTAAAAGGAGAAAATTGACAGATAAAGATGTGCAATTTCTTCTGAGCACGTTGATACCCCATACATTGGGGAAAACCACAGTTTGGTTGCACAGCAGGGCTCAGAAGGGAAGGAGCGCAGTTTGACTTTTTCAAACCAAAATTGGCTGAAATTGAGATTGGATGCAATGTCACGTTTGGAGAGCCCCTGATGTGCCTAAACAGTGGAAACCCCCTACAAGTGACACCATTTTGGAAACTAGACCCCCTAAGGAACTTATCTAGATGTGTGGTGAGCACTTTGAACCACAAGTACTTCACAGAAGTTTATAACGTAGAGCCATGAAAAAAAGTCATATTTTTTCCACAAACATGATATTTTACTCCCCAATTTTTTATTTTCCCAAGGGTAAGGGAGGAATTGTACCCCAAAAGATGTTGTCCAATTTGTCCTGAGTACGCTGATACCCAATATGTGGGGGGGAACCACTGTTTGGGCGCATGGCAGAGCTCGGAAGGGAAGGAGCGCCATTTGACTTTTTCAAACCAAAATTGGCTGGAATTGAGATTGGACGCCATGTCGCATTTCGAGAGCCCCTGATGTGCCTAAACAGTGGACAACCCCCAATTCTAATGCCAACCCCAACACACCCCTAAACCTAATCCCAACCCTAACCATAACCCTAACACAAACATAACCCTAACACACCCCTAATTAATCCCAACCCTAACTCTAACCCTAATCCAAACCCTAATTCTAGCCCTAACCCTAACTTTAGCCCCAACCCTAACCCTAACTTTAGCCCCAACCCTAACCCTAACTTTAGCCCCAACCTTAACCCTACCCCTAACCCTAATGAGAAAATGGAAATAAATAATTTTTTTTAATTTTATTATTTTTCCCTAAAGGGGTGATAAAGGGGGGCTTGATTTACTCTTTATGTTAGGGTCTGCGGAACGCACCAAATAAATATAAATAATAGGTGCGTTCGCAGCCCGGGGTCCACCGTGCAGGCAAAGCCTGCTGCTAGTAAGATGGCACTATAAGGCGGTATAAGTGAACTCTGTTACACCACAGAGTCGCTGACATAGATGCTGTGGCACTATATGGCGGTATAAGCGAACTCTGTTACTCCACAGAGTCGCTGTGATAGAGACTGTGTCCTGTTAACCCTACAGGAGTACACAGATAACTGCAGAGCGGATAGCAGTCCGTGGTCATGCAGACA
Organism: Oophaga sylvatica; assembly: GCA_033576555.1. NCBI lineage: Eukaryota > Metazoa > Chordata > Amphibia > Anura > Dendrobatidae > Oophaga > Oophaga sylvatica. The sequence continues at coordinate 826,539,500 of JARQOD010000001.1, read as the reverse complement.
AACGCAAACAAACAACTCCTTACCAGAGTAGCCGGTAATCTAGAGGCTATTACAGCCAAGCCCTGAACACATGCATAAAAAACTCCTCACCGGAGGTGCCGGTATTCTAGGGGCTTATTTCAGCCGAGCCCTAACCGCATGCGTACATGACCACACTGGCGCAAAGCACATAACAGGATTGATACTAGCGCACGGCCGTGCGGTCATGCGCACCTTTTGTACTAGCAGCTACAGGACCTTCCAGAAAAGGACCAATTTGAAACTGCTTCCAGAACACAAACAGCTTCAGGACCTTCCTGGAGGACCAATGGGATTCGCTGCTGTAACCGAGCATGTGACCCCTGATCTCCAATGGGAGATCTTGCCCTGGGCATGCTCAGATGGAGAAAGCTAGGACTTAGTCCCAGAGCTGCCTGCTGCAGCACTGGTTATAATAGAGGAACCAGGAGAGGCAGCAACAAGCCTATGCACAGTATTAGACCGAGTGAGACGCTGAGCAGGCTCCACTGCGGCCAGATATGGATGGGGGACCGCAGCGGGACTGGTTCGAGATTCCCCTTGTGCAGCAGCGGGAACTCGATACCTAACACTTTATAGCAGGTTTTTATGTTTGACAGCTGTCACACACTAAAAGACGCTTTTTATTGCAAAAAATAGTTTTTGCATTACCATATTTTGGGAGCTATAATTTTTCCATATTTTGGCCCACAGAGTCATCTGAGGTCTTGTTTTTTGTGTGACGAGTTGACGTTTTTATTTGTACCATTTTCGGGTGCATGACATTTTTTATTCGCATTTTATTCCGATTTTTGGGAGGCAGAATGAACAAAAACCAGAAATTCCTGAATTTCTTTTGGGGGGCATGTGGTAAAATTGATAAAGCACTTTTGTTTGTCGGGTCAGTACGATTATGGCGATACCTCATATATATAATTTTTTTATGTTTTGGCAATTTTATACAAAAAATTAAAAAAAAATTTATAGAAAAAAATAATTATTTTTGCATCGCTTCATTCTGAAAGCTATAACTTTTTTATTTTTTTCTGATGACGCTGTAAATGGGCTTGTTTTTGCAGGACAAGATAACGTTTTCAGCGGTACCATGTTTATTTATATCCGTATTTTTGATCGCGTGTTATTCAACTTTTTGCTTGGTGGTATGATGATAAAGCATTGTTTTTTTGCCTTGTTTTTTTATGGTGTTCATTAAAGGTGTTAACTAATGGGACAGTTTTATAGGGCAGGTCATTACAGATGGGGGGATACCAAATATGTGTGCTTTTATTGTTTAGAGTTTTTTATTAAAATATTTATTTATTGATAAAATAAATATTGTTTTTTTTTTTTTTTAAAACATTTTTACAATTATTTAAAAAAATTTTTTTTATTTAATTCTTACTTTTACACATTGTCCCACTATAAGGCACTCATTTTGTAACGGTTCATTGTATGCAGTAAAGAGCAGGAGGCAGAGAAGGGGTTAACAAGGATTTACTCTAACAGGTGATCTTAGAATTCAGGGATTACTCCATGCAGGGAGGAGCGTAGACAAAGATACAACCGATATGAGGAATAAACTTGCACAAAACAAATATACAGTATCCCAAGCGAGGGAAGGGGATAGCAGAGAAATGACTTATCGGTTGAAGTTCTTGTTGGGGGCCGGTGGTGACAACTCCCAACGTCGTCGCAGTCAGTGAACAAAGTCTCTGGCTCTGCTGCGTAAGAATGAGACGCACTGTCTCCTGACCATGCCAAAGTAAACGGGTCGGGTGGTCTTGGGTCCATTGCTGTGTGGATGTAGTTCCTTCTGTTGGTTCCTCAGGAATAACGTGGTACACCGGAAGCACGCCGCCATGCAGGCCGCAGGAGAAGGAAGGCCTCGCATGGACTCACACAGTTCAGTAGAATGAGGAGCGTCTGCTAGACTGCGCGTATTGGAGGGAGTATGTGGAAGGACACTCGGTAATGGCTTGTAGGGTAAGTCAGTCCGTAATGAGGTAGCGTCAGTGGCAGTAATTACCTGAGGAGAAGGAGTCAACCTTCTTCCTACTCTGTAGTCGCCTTCCCGCCAAGTCTCCCTTGTTCCGGTGCTCCATCCCTTTTATCTCCCCCATGTCCCCTTCTGTTAGGTGTTCAGGCCCTTCCCATGCAGACAAGTCATCCCCCAACAACAGTGGTGAAGGCCCCGATAGTTCTGGCCCCAGAGCGCATCTTGAACCGGCAACACTGTTCCTGTTCATCCTCTTACAATTTTGTGCTGGCTGATCGCTTCTATAGCATGCAGATCTGCATGCTATAGAAGCTGTCAGCACTGCAGCTTCTATTACACTGAACTGAGAGACTTCCTGGTCATCACTGCTCATGACAGAAAGTCCTTCAGGTCTGGAGACCCGAATGTCGTCATGACGACATTGGGTCTCTTTGGCAGCGATCGGGACCCTGCGGCAAAACGCGGTGTCTCCGATCCAAAAGCAGAGGGGCTGTCAGCCCTTCTGCAGCCACATGAATGCTGTGATCATGTTTGATCGCAGTGTGCAGGGGGTTAAAGTGCCAGGAGCGTTCCTTGACCACTTCTGGCACTTAGTGCCTGGTGTCAGCTATGAGCTGTGCTAAGCAGCAGACCCAGCGGCTGGGCCCAAATGGGAGACCACGGCACCAGACAAGGCTTGGGATCTATCCCGCACAGCGGAAGAATCCTGGTGGCTAACATTACCCCACCCCCGCCCCCCGTAAAGAATCCCCCCGGTGAGACTTGAAATGCTCGAAAGCCACCGGGAGGCAGGGGTGAGCTTTTTCTCGATGGTCAAAGCTTTCCTTTGCTCTGACCGATCATCCGCCATTGCTAGCCAGACCCTGGTGCTAGCGTACTGTTAGGGTTTGCGGATCACACTAAATTAAGTTAAACTATAAAGTGTGATCGCAACCCAGGGTCCACCATGCAGAGATTTTAAACTGCTGCTAGTGTGATCAATGACAGATAAAAAACTACTAGCGAGCGTTCCTGCCAAAACACTTCCTCACAAGAGACTACCACTTGCCTGAGACTCATCTATTTTATCTATTTTACCTGCTTCCTAATAACAAACATAATGGTTAACTATTACTAATCCTTGGATATCCAACCTGATTGGAGGATTACTTCAGGTTGGTTCTTGCTCCATATAAGTTTTTGCCTGCTTTAACTTGGAGGTTTGCGCCACTACAGCCCCACAAGTGGTATAGATTTGTCATTCAAATGTACATATACATTCTATATATAGATCACATATGGGCAAATAGTGTTATACTCTATATAGTGTTACACATTTAAAATCTGATAAATACAATATCAAAATTCTCTCATTAAGCGAAAATTAAGTCCTTTAGATAACAGCTTTAGACTGTCCTTGTCCGAATGTAATCACAGACAAGCTGCAGGTCACAAAGACAAGCTGCAAGACCTTCTGGCAAATGATAATATCAATGACAGAACATGAGGTTCGTTTAATTTGGACTATTAGTTCATTTGTTCTTATGTCAAGTAGTGCGATCGTGGAATTGAGTAAAGAATATATAAATTTGGTGAGTTCTGCATGATTGAGCATTTTTTCGAAGTACACTCAATTTGGAATTTAGATTACGACCCTCAATGGTCACAGGGGCTGATGTGGGATTAGTGATGACTATCTCTATACGGAATTGCAGAAACTGTTGGCACAGCATGGAAGTCAATGTGATTTGATAAAATATAATTTTTCTTAATAAATATGCTAAAAAAGACCTAAAAATGGTTCAAATATATTTCTAGAAATTAATTAAATCAATTCCAGATGCATATGATACAATCAAATATATTGTGAGACAATAGTGGGCAAATGTCCAGCTCCCGTTATTTGTATGTGACGTCTATTCTCCAATCCTTATTTCATATACCTTTGTAATTTTTTAGTGGTGTACACTTGATGTGATAATTTGCTCTAATTATAGATAATCTCACTTGTTATTTATCATAATTTGAATCATAATTTGCACAGAGCAGATTGTACAGACAGGGAGGATGCATATGTATAAGAATAGCCCTTCCTTTCAAGTAATGGTTGCCAAGAATAGCCATCAGGATAACAGAAAATAAGAGACTCGATTAGCTAGCCAGCGTTCAAACAAATTTTAGAACCAATTTGCTATTGTTTTCCCTTGGAGCTAGAAGTAGTTTAACAATTAAGGGAAGACCACGTTTCCTTTGATTTTTCTTGTTGAAGGCTGTTGGTATTTACAACACAGTTCTTATCCTCGTCACCTTATTCCTGGCTGGCTGGAGATTTGGTCAGTTTTACTCTGAAAACAGTCTTAGGGCAATGGCTGTCTACTGCTCTAGTCAGCACCAGCTAATTTATTGTAGAATAAGACCTCATTATAAGAAGTATCACATTAAATACCTTTGTACTTTGCTATTATGTTTTCCCAAACTTTGCAGAGTAAGTGAAAACTACATTATATTATAAGGGTGGAGAGAAGAAATAACCAGGATTATTTTTTATTTTTTGTCAAAACAGTTTACATGTTTCCGTCTCCCAGAAAGAAGCTCTGAGCACCACTTTTGTCAGCAATACCTTCCATCTGCCTCGGGTTACTTCCCATCCTACTGTGCTGTAATCAAATGTCTATGAATACTGAAGCCACATAGTGTGAAGGGAGCCGCACAGAATCCAGCTTACTCAGCAACTAGCTAAGGAACAGCAGTTTTATATACACAACAAAAGATCAAAATTGCAAAGTAACCCATTCATTTTAAAGCAAAACATACAGAACATACATCAAATATTGTATCCTCCTGCTAGCTATAGAAGAAAGTTAGACATTAAAGGATCTGAAAGTGACGGAACGCTGTAACTCAAAGTTTGTCCACAACTGTTGCTGACAGTCTGCTGAAAATGGTCAATACAGAGCAATGGAAGTCAAATCAACATGTACAGGAGCTGTAGTTAAAGGGGTATTCTCAAGTTATTAAATTGCTTGGTTATGCAGCAATTTAAGTAAGTTTGCAATTAACTTGCTTTTTTATCTGCTGTCACTCTCCGGCAATTAGAACTTTTATTTTTCATAGTGTACAGTTCTTTTATATAGATCTCGGCCACTAGTGACTGTCAAGAACCAGGCCAAATGAGTGCAGTAGTAACATTTAAGAAGAAGGGTTAACTCTTACCATAACAGCCACCTCTCTCCAGCCCATTGATTTCTTAACAGCAGTTAGTTACTCACTTCCATTCAGCTCCTTCTCCTTTGCGCTCAGATTATGATAAGCTGTTATTATAAATCTTGCAAAATCACTGTCCCGAATCTTTAAGAGCAGGTCTCCAAATCTTGGCTCTCACTGTCCTGAGCTTTGTGCTGTGTATACTCCAGAACAAATCTGTGATAGTTAAATGTGTTTTAGCTAGAGATCAATGGATAGATTCACGGGACTCCAGTCAAGCATCCAGGTCAGTTGTACCTGGTGGTTAGACAAGAGGCTGGTGAATCTCATACAGTCTGGTATCCCTGGAGTGGCTTTTGATTAGTCAGGACTGGCATGACATCATCCGTGCGTCATGTCATACTTATGACATTGTGCCAGTTTTCACAAATCAAATGCTGCTCCACGGACATTAGAAGAAAAGAGATTTGTAGACCTCTCATCTAGCATCCAAGTACCACAGATCAGGATGCTAGAACGGATTCACACAAGTAGATCCATTCATCTCTAGTTATAGCAGAAATTGGGCTGGGCTTTATAGTTCTACTAATGCTACAGTTCTGCTGTTCACCAGAACTGTCACTCAAGGAGGAGAGCCCACCATCCAAGAAAACAGGATTACATTGAATACAAGGCCCTGCCTGCATCCATCAAATTTAAACGCACCCCAAAAAGGCTTAGAAGCGACCTAGTGGATGTACACAGGAAATCCAAGTTCACATTATGTAAGGTTCTTTGTCTCTGTTGACATGTTCCTTGAAACTCAGTTTTCCGTCGGCCATTTTGCTTTCTGTCTTTCTCAGCTCTTGCCCTCAGTTAATATGGAGTTTCCAGTTTTCATGTTCCCGCCCTGATTCTTCCCTCTTGCTTCTTAAGCAGCCTCAGCTGAACAATCAGTGCTCCTGAATCAAGCCTCAGTCAGTCTGTGACCTGACTCCTGGAAGCCTTGGACTTGTACTCCAGCTATTCCCTACTGAGGAACCTTGGAACACTTTTGGACTCTGGAAACCTGCTGTTTGGTGAATCCATGTTTGCAGAGGAATTACGGTACAGAGAAGAGATCCTGAACCTGCTTTGGAGATTTATTGTAGTGCTTGAAGTTACTCTGGCCTGCTGCGTCTCCTGTCGCTGTTCCTGCAAACTGTGTGAACTTTTCAGCATGCTTGTATTAAGTAATACAAGTCATTTCATTTCAACCTATGTCTCCTGTGTTTTCCTCGCACCCAAGCACAAGACGCTATAGGAACTGTACACTATACATGACAAGATTCAGGAGCCAATGTTTAGTGTCTGCTGGGTCTGGGAAAGCCGTGTCTGCTGTGACTGTGGATATCAGATGTCCGTTTAATACCTTATTTGATGACAGTGATTGTGACTTCTCACAACCATTCCAGCACCTCTACCTTAAAAGATCTGGAAGATGGAGGCCCGCATAAAGGAACTTTGCGGAGTGACTGATACAATCCTTTCAGATGTACAGACTTTAAAAACCCGTTTTGCAAGCCTACAGGACCTCACTAATCATAATTTGCAAGTGTTTGGACAGACTACCCAGGAATTGCGAGCCAGGATTGAGGCTCTAGAGGAACGAGCCCAGGCTCCTGCCATAACCCCAAGTTCTGGGATCCCCAAATTACCTCCTTTTCGTTTTGGCGGTGAACGTGAGAAATTCAGGGGATTTATTAATCAATGCAATTTATTTTTCTCTGCACATGCTTCACAATTTCCCACTGAACGATCCAAAGTGCTTACTATAATCATGTTGCTTACCAATAAGGCTTTGATGTGGGCAAACCCTCTGATTGAGACTGAGGATGATTGTTTGAATCACCTTGATGCTTTTATTTCAGCCATGGGGCAGGTGTTTGATGACCCCAATCGAGGTGCAACAGCTGAAGCAGCCATGTTAACTTTGCGCCAAGGTAAGCGTTCAGTAGCCGAATATGCCCTGGATTTCAGGAGATGGGCTCTTGATACCACTTGGACACTTCCGCTAAAAAATCTATTTTTCGGAAAGGGTTGTCTCCACTGATTAAGGATGAACTTGCTCGTGCCGACCCTCCCACTGCGTTAGGTGACTTTATTAACTATTGTATCCGTATTGATGCTCGTCTGACTGAACGCAGACAAGAGAGATGGTTCGAAAATAATCGCACTAACCTTTTACTACCTCCCTCCTCAGCTAAGGAACCTTTGAGTAGGATCACAAGGGAACCAGAACCTGAACCCATGCAGGTGGACTCTTTACAAAGACGGGTTAGTGATGCACGCAAAGAACATCGTATAAAGGAAAATCTATGTTTCTATGTGGTAAGTCAGGGCACTTCATTATAAACTGCCCCAGCCGTTCTCGTAAGACTACTGCAGCAGTCATTCACTGTGAGTGTTGTGAGAGGAGCTCTGTCATGTCCGAGCCTCAGGCTCCAGAGAGATCTGCTGCAAGAGATCTTGATTTCTCGACTTAAACTCTGTTAGTTCTGGGGACGATGACGGTATAAACGCTGCAATTTTTCAAGTTTCCTCAGCGGTGTCCCAGCTGAGTTGTAAAAGAAACAATTCTCATTGCTTCCTTTCCATCAAACTCTGGGTTGACTCAGTCTGGGTGTCTAGCTCTGCTATGATCGAATCAGGAGCAAGTGGAAATTTTATGGATATCTCCTTTGCTCTGAAACAGGGGATACGTTCAGTGAAGAAGGCTACTCCAGTACAGATGGAGACTGTGGATGGCTCTCTACTGACTTCTGGACCAGTGGATCAAGAAACAGAGCCTTTGAGGGTCCTTATGGGTAAAGATCATCAGGAGAAAATGTCTTTTTTGCTTATCTCTTCTCCCCACTTTCCCATCATTCTAGGGCTACCATGGCTGCAGGCGCAGAATCCTACGATTAACTGGGAGACCAAGGAATTACACTTTCCGGAGAAACAGATGAGTCAAGGAGTTTCAGCTTGCTCTGTTCCTAAAGGAACCATGTCAGTACCTGAACTACCAGCTGTATACCAGGACTATGACGATTTATGTGACAAGAAGAACGCTGATCAGCTTCCTCCTCACCATCCATATGATTGTCCAATTGAATTATTACCCGGAGCCGAGATACCTTTTGGTAAGATCTACCCCCTAGCGCGGCCCGAGCTAAAAGCTTTGAAGGATTATATAGACGAAAATTTAGCCAAGGGCTTCATACGCCCCTCTTCATCTCCCGCAGGTGCACCCATCTTCTTTGTGAAGAAGAAAGATGGATCTCTGAGACCCTGCATAGACTATAGGGAACTCAATAAGGTTACTATTAGAAACCGCTATCCATTGCCTTTAATCCCTGAGTTGTTGGAGAGAGTGCGGCATGCCAAAATTTTCTCTAAACTGGATCTCCGTGGGGCCTATAACTTGGTCCGTATCAGACCTGGGGATGAATGGAAGACTGCTTTCAGGTCACGCTATGGACACTTTGAATATCTAGTTATGCCTTTTGGTCTGAGTACCGCCCCAGCCACTTTCCAACACTTCGTGAATGATATCTTCAGGGATCTCCTAGATACATTTGTGGTGATTTATCTGGATGATATTCTAATTTTTTCTAACTCCACAGAGGAACATCATGGACATGTGAGAATGGTCTTAGAACGCCTAAGACAAAACTATCTCTACATCAAACTTGAAAAATGTGAATTCCATAGGACCGAAATTCAATTTCTGGGGTATGTACTATCTACGCAAGGGATTAGTATGGATGGAAGCAAGACCCAAGCCATCAAGGATTGGCCAATTCCTAGAAATGTGAAGGAGGTGCAGCGTTTCATCGGGTTTGCCAACTTCTATAGACGTTTCATTAAGAATTTTTCTGAGGTAGTGTCACCTATCACCCAACTTACCCGGAAACAGTCTAGGTTCTCCTGGACCCCGCAAGCTCAGGAAGCATTTTCCTGTTTAAAGGATAAATTTACCACCACACCTATCTTAGTACATCCCAACCCCGAGCTTGCCTTCATAATAGAGGTGGATGCTTCAGACTGTGCCGTTGGAGCTATACTCTCTCAGAGAACAGGTGAGAAGAATGTCTTGCATCCCTGTGCCTTCTTTTCCCAGCAGTTGTCTTCGGCTGAGAGGAACTACGATGTGGGCAATAGAGAATTGTTGGCCATTATTGCCGCCTTCAAGGAATGTAGACACCTTCTTCAGGGAGCTGCACAGCAAATAGTCGTCCTGACAGACCATCGTAACCTTGAATTTATCAGGTCGGCTAAGTGCCTGACTCCTCGCCAGGCTCGCTGGAATCTTTTCCTAAACCAATTTAATTTTGTCATTTCTTATAGACCAGGATCGCGCAATGGAAAGGCTGATGCACTCTCTAGGATTCATTCAGCAGAGACACGTCCACTTACTCCTCCTAAGACTATTCTTCCTGACTCTAGATTCCTGGGAGTGATTCATAATCAAGACCTACTTAAGGACATCAAGGAAGCATACCATGCGGATTCTTTGTTGGCTCAACCCCCAAGGGACGTAAGTCTTGTCTTTAAGAATGGTGTGTGGATTCAGGGACAACGTCTGTATATACCTGAAACTGTCAGATGGAGAGTATTGCAACTCATCCACGATTCCAAGATAGCCGGGCATAGGGGAATTCTAAAGACACAAGAATTTCTTTCTCGTTTCTTTTGGTGGCCCACTTACAGGAAAGATGTCTTAAACTATGTCACTTCATGTGAAGTCTGTGCAAGATGCAAAACACCTCACTCCTCACCAACTGGTCTGTTGCAACCTCTTCCCACCCCGTCCCGCCCGTGGGGATCCATTTCTATGGACTTCATTGTGGAGTTACCAACCTCTCAAGGGAAGAACACCATTCTAGTGGTGGTTGACCGTCTAACAAAGGCAGCTCATTTTATCCCTTGTGTCGGCTTACCCACTGCAAAACATTTATCAGACTTGATGATTAAGAATGTGTTTCGCTTACATGGAGTACCGGATGAGGTCATTTCGGATCGAGGGGTGCAATTCACTTCAAGGTTTTGGCAAAATTTCTGTGCAGCATTGGACATTAAAGTAAACCTTTCTTCTGCTTTTCATCCCCAGACTAATGGACAGACAGAACGAACCAATCAGACCCTGGAGCAGTATCTCCGCTGTTTTATCTGCCACCTACAGGATGATTGGGTGGATCTACTTCCACTGGCTGAGTTCTCTTATAACAACTCTCAGAGCGCCTCCACTAAGCAGTCTCCTTTTTACTCCAATCTAGGTTATCATCCTAACATTCTTCCTCGATTTCCCATAGATACGCCCTTGCCGGCAGTGGCTGAAAGAATCACTTCTTTACAAAAGAATATGGATCTTCTAAAGGAAAATCTAGAATTGGCTCAGGAAAGGTACAAGAAAGCAGCAGATAAATTTCGTAAACCTGCACCAGCTTTCAAGGTAGGAGATTTGGTCTGGCTGTCAACCAGAAATCTTAAATTAAAGATTCCATCGTCTAAATTGGAACATAAGTACATTGGACCTTATAAGATCAATAAGATTATAAGTGCTGTTGCTTGTCGTCTTCAACTACCCAGAACTATGAGAATCCACCCTGTCTTTCATGTATCCCTACTAAAGGCTGCAACACCCAATATGTTTCCTGGACGTTCTTCTCCTTGCCCTGACCCAGTGCTGGTTGATGGTCAGGAAGAATTTATGGTGGAAAGGATTCTAGATTCCAGGTTGTACAGAAATCAGTTGCAATATTTGATTAAATGGCAGGGCTACCCAGTGGAGGACAACTTATGGGAACCAGTCAATAATGTAAATGCTCCTCGCCTGCTCCGCCAGTTTCATCAGAGGTACCCTGACAAGCCTGGTCTGAGGTCATCCGGAGGTTGTCCCTAAGGGGGGAGTAATGTAAGGTTCTTTGTCTCTGTTGACATGTTCCTTGAAACTCAGTTTTCTGTCGGCCATTTTGCTTTCTGTCTTTCTGCAGCTCTTGCCCTCAGTTAATATGGAGTTTCCAGTTTTCATGTTCCCACCCTGATTCTTCCCTCTTGCTTCTTAAGCAGCCTCAGCTGAACAATCAGTGCTCCTGAATCAAGCCTCAGTCAGTCTGTGACCTGACTCCTGGAAGCCTTGGACTTGTACTCCAGCTATTCCCTACTGAGGAACCTTGGAACACTTTTGGACTCTGGAAACCTGCTGTTTGGTGAATCCATGTTTGCAGAGGAATTACGGTACAGAGAAGAGATCCTGAACCTGCTTTGGAGATTTATTGTAGTGCTTGAAGTTACTCTGGCCTGCTGTGTCTCCTGTCGCTGTTCCTGCAAACTGTGTGAACTTTTCAGCATGCTTGTATTAAGTAATACAAGTCATTTCATTTCAACCTATGTCTCCTGTGTTTTCCTCGCACCCAAGCACAAGACGCTATAGGAACTGTACACTATACATGACACATTACTCTTTTGCCACTGCCATACTCTTAGCTTATGCATTGACTACAAGGCCCTGCCTGCATCAAATTGAAACGCGCCCCAAAAAGGCTTAGAAGCGACCTAGTGGATGTACACAGGAAAGCAATGTTCACATTACTCTTTTGCCACTGCCATACTGTTAGCTTATGCATTGAATACAAGGCCCTGCATGCATCAAATTTAAATGCACCCTAAAAAGGCTTAAAAGCGGCCTAGTGGATGTACACAGGAAAACCACGATCACATTACACTTTTGCCACTGCCATACTGTTAGCTTATGCATTGAATACAAGGCCCTGCCTGCATTAAATTGAAATGCACCCCAAAAAGGCTTAGAAGCGACCTAGTGGATGTACAAAGGAAACCGAAGTTCACTTTACTCTTTTGCCACTGCCATACTGTTAGCTTCTTCATTGAATGCAAGGTCCGCCCTGCATCAAATTCAAACGCAACCCAAAAAGGCTTTGAAACCACGTACTTGATGGCCACCTGAAAGCATTCTTCCTGTTAATTTGTTACTCCCATATTGTTTGGCTACGCAGTGAATAGTTGATCCTGAAGACCCTGCAGTGGACAATTGCAGTGTTGATGCCAAAAACCTAGCGGTGGACAATTGCAGTGTTGACGCTGAGGACCCAGCGGTGTACCATTGCATTGTTGGCGCTAAATACTCTGCAGTTTAAAATTGCATTGTTGACGCTGAAGAACCGACATTGGACAATTGCAGTGTTTATGCTAAAGACCCAGCGGTGGACAATTGCAGTGTTGAGGCTGAATAACCGGCAGTGGACAATTGCAGTGTTGATGCTAAAGACCCAGCGGTGGACAGTTGCAGTGTTGATCCTGAAGACCCAGCGGTGGAGCATTTCAGTGTTGAGCCTGAAGAACCATCAGTGGATAATTGCACTGTTGAGGCTTAAGAACCTGCATTGATCAATTGCTGTGGTGAGTCTGAAGACCCTGCATTTTAGCATTGCAGTGTTGAGGCTGAAGAACTGGCAGAGAAGAATTGCATTGTTGAAGAAAATTAACAACCAACAAAGTTCACTTTATTATGAAGTGGGTCTCTCATAGTATTTTCCTATGCATTGAATGGAAGGCCTGCCACAAATTTGGTCAAACGAAAATACCACTTTAAAGAGACATATATGAAGTCCTCCTAAAAATCAGTTTCCATTACAAAGGAGCGGGTCTCCTATACTTGTAATGGCCATACACTAAAGGTACTGCCACACTAAACAATCCCTCTAGCGATCACGATAACGACGCATACTAATGCGATCGCTAGCGGGATTGTTTCTATATCGCTGATAGCGGCTTAACTTAGCGATGTCGTTAAGGACGCTATCACGGTTAGCGATCTCCTTAACGACTTTAGCGGTACAAAAGTACCGCTAAATCGCTAAGAAAAGGTGCCACACTAAGCGATATATACTTACCAGCGGGGGCGCCGACGATAAAATAGGGTCCGGAACGATGTCAGCGACGAGCGAGATCACAGCAGGATCTCAGCAGGGCCACGTCGCTGGTAGATGCCGCACACAACAACATCGCTAACGGGATTGCTAAATAGTGATGTTTTTTAGCGATCCCGTTAGCGATGTTGTTTAGTGTGGCATACCCTTAAGTGCATAGGCTGAAAAACATTTTCCCCTGGGGTGGGGCACATTAACCAAGAGTGTAAATAATTGTAGTTACGGACATCCTAAACACCCTTGCAAAACAATGCAGTGGCTGTATCATCATGGAACACGTTCACCATGGTGATCTATGGGTGGTATAGGAAGAGACGTGGAGTATGGCCTGCGAACAAGGTCTTCCCAGTTTAAAGGAGCGGGTCTTCTATACTTGTAATGCCCATACACTAAGTGCATAGGCTGAAAAACATTTGCCCCTGGGGTGGGGCACATCAACCGACTGTATAAATATTTGTAGTTACGGACATCCTAAACACCCTGGCAAAACAATATAGTGGCTGTTTCATCACGGAACAAAGTCACCCTGGTGATCTAGTGGTGGTGCAGGAAGAGACGTGGAGTATGGCCTGCGAAAAAGGTCTTCCCAGTTTAAAGAAGCGGGTCTCCTATACTTGTAATGCCCATACACTAACTGCATAGGCTAAAAAACATTTTCCCCTGGGGGGGACTCCTCAACATGCAGTGTAAACATTTTTGTAACGTGCATCAAAACACCCTTGTAAAACAATCTAGTGGCTGTTTCATCATGGAACACGGTCACCCTGGTGTTCTAGTGGTGTTGTCTGAAGAGACATGTAGTATGGCCTGCCAAAAAGGTCTTCCCAGTTTAAAGGAGCGAGTCTCTTATACTTGTAATGCCCATACACTAAATGCATAGGCTGAAAAACATTTTCCCCTGGGGGGACACCTCAACATTTTAGGAACGGGCATCAAAACACCCTAGAAAAAATTTCTACTGGCTGTTGCATCACGGACCACGGTCACCCTCCTGTTATAGTGGTGGTACATGAGGAGGATGAGAAGGAGGAGGATAATAACACACCAAATAGCCAAAGTCAGGAAGTGCATATCCATGTTTGGGTGTGAAGAGGTGCATGGTAATACACCTCCAAAAAAATACACTGTATTGGAGTTTACGTTTCTCTGTTATCATTCAGTGGTGTACAGAAGTCGGCCGCAGTCCAGGCCTTGTTCATTTTTATAAGAGTCAGCCTGTCAGCATTTTCAGTTGACAGGTGGATGCACTTATCAGTTATTATTCCACTAGTGGCACTAAATACCCGCTCTGACAAAACACTAGCGGCAGGGCAGGGCAGGACCTCCAAGGTCATGCCACATGTCCAGCTTGGATACCCAATAATTAAAAGCCACAGAGGAATCAGGGAGGATGTTCGTACGGTCAGCAAGGTACTGTCACGCTGTCTCTGTATACAGGAGGACCGGGGTCTGTGCTGACCCTAAGCTGGGGTCCTGACTAATCCCTCTACCTGGAGGTACTGTTGATGGTACGAGGTCCAGGCCGCCAGCGTAACCCTATCTCCTGTGAATCCCTAACCACTGTAATCTAGTCCTGAGAAGGACCCTGATTACCACCACAGGGAACAGGAAGGTAACTGCCTTCACACACAGTATAAGACGAACGAGACAGTACAAGGGGTAAAATAAAAGACCACCTTGCATACAAAACTATCACTACAGAGGGAACACCAACGGGTAAGGAGATAAATAATAAAGCGAGGAGAGGAGAAAACCACAACAGGTACGCTTAGCTTTAGACTTCTCAATACGATCCGCTCTGCTGGTCTGCATGAATGCTTTCACCGACACTTCCCCAGCAGACAGGCAGGTATATGAAGGAAACCAATTACCACAACATTAATTAGAGCTGAGCGAGGCTGGTCTAGTCCAGCACAGAGAGAGGAAGAATTAACTCCCTCAGTGTCTAAAAACACCCAGCACCAGAACCTCAGCTGTGATAAGTCAGGGTGTGCAATCGCGACGATCTTCGCAGTGACACACCCGTGACAGTACCCCCCCTTCTACGAGGGGCCTCCGGACCCTCAGGGCCGGGTTTATCTGGGTGAGTAGTGTGGAAGGCCCGAACCAATCGGTCTGCGTTAATATCCGACGCAGAAACCTACGTCCTCTCCTCAGGACCATACCCCCTCCAATGAACAAGGTACTGAAGGGACCGGCGATTCAGACGTGAATCGATGACTCTCGACACCTGGAACTCCAAGTTACCATTGACCACCACAGGAGGAGGAGGTAAAGGTGAAGGTATCACCGACGCCACATACCTCTTAAGCAACGATCTGTGGAACACATTATGAATTTTAAATGTAGGAGGGAGGTCAAGACGGAATGCAACCGGATTAATTATAGCACTGATCTTGTATGGCCCGATGAACCTGGGACCCAGTTTCCAGGAGGGAACCTTAAGTTTTATATTTTTGGTAGACAACCATACCAGATCGTTCACACTTAGGTCCGGACCAGACACTCTCCTCCTATCAGCCATACGTTTGTATCGGTTCCCCATAGTACTCAGATTAATCAGCACTCCTCTCCACACTGAAGCAAGTGACGACGAAAATCGTTCCTCCTCAGGAACCCCAGAAGAGCCCCCCCTATTGAAAGTACAAAACTGGGGGTGAAAACCATATGCCCCAAAAAACGGGGACTTACCAGTGGACTCGCTCCGCCTATTATTTAGAGCAAATTCCGCCAGAGGCAAGAAAGAAGCCCAGTCCTCCTGGTTCTCTGACACAAAACACCGGAGATATGTCTCCAAGCTCTGGTTCAGACGCTCTGTCTGACCATTGGTCTGCGGGTGAAAAGCCGATGAAAATGACAACTGCATCCCCCGCCGTGTACAAAATGCTTTCCAGAATTTGGACACAAACTGAGACCCCCGATCCGACACCACATCGGAGGGTACCCGTGAAGCCTTACAATCTCCCCAATAAACACCTGCGCAAGAGTTTTAGCATTAGGAAGAGCAGGAAGAGCGATAAAATGTGCCATCTTGCTGAACCTGTCCACTACAATGAGTATGACTGTTTTACCCGAAGATGGCGGGAGGTCCGTAATGAAGTCCATAGACAGATGAGTCCACGGACGCTCCGGGATCTTCAAAGGTAAGAGGGTCCCCGACGGACGGGTATGTGGGGTCTTAGAGCGCGCACAAACCTCGCAGGACGCGACAAAAGTTACCACCTCCTTATGTAAGTTAGGCCACCAAAACCGACGGAGAGGAGATCCTCAGTTGCTTTACTCCCTGGGTGTCCTGCCAAAGCTGAATTATGGTGTGCCTCGATCACCTTTTGTCGCAACTGATTTGGAACAAACAGTCTCCCTGGAGGTCCTACAGGGGCGTCCCCCTGAGCCTCCAATACCTCCTCCTCAAGCTCAGAGCATACTGCCGACACCACCACCCCCTCCTGAAGGACCGGAACCGGGTCCTCCGTATTCCCAGCCCCTGGGAAACAGCGAGATAAGGCATCCGCCTTAACATTTTTTGAGCCAGGACGATATGTGACGACAAAATTAAACCTGGTAAAAAACAACGACCACCTAGCTTGTCTAGGATTCAGACGTTTAGCGGACTCTAAATATAGCAGGTTTTTGTGATCGGTAATGACGGTGACCGGGTGGACTGCCCCCTCCAAAAAATGACGCCACTCCTCAAAAGCCAACTTAATGGCCAAGAGTTCCCTATTGCCGACATCATAATTCCTCTCAGCGGACGACAATTTTTTAGAGAAGAAGGCGCACGGATGCCATTTACCAGGGGACGAACCTTGTGACAATACTGCTCCCACCCCTACCTCGGAAGCGTCCACCTCAACAATGAACGGCTGTGACGCATCAGGTTGAATAAGTATGGGTGCTGAAGCAAAACATTTTTTCAAAGAGGAAAACGCTTGACAAGCCTTGTCAGACCACTTTGAAAAATCCGTCCCTTTTTTAGTCATGTCTGTGAGAGGTTTAACTATGGACGAAAAATTACGAATGAACTTCCGGTAGTAGTTAGCAAACCCCAGGAAACGTTGTAATGCCTTAAGATCCTCTGGCAGATCCCACTCAAGAACTGCCCGCACTTTCCCAGGGTCCATACGAAAACCGGATGCTGACACCAGGAACCCTAAAAACTGAAGTTCCTGTATGGCGAACACACACTTCTCCCATTTGGCGTACAGTTTATTATCCCGCAAGATCTGTAACACCTGCCTAACATGCTCCTGATGAGACACAAGATCTGGCGAGTAAATTAAGATATCATCCAGATATATGACCACAAACTGTCCCATTAGGTGGCGAAAGATGTCATTTACAAAGTGTTGAAACACCGCCGGGGCAATACTCAGACCAAATGGCATGACAAGGTTCTCATAATGCCCCTCCGGAGTGTTAAACGCCGTCTTCCACTCATCCCCCTCCTTCATCCTAATCAGATTGTACGCCCCCTGAGATCCAACTTAGAGAACCATTTGGCACCCACGACTGTTATGTTTCGGTAGCTGAGGAGTGCAGGTAAAAAAGGCAATACACCAGAGCAGTTGGAATCTATGAGATTGCAGTACCCTGATAACCACCACAACTAGAGGCAGCCGTGGAGCGTTCCTACGTTGGTCCTAGACGCCTCGTCACAGCCTGAGAAACTAACTACACCTAAAGATAGAAATAGGAAAGCTATCTGCCCCGGAGCAGAACCCCAAAGATAATAGAAAGCCCCCAAACATGTAATGGCGGTTAGACAAGATGAAATACTGACACAGAAAGAAAATAGTATGAGCAAACGCTGGGGCCCAAACTAACTAATAGAAAAGGATAGGAAGGGTACTTACTGCAATCCCAGAAAACCCTGAAAAGGCACCAACTCTACTAATTTCAAAAACACCTGAGATCACACGACCTCTCCACCTAAATTAGTTCACTGGTGTAACAAAATCAAAACAGCAGCCACTGAAAAAACTGGAAAAAGCAAAAGTACAAACATCAGTGGCTGAACAAAACTGAGAGGGCAGAAGCCCCCGGAGGGGACCAGAAGGCCCCCACAGAAGTGCAGGACAAAATGCAAAAATCAGCACAAAACACAAAAGAAGAAAATGTCTTATCTGTAGCAGGAGATGCAGACACGACACAGCAGGCTACAAGGGAAACTGGAATAAAGGATTCAGACCAGAACAATTGATCACCGGCAACCCTGATGGGAAGGTGACTTCCTTATATAAGACCAGTCAGTAACACCTGATTCCCATCCTCACAATCTTCACTGGACAGACTAGCACCGCTTGTAACCACCAGAGGGAGCCTCTGCTCAGAACTCATCTCAAACCCATTCACAACAGTACCCCCCCCTTGAGGAGGGGTCACCGAACCCTCATTTGAGCAACCAGGTCGGTCAGGATGAGTTCTATGATACGCACGGATAAGTCTCCTAGCATGGATGTCCGAAGCAAACACCCAAGAATTGTCTTCCTGACCATAACCTCTCCATTTAACCAAATACTGGAGTTTCCGTCTAGAAAAACGAGAATCTAATATTTTCTCAACCACATATCCAGATTGCCCTCAACCAAAACAGGGTCAGGAGGCACAGCAGCAGGAACCACTGGCTCAACAAACCTCTTCAACAAGGACTTGTGGAACACGTTATGGATCTTAAATGTCCCTGGAAGAAGCAAACGAAAAGAAACAGGATTAATAATCTCCATGATCTTATAAGGTCCAATGAACCTAGGCTTAAATTTAGGAGATGCTACTCTCATAGGAATATTCTTTGAGGACAACCAGACCAAGTCCCCCACTTTAAACCGAGGACCATCAGTCCTATGCCGGTTAGCAAACCGCTGGGCCTTCTCCTGAGAGAGGGACAACCTCTCCACTACCTGGTCCCAAATCAGTTGCATACGCTCCACAACAGAGTCAACACCTGGACAGACAGAAGCCTCCGTCTGTCCTGAAGAAAATCGAGGGTGAAACCCAGAATTACAGAAAAACGGAGACATCAAAGTGGCAGAGCTAGCCCTATTATTAAGAGCAAACTCAGCCAAAGGCAAAAAAGAGACCCAGTCATCCTGATCAGCAGACACAAGCATCTTAGATAAGTCTCCAATGTCTGGTTTGTTCTCTCAGTTTGACCATTGGTCTGAGGATGAAATGCCGAGGAGAAAGACAATTGAACACCCAGTTTAGAACAAAAAGTCCTCCAAAATCTGGAAACAAACTGGACTCCTCTGTCAGACACAATGTTCTCAGGAATGCCGTGTAAACGAACCACGTGCTGAAGGAACAACGGCACCAATTCAGAGGAGGAAGGCAACTTAGGTAATGGCACAAGATGTATCATTTTTGGAAAACCTATCACAAATTACCCAGATGGTGGTCATTCTCTGAGAAACAGGAAGGTCGGAAATGAAATCCATAGAGATATGGGTCCATGGTCTCTTGGGCACAGGCAATG
This sequence comes from Oophaga sylvatica, assembly GCA_033576555.1. Classification (NCBI taxonomy): domain Eukaryota; kingdom Metazoa; phylum Chordata; class Amphibia; order Anura; family Dendrobatidae; genus Oophaga; species Oophaga sylvatica. Next base: position 826,519,900 of record JARQOD010000001.1, on the reverse strand, counting down.
GCATCAACAAACCACTAGAGCGAGAGCAAGGCTTGGAGCGAGAGCAAGTCCCGCAGGACTGCACAAATTCCCTGACATCACGAGACAAGGTAGGCCACCAAAAGGACCGACTAACCAAGTCTCTGGTACCAAAAATTCCGGGATGCCCAGCCAAGCGGAACAATGAATCTCAGACATCACACTCTTTTTCCACTGGTCCGGGACAAACAATTTTCCAACAGGGCAGCACTCGGGCCTATCCTCCTGACACCCCTCCAAAGCAAGTCTCAAATTGGGCGAGATGGCGGAAAGAACTACACCCTCTTTCAAAATAACAGAAGGATCAGATAACTCAGGAGAGTCCGCAAGGAAACTCCTCGAGAGGGCATCCGCCTTAACATTCTTAGTGCCAGGAAGAAAGGAAACCACAAAATTAAAACGTGTGAAAAACAAGGCCCACCTGGCCTGTCTAGGATTGAGTCGCTTGGCAGATTCCAGATAGACCAGATTCTTATGGTCCGTAAGGACCACCACCTGATGTTTGGCTCCCTCCAGCCAATGTCTCCACTCTTCAAAAGCCCACTTCATGGCCAATAACTCCCGATTACCCACGTCATAATTACGTTCAGTAGGAGAAAATTTTCGAGAGAAAAAGGCACAAGGGTTACTTTTAGAGGTCTCTGGATCTTTTTGGGACAAAACGGCACCTGCCCCAATTTCAGAGGCATCAACCTCCACCTGAAATGGCAGAGAAACATCAGGCTGCCGTAGAACAGGAGCAGAAGTGAATCTCTGCTTAAGTTCCTGAAATGCAGAGACTGCCTCAGGAGGCCAATTCACCACATCAGAACCCTTTCTGGTCAAATCAGTTAATGGTTTAACAATAACCGAGAAATTACCAATAAATTTACGATAAAAATTGGCAAAACCCAAAAATCTCTGAAGAGCCTTTAATGAAGTAGGTTGGACCCAATCACAGATGGCCTGAACCTTGACCGGGTCCATTTCAATAACAGATGGGGACAAAATGAATCCCAGAAATGAGATCCTCTGTACGCCAAAAAGACACTTTGATCCCTTCACATACAGAGCATTCTCTCTCAAAATCTGGAATACAGTTCGAACATGTTTCACATGAGAGTCCCAGTCATTAGAAAAAATCAAGATATCATCCAAATAAACAATCAGAAATTTGTCCACAAAATCCCTGAAAATGTCATTCATGAAGGACTGGAAGACGGAAGGAGCATTAGTGAGCCCAAAGGGCATCACAGGTACTCAAAATGCCCTTCAGGGGTATTGAATGCCGTCTTCCATTCATCCCCGTGCTTAATGCGAATAAGGTTATACGCCCCCCTGAGGTCAAGCTTGGTAAACCAAGTAGCGTTTTTCACCCTGGAAAACAGGTCAGAAATCAAGGGTAACGGGTATTGATATTTCACAGTAATATTGTTCAAGAGACGATAATCAATACACGGCCTTAATGAACCATCCTTTTTGGCCACAAAGAAAAAACCGGCACCTAAGGGTGAAGAGGATGGTCTGATATGACCCTTCTCCAATGATTCCTTGATATAAGACCGCATAGCGTCATGTTCAGGTACAGACAAGTTAAAAAGGCGACCTTTAGGGAATTTACTACCCGGCACTAATTCAATAGCGCAGTCATAGCTCCTATGGGGAGGCAAGGATGCAGATTTACTTTCGCTAAACACATCAGAAAAATCAATCAAAAAGTCAGGAACATCCTGAGCCTGGGGGAGGCAGAAAAAACAGGAGTGTTGGTATTAACACATTGGCAGCCCCAACTGGTTACAGACACAGATTTCCAATCCAAAACAGGATTATGAGACTGTAACCAAGGGAAACCCAGCACGATAATGTCATGCAGATTATACAGAACCAAAAATTTGCAGCACTCCTGGTGATCAGGTTCAACCCTCATTATCACCTGAGTAGAAAACTGGGGTTTATTCTCAGCCAAAGGGGTAGAATCGATCCCCAGTAGGGGAATAGACTTCTGTAGGGGTATCAAGGGAAACCCACAACGTTTAGCAAAATCATAATCCATCAGGTTAATAGCTGCTCCAGAATCAACGAAAGCCTGAGCAGAAAATGAGGACAGAGAGCATATCAGAGTGACAGTTAATAAAAACTTAGTCTGAACACTACCCAAGACAACTGAGCGTGCAAAACGTCTTCCCCGCTTAGGGCAGACTGAAATAGCATGAGAGGCATCACCACAGTAGAAACATAACCCATTGCGCTTTCGAAACTCATGACGCTGTGCCCCAGACACCACTCTATCACACTGCATGGGTTCAGAAGCTGGTTCACAAGGCAACACCATTCCACGCATACTTCTCCGCTCACGCAAACGTCTGTCAATTTGAATCGCTAATGACATAGAATCATTGAGACCAGAGGGGACAGGGAATCCCACCATAACATCCTTTACATTATCTGACAGACCCTTCCGGAAAAGGGCTGCCAAAGCGTCGTCATTCCATTTGTCAGGACTGCCCACCTACGGAATCTCTGACAGTATAACTCAGCGTCATCAAGCCCCTGATTTAATGCCAACAAGGCTTTTTCAGCTTGATCAGTGACATTAGGCTCATCGTACAATAACCCCAAAGCCTGAAAAAATGCATCAACATCACTCAAAACAGGATCCCCAGGTATCAGGGAAAAAGCCCAATCCTGAGGATCGCCGCGCAGGAGAGAGATGATAATTTGAACCTGCTGCGCTGCGTTCCTGAGGACTTAGATTTTAAGGCAAAAAACAATTTACAATTATTTTTGAAATTCTGAAACTTAGCTCGATCCCCTAAAAACAAATCTGGCATGGGAATCCTAGGTTCCACAACAGGCAACCTAGCAAGATAGTAGCAATACTCTGAACCTCAGTGGCAAGCTGATCCACACGGCCAGACAACTGTGCAAACTCCATTGAGAGAAAAGATCCTCCCCAGCACCCAGAGATACAGAGGGAAAAAAAAAATGCAACAAACAGAAAAATATTCTGACAACTCTGACAACCTTTTTTCTTTCACAATATTTTTTCCCTTCTGTGAGTACCATACAATTTCAATTTTTAGGCCGGTGATACTGTTATGTTTCGGTAGCTGAGGAGTGCAGGTAAAAAGGCAATACACCAGAGCAGTTGGAATCTATGAGATTGCAGTACCCTGACTAACCACCACAACTAGAGGCAGCCGTGGAGCGTTCCTACGTTGGTCCTAGACGCCTCGTCACAGCCTGAGAAACTAACTAAACCTAAAGATAGAAATAGGAAAGCTATCTGCCCCGGAGCAGAACCCCAAAGATAATAGAAAGCCCCCAAACATGTAATGGCGGTTAGACAAGATGAAATACTGACACAGAAAGAAAATAGTATGAGCAAACGCTGGGGCCCAAACTAACTAAATAGAAAAGGATAGGAAGGGTACTTACTGCAATCCCAGAAAACCCTGAAAGGCACCAACTCTACTAATTTCAAAAACACCTGAGATCACACGACCTCTTCCACCTAAATTAGTTCTCTGGTGTAACAAAATCAAAACAGCAGCCACTGAAAAAACTGGAAAAAGCAAAAGTACAAACATCAGTGGCTGAACAAACTGAGAGGGCAGAAGCCCCCGGAGGGGACCCTGAAGGCCCCCACAGAAGTGCAGGACAAAATGCAAAAACAAGCACAAACACAAAAGAAGAAAATGTCTTATCTGTTAGCAGGAGATGCAGACACGACACAGCAGGCTACAAGGGAAATCAGTGGAATATACGAACCAGGATTCCTAAAAACCAGCGCATGAACCAATTATGATCACTCGGCAACCCTGATGGGAAGGTGACTCCCTTATATAAGACCAGTTCAGTAACACCTGATTTCCCAGTCCTTCACAATCTTCCTGGACTAACTAGCACCGCTTGTAACCACCAGAGGGAGCCATCTGCTCAGAACTCATCTCAAACCCATTCACAACACACGACCTGATTGAAGAGATCGGGAATAAGTGGGAGCGGATACGGATCTCGGACCGTAATTCGATTAAGCTCACGGAAATCGCAGGCAAGGGCGTAGGCCTCCATCTTTTTTCTTCACAAAGAAGAACCCCGCGGCCACGGGGAAGATGAAGGTCTAATATGCCCCTTAGCCAGACTCTCTGAAATATAATCCTTCATGGCCTGTCTCTCAGGACCAGAAAGGTTATACAACCTAGATTTCGGTAACTTGGCCCCAGGGAGCAAGTTAACAGAACAGTCATACTCGCGATGAGGAGGTAGTTCTTGACACCCTTTTTCCGAGAATACATCCTCAAAGTCCACCAGAAATGGAGGTAAGGCCCTAGGAGCGACCGAACCAATGACCGTATTCATGCAGTTTTTATTACAGAAATCGCTCCATTGGGTTATCTCTCTGGATTGCCAATTAATAACCGGGTTATGCTTAGTTAGCCAAGGCAGGCCCAGCACTATAGGAGTGGGAAGACCCTCCAACACATAACAAGACAACAGTTCTTTATGTAGCGCCCCCACTTGAAGATCTATGTTATGCACTGCTTGCACAAAACTTCCCTGACCGAGAGGTCTGGCGTCGATCGAGAATATGGGGACGGGTTTAGCCAACCCACTCAAACGCATACCTTGAACCCGGGCAAAGCGAGCATCCACCAGATTAGCCCCGGCCCCACTATCCAGAAGAACAGATATCCTCTCAGTTTTCGCACCCACCACCACCTCCGCCGGTACGAGAAACTGAGACGAACTTAGGGACGAAATACTTACTCCCAGATTACCGTCCACCACACAATCTGGGATCAATAGTTTTCCGGCGACTTCTCACTCTGCAAAGGACGGGATGGACACCCCCTAATAAAATGTCCCTTTTTTCCACAGAAGAAACAACTTCTTGTTTTGTGGCGCCCCACCGATCCCCTCCCCCGGAATGATGTCCTCCTAATTGCATAGGCTCCTCTGGACTGACCAGGGGAACCTCCGTATAAGGGACCCTTGAGGAAGGTGGAGTCATCACAGGGGGCGAAGTTACCCCGCACCTCTCCCGAAGACGTCTGTCAATACGAATAGCAAGGGCCATAGCGGCTTCCAGTGTCGTGGGAGGGTCATACTGCGTCAACACATCTTTTAATTTGTCAGATAAACCTTGACAAAACTGGCTCCTAAGAGCCGGGTCATTCCACTGGGTGTCCGTGGCCCACCTACGGAACTCCGAACAGAATTCCTCTGCCGGACGATCTCCCTGCTGTATCTTACGTAACTTAGTTTCAGCAAGGGAGACCCGATCCGGGTCATCATATACAAGACCCAGAGCTGCGAAAAATCTATCCACTGACTGGAGAGCCGGGGAGCCCGGGGGAAGAGAGAACGCCCAGGATTGGGGGTCCCCTTGTAGGAGTGAGATGACAATTCCCACCCTTTGATCTTCACTCCCAGATGACTGAGGTCGCAGCCGAAAGTACAATTTACATGCCTCCCGGAAAGCAAAAAATTTGTCCCGCCCTCCAGTGAACCTGTCCGGGAGAGCTACTTTAGGTTCAGGTCTGGCCTGCTCCGGGGGGTACAAAACCTTGGACTTAACGTCCCTCAGCTCCATGGACAAACTCTGCAACTGCTGAGCTAGACTGGCTACTGGATCCATGGTGGCTGGGGAGAATCTTTAGTGTGGTCGGTGAAAATGTCACGCTGTCTCTGTATACAGGAGGACCGGGGTCTGTGCTGACCCTAAGCTGGGGTCCTGACTAATCCCTCTACCTGGAGGTACTGTTGATGGTACAGAGGTCCAGGCCGCCAGCGTAACCCTATCTCCTGTGAATCCCTAACCACTGTAATCTAGTCCTGAGAAGGACCCTGATTACCACCACAGGGAACAGGAAGGTAACTGCCTTCACACACAGTATAAGACGAATGAGACAGTACAAGGGGTAAAATAAAATACCACCTTGCATACAAAACTATCACTACATAGGGAACACCAAGGGTAAGGAGATAAATAATAAAGCGAGGAGAGGAGAAAACCACAACAGGTACTCTTAGCTTTAGACTTCTCAATACGATCCGCTCTGCTGGTCTGCATGAATGCTTTCACCGACACTTCCCCAGCAGACAGGCAGGAATATGAAGGAAACCAATTACCACAACATTAATTGCAGCTGAGCGAGGCTGGTCTAGTCCAGCACAGAGAGAGGAAGAATTAACTCCCTCAGTGCCGAAAAACACCCAGCACCAGAACCTCAGCTGTGAGAAGTCAGGGTGTGCAATCGCGACGATCTTCACAGTGACACACCCGTGACAGGTACTCCTTCAATGTCTTCCCAAACTTTCCATTCCTTGTGAGACTACCCCACGACTCTGGGCCAGGGCAATGGGAGGGTCTGAGAAAGTGTCCCAGAACTTTGCCAGTATTCCCCTGCCTTTGCTGGATTGTAGTTGGGTCCCTCTTGCCTCTACTTCTTGGTTGGCCAACGAACTGTGACCTCTGTCGCCAACGTTTCAGATGGGAATTTTTTCAGTAATTCCGCAACAATAGCTCTGTGGTACTGCATCATTTTTAATACATCTATCTGACTCTGGAATAAGAGATTGCAAGTTCTCCTTGTAGCGTAGGTCTAGAAGTGCCCCAACTAGTACTGAGTGTCCGCAAACATTTTGATAATGTGAGGGTCATGGGAAAGGCAGCGCAACATAAAGTCTGCCATGTGTGCCAGACTGATAACTGGCAAGCCTTCTGTGTCCTCACCAACAGTACGACTGACCATGCTGTTCCTCCTCCTCCTCCTCCTCCCTGTCCTCAGGCCATCCATGCTGAACAGACGGTATGACAGTTGTGCTTATAGTACCATCTATAGGACAGGAAAGTAGCTCCTGTTTTTCCTCCTACTCCTCTTCCTCATTGTCAACCAATCCATGTTGGGATGACATGAGGCTAGGCTGTGTGTAATCACCCTGTATGGTTCCTTGCTCTATCTCATTGAGCTCTGCCTGCAATGCATCCTCTTTGATTGTGAGCGGAGAGCTTTTCAGAATACGGAGAAGCGGGATGGTGATACTAATTATGGCGTCATTGCCGCTCACCATCTTGGTGGACTTCTCAAAGTTTTGTAGGATGGTACATATGTCTGACATCCATGTCCACTCCTGAGGTCTTATGTGTGGAGTCTGAACTGAATACAACGGCCCTCATCTGCTCACAAATCCTTTCCAGCATATGCAGTGTAGAGTTCCAATTAGTGTTGAGCGATACGATACTGCAAATATCGGGTATCGGCCGATATTAGCTGTATCGGGCTTTCGATTCCGAGTACCGATATTTTCGTCATATCAGATACCGGAATCGGATTTGTCACTGTCACTGTGAGTGTCCGTCGGTCGGGTCTGTCAGGAGTCAGCGGCACTTACCTGGCAGAAGATCTCCGGTGGTCACGTCCTGGACTGCTTGATGGCCGCCATTATCTTCTCCCTGGCGGTCACATGCAGTTTTTCGCGATAACTGCAGTGACTGCAGGGTAATCCCGGCCGTAAAGCAGTCCGATGACGTCACCGCCGGGGAAGCAGGTAATCAGCTGTGCTGCGCCGGGATGACAGGCTCTGCCTGTCATTCTGATGTAGCAGAGCTGGATCGTCGTGGGACACTCGTTACTATGGACTGCGTCGGACATGTGGTATACTGCTGGTTTTTTTTTCATTTTTTTACAGGAGATCGATGGCGTCGCAGGATGAGACTGTAATAAAAGTAATGAAAACTGTGTTGTGTTTTTTATTAAATTAAAAATTTTTTTTATGAACATTCACCCGTCCGGGTACATCAACAATTTAACTATTTACATATTTAACTATTTACATACAGGGACCCTGTCCGGGTTATTTATAATTCTTTGGCAGGGGTGTTCCAGGTACCACCTGGTACTCTTCTGATGCTTGCCAAACATCCGAGACACCAAGGACCACCAGGACCTGATGACGTCGTGTGGCCTGTACAGTCAAGTCATGACCCGCCATCTGTGTCTGTGTGGCCACCTCTTTCATCTCCCTCCGGGTCTGGAGCCCTATGTCCCGGACTGAACGAACCCCAGGGGGCCTAACAGGCGCCGGGTACGGGCCAGCTATAGTTATCATGTCCATAGCTGGGGCTGCTGAGGAGACCACTGAGGGAGGCTGGGGAGATTTACGGCATGGGGTGGGCACTTGTGCAGAGGCCTGGATGTGGGAGGCTGAAGGCTCCGAGGGTCTCACAGGTTCCTGACACTCTGGGGAGTCGGGGTCGCACCTGGTAACATTTAGGGCGTACCATCCATTGTAACCCCAGTGTCGGGTGTAAGTCACCAAGTCTCCTGGCAACAGGTCCCTCCCCGGGTGTCCTTCTGGGAGGTGAGCCTCCACGTCCCGCCGGGTCACAAACACTTCTAAATAAAGTCCAGGCTCCCGGATGAAGCCCCAACCACCTTTCAATTTAAAGCTCCGTACTGCACCCTTACGCCGCGGCTCCCACAGGGTACCTTTATCTTTTCTCATCCGGTCCTTATCTGCCCGGTCCTTCTCCAGGTTACGTTGTCGAAGCTTTTGGGATTCTCGCTGCTCCCTTTGTCGCTCTGCTTCCCGCTCCCAACGTCTCCACTCTTCCTCCTGACGCCGGTTGTAATTCTCCTCCACCAGCATCTCCATGTCTCCACCATCAAACTGCAGCTTACGATGTCCGGTTTGCGGCAGCTCTCCTGGCGCCCCCCAGTCCTGGCGGCGCTCACCTGCGGAGGAAGCAGCCGGCTCTGGAACAGATGACAGTTGGGGCTCCGGTACAGACAGGTAGACCTCTGGTGCCTGCGCGGCCTCCTCCATGAGGACGGGTGTCGCTTCTTCTGTCTCAGCGACGGGGGCAGACAGCGGGATCTGGGGTGCTGCCGGTGCAGAGTTTTTTGCAGGAACGGGTGCCTCCACTGCGACAACGTCAACCGGATCACATTGCAAGGGCTGGGATGCCCGCACGGACTCCTCTACTAGAACGGGTGCCTCACCTTCCGGTACAGACACTTCAGGTAAGAGGGATTGGCGCCGCTCCAAGTTTAGTTTTAGGGCACGCCAGCTGGCTTCCATCCTGGCGACCTCCTCCCGGTGCCGGGCCAGGCCTCTTAGGGTATCCTCCGCTTCTTGCAGCGTAGGAGGGTTTCCAGGCCGGGTGCCCAACGGTGGTTCCGTGGCGATCGGGTAGCTTCCGTGGGGGGAGAGCTCTGACTGCTCCATCCCTTCACACTTCTGCTCGTGTCCATTAGCCATCTCTGCCAAGTCACATGTGTCATTAGCATCTGGAGAGGGCCCCTCTTTTGTAGTGAGGCGGGACCTTCGTGTTAGTTTCCGCACACTGAGGAGGATGAGGAGGCGGAACTGAAGAGCTGTGGGGCACGATCTTACATTGCAGTACCATTTAGAGTGGTCGGCCATCGTTTTTGCGCCACTGAGTGAGTGTACACCCACGAAGAGCACGCCCTTCTTCTTCACCAGTGCCTCGTCGTGACGCAGATATGGCGGAAAAATGGCAAATACATTCTCTGATGATTTTAGCAATTCTCAAGCACAAAACCAGTTCAATTCAGGCACACAGGACTCGCTTATAGCGAGCTACAGAATCCTGTTCGTGACGCCCAAGTTGAGTCGCACAGAGCCAGAGGTTTTGGGGGTACTCGGCACCGAGCCCGTCGACTTCTATGGGGTATGTCACGGCTTTACCCGGCAATTGAATCAGAGTCTATTTTACTATGTAGAAGTGTATAAACTATAAATATATGTATATATATATATGTCACAATGACATGTATATATATATATATATATATATATATATGTATTCTATGTGTGTATATTTTGTGTTTACAACGAAAGAAGGTTTTTTTTTGTTGCGATATTTTGTTCCCATAGACTTACATGGGACTTCCGGTATCGGAATCGGATATCGACGATATTTAGTGATATCGGCGATACCATTTCGATACGATATTTTTAGATATCGAGCAGTATCGCTCAACACTAGTTCCAATGCATGGGGACATCACACACCAGTCAGTGAGCCAGAAGCTGCAAACGCTGCTGAAGCACGTAAAGGGTGGCTGAAGCTGTAGCTGACTTTCTAAAATGGGCACACAGGAGGCGTACCTTCACAAGCAGATCCAGCAGCTCTGGGTAGGCTTTGAGAAACGCTGAACCACCAGGTTAAGCACATCGACCAGGCATGGTATGTGTGTGAGCTCGCCTCGCATCAGAGCCTCCACAAGGTTACGGCCATTGTCACACACCACCATGCCTGGTTGTAGGTTCAGCGGTGTGTCAGTCACATATCTGCCTGCTCTTTCAGAGCTGTCCACAACTCTTCAGCATTGTGAGGTTTGTCACCTAAGAATATTAGCTTCAGCACAGCCTGTTGATGCTTGGCTGAGGCAGTGCTGCAGTGCTTCCAGCTTGCGACTGATGTGGTCATTTCAGAGATGCAGGCTGAAGAGGAGGAGTAGGAGGAGGATGATGACATGCAAGAACTGTAGACTGTGGGGGCAACCCTGATTGAGCTAGGGCCCGCAATTGCAGGGTGGAGACCCGAGCTCCCGCCGAATAATACCGTAAATGCTTGGTGCTCGCCAAGTACACTGAGTACAGTGATACTTGGGCGAGTAACGAGTAGTTGCAAGCTCGTTTGCTCATCAATAGTTATGACCTAACCTTGGTCCACCAGAGAATCCTTGTCTGAGACACTTTGGACCTGATGTGGGTACATGCCCCAGTAATTTAACTTTATGGAAATCTGTCACCAGCTTTATGTTTCTTAATCTGAGGGCAATATAAATTACAGTCAGAAAACTGATTTATAGTTTTCTATAGGCAGATAGCCAACAATCAGTAGGGAGGTGAGGGCAGACAGAGCTCCTGAATATCGAGGACTACATAGAGGGAACTCATCACTGAGAGGACTAGCAAAGCTTGAGCAGAGAAAATAATTTTTTACCAAAACTACAAAAAGAAACCTAGTGATTGACCCAGAGTTAGAAACTGTTTTTTTTCGCCTACTTTATTCTGCTCTGAGATGGGGCAGCATAAACCTTGAGGTGACAGATTCTCTTTAAGCGATGTGGGAGTCCATCAGAGACCTGTCATGGTGACCATAAATGTAAGAGAAAAGTTAACAAATCTACCTACAGAACATGGCAAGGAAAAGAGCAATTTCAACATGAACAAAACTAGTTTCTATTGCAAAAGGAGGCTTATTCCTTTGTTTACATAGATAATAACATATGCATTTTATGGTGGTCGGAAGAATAACAGAATAAACAAGTATTTATCTCTTGTGTATGACTCATGCTATCAAACATAGTTTAATACTCTTATGAGCAGCATGAGACTGTTGACCTCATTCACACACAAGTGAATAGAGGAAATAGTTATGTGGTTGACAAAAGTATTTGGCAAAAACTGAAATAAACAAAGCTATTTCCATGAAATTAATATGACTTCAACTGTTTCTGATGAAATTATGTGTTCAATATAGAATTTTAAAATCATGATGTAGTCACATACTGTACAGTGTTTTTCTGGTTATTACCTTCTTTTCCACTGAAAAGAAGAAAGGAATTTTCCACAATAATACATTTCAATTTTGGTTAAGTAATATTTCTCTGAGACATATACACATTAAATGTGTACACTGTGTCATGTATATTCTATATTGCCTAACATGTATATGTGCCTCTTGCATTAACATATAAAAAACACGTGCTTCCTACAACACAATCCCAGTCTGTAGTATCAGCTGCTCTGCTACCACTTCTTCTGTACATATAAATGCTTAATATTATATACTTTTATATTTCTATCAATTGATTTATCTCAGATTAGAAAATAACATTTATATACCGGAGCAGGATATTCTAGCACATTGTCTATATAAAGTAATATATTCCAAACATTAGAATGTAACATACAAGAAACCTGTTAGTAAAAAATGCAATATTTACCTATAGCCATAGTGCTAATCTGAAGGTAAATACCAGACGAAACATGTGCAAAAGTGTAATTGGATAAGCGGCTGCAGGGAAAAAATTAAGCTATATTCCCCTACAGCTGCTCACTTCCAGTCATTGGGCCGGTGTCGGGGCATTAAAAAGTCAGTACTCACTAAATTGTGAGCGATCTGTAATCACTCCCTGTGATCATTGGCAGGCATTGTGCCCAATACATATACTGCATGCAGAGGTCACATACAGAGTGAAATTAACATTGTGTATTTCCCAAAAGTGACAAATGCTTAACAAGTGCTTATTCAAACACACCATATAGCGGTAATATTTTACTGCAATTCCAAGTACAAATCGCAGGTCTCATGATCTGAACCAACAGCCTCCTGAATAGAGATGAGCGAATTTGTTTGGATTTTGGCCCCGTATCTGATTTTGACATATTCGGACCATATTTGAACATTATTCGTGCCGAATGTATGTCTTATGATCAGTTCCGAACATATTCGGAAATTTTCACTCCCATTGACTCTAATGACGTTCGGATGTATTCAACGAATATTGCAAAAACAATATTCGAGACCGATCATATTCTGAACCGAATCCAAACAAATTCGTCATCTCTACTCCTGAGTCCTGAGTCCTGAACTGTTAGTTTTGCTCAGCAGAACGGCGGACGGGTCAGGAACCGCAAAATACATCCTGCATGTAATGTTGTTACTAAGCTCTAATAATGCTTCTACTATTGGGATTCCATTACACTAGTTTATTTTTCACTTATTTAGCAGTAAATTCTTAAAATAGCAAGAAAAATATTATAATTATATGAATAGTTGAGTTTATTATTTGCATTTATATTTTACCCAGATCCTTTAAACAGACAATAACATTTCTCTTAAACATACCGGTATACACAAAAATTATGTACAATGTGTATATGGATAGTCTATATTTCCATATATAAAACATACGTGCAGCCAACAACATAAGCCCAGTCTGTAGTATCAGATGCTCTGCTACCACTTCTTCTGTATATATAAATACCTTCTATTACATAGAGTATATTCTTTGTATTTATTATTAGTTGATTTAGGTTAGATTAGAAAATGAAATGTACAATTCGGAGTAGGATACTACGGAGCATTGTCTATATAAAGCAATTTATCGCAAGAATGTAACATACAATGAGTGCGAGGTCTGATACATAATAATTATATATGTCTGAAAATATGATAATATTTTGATAATACATATCATGATAATATATGCAAAATATATGATTATGCCATAGTACAGCCATAATAAGATACACACAAAAAAATACATACACATGAAGAATGTATTACTGCAAAAATGAAGTACTCCTCAAATCATCTTACCTTTACAGGATCAATATCTAAGACTGATTCAGGCTTCCGCTTCACAATAATGGGCTTCTCGTTCTTCAGTGAGAACATGGTCACCTCATTTGAAGGGTGGTATTGGTAAAGTAAATGTACTTGAGAACTGCACTGGTCAACAAATAGGCAAGCCAATAGTAGCTATGCAGTAATGTGAGAATAGAAGCAGGTGGCACAATTCTGTAGTCTCTCTACACTAACGAGCCCACAAGCATGTTGGCACTGTGTGACAGCTCAGCGTCTGAGCCACACGCAAAATACACCATCTCAGGGAAAACGACAATTCTTAATAATGTGGAAATCTCACACTGGCACCAGGAATTTTACACGGACATATCTTTTGAAGCTAAGCTTTTACCATCTGTTCTCTCTTTTATCGGCAAACCTTGAAATCTTGTAAATCCTGTGTGTTCTTGTATGTACATGTCCTTGGGAGTTTACGCTCTTAAGGCACTCATTGTTTCTGAAATGAAAACTAGATCAAGTATGTTTGTCAGAGATAAAAATCACAAAAAATAAAAAGAGTGCTCTTCAACCTATTCAATACAAATAAAAGTTAACAATCGTACATGGTCCATGGCCATTTTTTACTTAATAAGTATAAACATTTTAGAGACCTTTAGAAAGGGCATTAAATCTATTTTTGCTATAGTGGTAAACTACAATCTATATTACGTGTGTTTAGAGATTAGAACATTTCTCAAAATATTAAAAACAAAGAATGCTGTCCTTAAAAAACTATTCACACCCCATGTACTTTTCCACATTTGTTCATGTTACATCCACAAACGTGAATGTTTTTTTATTAGGATTTCATGTGATATGCCAACACAGAGTAGCAAGTATTTGTGAAGTGTAAAGGAAATGGTATATGATTTTTTAATTATTTAAAAAATATATATCTGAAAATTGTGACGTGCATTTGTATTCAGCTCCCTGTAGTCTTATACCCCTAAATAAATTTGTGAGCGACCAATTGCCTCCAGAAGTCACATAATCAGTAAGTTGAGTCCACCTGTCTGTAATTTATTCTCAGTATAGCTACAGCTGTTCTGTGAGGACTCAGACATATGTTTGAGAAAATGAGGGGTCAAACAGCATCATGAAAACCAAGGAACACACCAGACAGGACAGGGATAAAGTTGCAGAAAATAGAAAAGCAGGGTTAGGTTTTAAAAATTAGCCCAAGCTCTGAACATCTCATGAAGCACTGTTTAATCCTCATCCAAAATGGTAGCACTATGGCACAACTGCAAACCTCCCAAAACATGACTGTCCGCCTAAACTGCCATTGCAAGCAAGGAGAGCACTAATTAGAGAAAGCAGCCTAGAGGCCCAAGGTCACTCTGGAGGTTACTGTACGGTTCGGTACCCTGAACATCATTGTTTCCTATGCTCGCTGTGACAAATCAAGAAACACCGGCAGCTCTGATCGGTGGTAAGATCGTTGCGGCCGGTCAGAGAGCTGCGGTTCCCAAGCTGTCAGATAATAGCATGTGAGCCAGCAGCTGTGACTCATTGTAAAAAAGGTTACCCCAAGTCACAGTCATCAGCTACTCTCATCATCCCACTCCTGCTGTTGCTGGTAGCAAGGCTGATGAGAGTATTCAACAGCCGGCGCTTGAACAATAATAAATAAATGACATAGGGTCTCTTCTATTTTTGATAACTAGTGCAGGCAAAACCGAGACATGCGGGCTGCAATCCTCAGCTGTCAGCTTTATCATAGCTAGTTATCAAAAATAAGGAGTCACATGCTTTTTTTAAATTATTTAAATGACGCGTGTGGGGTCTGGCACGCGTCATCTCCCTGCAGCAGAAGTACCACTGCAGCAAAAGTACAGTGAAGCTGCAGTTATTTCAACGGCTGACAATTAACATCCATCTCCTCTCTTCACACAGGTACAATCTCTACAACCTCTGCTTGCTGGGATCTGACTTTTACTACTGTGCAACCTTTCCCTTTTAAATGGTACAATCTCTACAACCTCTGCTTGCTGGGATCTGACTTTTACTACTGTGCAACCTTTCCCTTTTAAATGGTACAATCTCTACAACCTCTGCTTGCTTGGATCTGACTTTTACTACTGTGCAACCTTTCCCTTTTAAATGGTACAATCTCTACAACCTCTGCTTGCTGGGATCTGACTTTTACTACTGTGCAACCTTTCCCTTTTAAATGGTACAATCTCTACAACCTCTGCTTGCTGGGATCTGACTTTTACTACTGTGCAACCTTTCCCTTTTAAATGGTACAATCTCTACAACCTCTGCTTGCTGGGATCTGACTTTTACTACTGTGCAACCTTTCCCTTTTAAATGGTACAATCTCTACAAACCTCTGCTTGCTGGGATCTGACTTTTACTACTGTGCAACCTTTCCCTTTTAAAATGGTACAATCTCTACAACCTCTGCTTGCTGGGATCTGACTTTTACTACTGTGCAACCTTTCCCTTTAAATGTGCCTGCTGAATGTTTGCTAAATTAATTTGTTGCATTGTATTCAATACTTACTGCTGTATAGCCATGCTGGGGCCAGTAGAGATGCTATCAGGTGTAAGGTGTTACCAGCATATGGATGCAGCCAGGCCCTGTGCCTTTGATTGTCTATCCTCCCCTGGTGTGCTGGGCAGCTGCTAATTTATCCAAAGCAGCTACCACAACTCCTCCCACCTGATCCTCTACT
Source organism: Oophaga sylvatica (assembly GCA_033576555.1). NCBI lineage: Eukaryota > Metazoa > Chordata > Amphibia > Anura > Dendrobatidae > Oophaga > Oophaga sylvatica. Next base: position 826,503,829 of record JARQOD010000001.1, on the reverse strand, counting down.
CAGTCCTATATATTCAGTAGCAGCCTAAGGGGGGCACGCGTGTGGGGTCTGGCACGCGTCATCTCCTGCAGCAGAAGTACCACTGCAGCAAAAGTACAGTGAAGCTGCAGTTATTTCAACGGCAGTTAGTCACGGCAGGAGTCAGGACCCCACACTATGGGTATGTCTGCTGAGTAAGCACTTCCAATTACTTGTACCTGGCTTTTCTATTTACCATCTCACTCTTTCACCATGTTTACATATGCCTTCACAGTGTTTGCTCCGTTAATCCTCTCTCTCCTTCGCTATCCCCAAACCCCAGCACCTAATCAAATAATCATCTCCCCTTCCCTCCTTCCTCCCCACCTGTCCTCCTCTGCTGACCTGCTCCTCAACCTCAAATCTGTCCTAATAAAACACAAAAACAAGCTTCCCTCTCTCCTTCTCCCACCTGCTCTCCCTTTCTCTGCTCCTCCTCACTGCTGGTGACATATCTCCCAATCCTGGACCTCCACAGTTCATACCCACCATTAGTATCCTTCCTACCGCTCCCTATCTAATAGGAACTACCGCAATCTTTCCAACGTAAAACCTGTGCCATTGACACCCACCCCCCTGCTCCCTCTCTCTGGAGCACTTGGAATGCCCGCTCCATCTGCAATAAGCTTCATGTGATTCATGACCTCTTTCTCTCTCTTAATCTTGCTTTCCTTGCCCTCACAGAAACATGGCTGACACCCTCTGACACCGCCCCCCCTGCTGCGCTGTGTTACGGTGGCCTCCAATTCACCCACACTCCGCCCTGGAAAACAGACATGGTGGAGGAGTGGGTGTTCTCCTTTCCTCTAACTGCAACTTTAACCAATCCCATCTCTTCCCTCCCTAATCCTCCCTTCCTTTGAAGTCCACTCTGTCCGCATCTACTCTCCTCCAACCTCCAAGTGGCCGTCATATACCGACCTCAGGCCCGCCCGCTCCCTTCATCGACCAATTCACTACCTGGCTTCTTCACTTTCTCTCCACTGACATCCCCACCATCATCATGGGTGACTTCAACATCCCCACTGATACCCTTCAGTCAGCAGCCCAAACTTCTGTCCCTTACTTCATCCTTTGGACTTGCTCAGTGGTCCTCCTCAGCCACCCACACGGATGGTCATACATTAGACTTGGTCTTCACCCGCCTCTGCTCTCTATCTAACTTCACCACCTCCCCTCTCCTCTATCCGACCACCATCTACTCACTTTCTCACCCCTGTCCTCCTCTCCTGTCACCCATGTCCAGCAACACGTGCACCCCCGCAGACACCTTGCACACCTAGACATCCACACACTCTCTGACTCTATTCTTTCACTGGCATCAATATCCTCACTCCACGATACAGACAGTGCCACTGCTTTCTCAATGCCACTCTCACATCGGCTATTGACACGGTCGCCCTCTCGTTCATGGCAGAGTGCGACGTACCAACAGACAACCTTGGCACAATAACACCACTAAAAAGCTCCGGCAAGTGTCCAGGATTACAGAGCGGCGTTGGAAAAAAACAAATTCGCAAGACGACTTCACTGCATTCAAACAAGCAACACTCTCTTTCAAATCTGCCCTCACCTCTGCTAAACAGGCCTACTTCACAACCCTCGTATCTTCCCTATCCTACAACCCAAACAGTTATTCAAACTTTTAACTCCCTCCTCCCCCCCCACTGCCCCCTCCTACCTCCTCATCTCTGCTGAGGACTTTGCCACACACTTCAAAATAAGATCGACCAAACAAGGCAAGTCTTCATTGTTCAACCACCTCAACCACTTTGTATACCAGACCAATGCCCCAACCCCATAACCTCCCTCTCCAACATAACTGAAGGGGAGCTTAATTGTTTCTCTCCAAATCGCACCCCACAACCTGTGCACTTGACCCCATCCAACCCACCTCCTCCCCAACCTCACCACCACTATTATCCCATCCCTAACCCACCTCTTAACCTATCACTAACTTCCGGTACCTTCCCTTGGCTTTCAAGCATGCCACAATCACGCCTATTCTTAAAAAGCCAACCCTCGACCCAACCGCTATGTCCAGCTATCGCCCAATATCGCTGCTCCCATTCGCTTCCAAACTCCTGGAGCTGCATGTCCACGCTGAGCTTTCCTACCACTTCTCTTCTAACTTGCTCTTTGACACTCTACAATTGGTTTCCGCCCCCATCACTCCACTGAGACAGCCCTGACCAAAATTACTAATGACCTACTTACAGCCAAGCGAACAGACAATACTCTATACTCCTGCTTCTTGACCTGTCCCCTGCTTTTGACACAGTTTACCACTGCCTTCTACTACAGATTCTTTCCTCCTTTGGCGTCAAAGACCTCGCCTATCCTGGATCTCTTCATACCTTTCCAACGCACATTCAGCGTCTCCCACTCACACACTACCTCTCGTCCCACCCTCTCTCCGTTGGAGTCCCCCAAGGATCTGTTCTAGGACCCCTACTCTTCTCAATCTATACACTTGGCCTGGGGCAACTCATAAAGTCCACGGATTCCAGTACCACTTTACGTGATGACACTCAGATCTACCTCTCTGGCCCAGGCATCACCTCTTGCTATCAGAATCCCGGAGTGTCTATCAGCCATATCCTCCTTCTTCTCCTCCCGCTTCCTCAAACTCAATGTGGACAATCTGAACTCATAATCTTTCCCCCATCCCACAGATCTTCCTTACCTGACCTATCTATCACAATTAACGACATCACGCTTTCCCCCGTACCAGAAGTCCGCTGCCTCGGAGTAACCCTTGACTCTGCCCTGTCCTTCAAACCGCACATCCAAGTCTTTTCTACCTCCTGTCGCCTTCAGCTCAAAAATATTTTCAAGAATCCGTCCTTTCCTCAACCCTCAATCTACTAAATGATTGTGCACGCCCTCATCATCTCCCGCCTCGACTACTGCAACACCCTTTTCTCTGGCCTCCTTGCTAACACCCTCGCACCTCTCCATCCTCCTTAACTCTGCTGCACGACTAATTCACCTCTCTCCTCGCTACTACTCCGCTTTCCCTCTGCAAATCTCTTCACTGGCTCCCATTCCCTCAGCGTATCCAGTTCAAATTACTAATACTGACCTACAAGGCCATCTATAATCTGTCTCCTCCTTATATCTCTGAACTAATCTCCCGATATCTTCCCTCACGTAATCTCCGATCCTCCCAAGACATCCTTCTCTCCTCCACACTTATTTGCTCCTCACCCAACCGCCTCCAAGACTTCTCCCGAATATCCCCACCCTCTGGAATTCTTTGCCCCAAACACGTCCGACTATCAACCACATTCGGATCCTTCAGACGGAACCTGAAAACTCACCTCTTCAGGAAAGCCTACAGCCTGCAATGACCCTGCTACCTCCTCACCACTACCAGAGATATTGCCTCAACCAACACCGGAACTGCTGCAACCCCGACCTACTGTCTCCTGCCTCACAATCTGTAGAATGTAAGCCGAAAGGGCAGGGTCCTCTCCCCTCTGTATCAGTCTGTCATTGTTAGTTTGTTTACTGTAAGTGATACCTGTAATTTGTATGTAACCCCTTCTCATGTACAGCACCATGGAATCAATGGTGCTATAGAAATAAACAATAATAATAATAATAATAATAATAATATTTAAAAATAATAATTGAAATAAATAATTAAAAAAAACGGCGTGGGGTCCCTTAATTTTTGACAACCAGCCAAGCCAAAGCAGACAGCTGGGGGCTGGTATTCTCAGACTGGGAAGGTGCCAAGGATATTGGCCCTTCCCAGCCTAAAAATAGCAGCCCACAGTCGCCCAGAAAAGTTGGAAAATTCTAGTGCTTTTTCCGGCTCTTTCCATTTGCCCTGGTGCAGTGGCAAGTTGAGTAATAGTTGTGGGGTTGACATCAGCTGTTTTATGGCTGCTGACATCAGGTCCACAGGAAAGTAATGGAGAGACGGCCATAAGACACCCCCATTACTAGCTACATAGTTAGATTATAAAAAAAAACACAGCCAGCATAAACTCCTTTCTTAGAAATAAAGACACTAACACCTTTATTTGAAATAAAAATAAAAAAGCAAAGTTATACTCAAGTTTATGCCTAATCCAATGAAGCACATGTCACCTGTAAAAGACAAAAAAATAATAATCAACCATATTCCTCACCTGTCTGTCTAAAAGATAATCCTCCGATGCCTATGTCACCTGTAAGAGACAAAATATAATGAACAATCATATTCCTCACTTGTCCAATGAGAAGATAATCCAGTTGTCCTGCGACAAGTCTAGCTCTGCTACATTTAGATGCAATGTAGAATGCTGGCATCATGCGAGCCTTCAGCATGGCAACCAGCAGAGACTCTGAGCTGCGAGTCATAGCACAGCATCAGTGTCTCGCGGTGATGTGAATAAGGCGAGCGTAGTTCAGAGCCGATAAACTCTGTTCACCTCACTGATGTTACCGCTAGCATGAGAAAGTTAATAAATAAAAAAATAATTAAAAAAACACATGGACATCCTAGGTAATTTTCATAATCAGCAGAGAAAAAGCCGACTGCTGGGGCTTATGTTAATATTCTGAGAAGGAGACAATATCCATAAAGGTTCCCAGGCTATTAATATCAGCTCACAGTTGTTTGCTTAGCTTTTACTGGTTATTATAGGGTGACCCCCCCAAAACATTGGTCATCCACGGGTTCGCCCATCACTAATTGAGGCACAAAAAAAAGATTACTCCCTGTTCAGATGTGCACTAATTAGCTAGACACTGGCTTCCCCAACTATACAGGTGACCTACTATCAACTCAAGAAGGAAACAATAAAAACGTGTGTTACCACCAGTAGAACTAGCTAGAAACTTGCAGTTCCCAATAACAGTCTCTTGAACAGAAACCTTCTGTATCTTCAGTTTTCCCCCATATCAAATGCAAACCTTTCTAAACCTCGTAATGACTCAGCCCAACATCTAGATCGACCAAGGAAAGAAAACCAGGGCAGGAAGAAAATGATAGGCCGGCTTCCCAAACCCGATTATCATTTCATAAAAATCCAGGACCAAAACAAGAGTTACTAAAACTCTTAGCAATTTGCTAGGGATATCTAACCTGAACTCAGCTTTTCCTGGATGTGATATAAACTTCTTGTAGCCTAGTATGCATACTTGAGGAATCTTGAAGAAATGTAGCAATCACTGATCACTTGTCCTGTCACTATCTCACAGCATTTACATGTACAGTAAATCGATACAATATGGTTGTTCCTGACTGAACAAGACATTTTACATTCATGTTCTGATTGTGATAAAATCATCCCATTTATTATACAGTGAAGGAAATAATTATTTGATCACTTGCTGATTTTGTAAGTTTGCCCACTGACAAAGAATTAACATTCTATAATTTTAAGGGTAGGTTAATTTTAACATTGAGAGATAGAATATCAAAAATAAAATCCAGAAATCACATTGTATAAATTATATAAATGTTTTGCATTTTGCAGTGAGAAATACGTATTTGATCCTTTGGCAAACAAGACTGAATACTTGGTGGCAAAACCCTTGTTGGCAAGCACAGCAGTCAGACATTTTTTGTAGTTGATGATGAGGTTTGCGCACATGTCAGGAGGAATTTTGGTCCACTCTCTTTGGAGATCATCTCAAAATCATTATGATTTGAAGGCTGTCGATTGGCAACTCCGAGCGTCAACTTCTCCATAAGTTTTCTATGGGATTAAGGTTCGGAGACTGGGATAGGCCACTCCATGACCTTAATGTGCTTCTTTTTGAGCCACTCCTTTGTTGCTTTGGCTGTATGTTTTGGGGTCATTGTCTTGCTGGAAGACCCAGCCATGACCATTTTTAATGTCCTGGCGGAGGGAAGGAGGTTATCACTCAGGATTTTAAGGTACATGGCTCCATCCATTTTCCCATTGATGCGGTGAAGTAGTCCTGTGCCCTTAGCAGAGAAACACCCCCAAAACATAATGTTTCCACCTCATGCTTGACAGTGGTGACTGTGTTCTTTTGGGTCATAGGCATCATTTCTCTTCCTCCAAACACGAGTTAATGCCAAAGAGCTCAATTTTTGTCTCATCTGACCACAGCACCTTCTCCCAATCACTCACAGAATCATCCAGTTATTCATTGGCAAACTTCAGACGGGCCTGCACATGTGCCTTCTTGAGCAAGGGGACCTTGCGGGCACTGCAGGATTTTAAACCTTTACGGCGTAATGTGTTACCAATGTTTTTTTTTTTTTCTTGGTGACTGTGGTCCCAGCTGCCTTGAGATCATAACAAGTTCCCCTGTGTAGTTTTAGGCTGATCTCTCACCTTCCTCGTGATCAGGGATACCACACAAGGTGAGATTTTGCATGGTGTCCCAGATCGATGTCAATTGACAGTCATTTTGTATTTCTTCCATTTTCTTATTATCTGTCACGCTGTCTAGCAGATGTATAAATATATAATGTCAGTAATCTATCAAGTGGGACAACATTCTATATAACATATAAATAGGTAACATTAACATGTATATATAGCATAGTATTACCTGACATAATATCCTGTGGGTTAATACTGAATCCTTTTCACGCTGTCTCTGGCTAGAGGTGGACCGGGGTCTATGCTGACCCTAAACTGGGGTCCTGACTAGTCCCTCTACCTGGAGTACTGTTAATGGTACAGAGGTCCAGGCCACCAGCGTAAACCCTGTCTCCTATAAATCCCTGACCACTGTAATCTAGTCCTTAGAAGGACCCTGATTACCACCATAGGGAATGGACAGGTAAAGGTTAACAAACAGTATAGACAAACGAGACAGACAGGGGATAAAGTAAATACTGTCTTGCATACAACATTAAAACACAGAGGGAACACCAAAGGTCTAGGAGATAAATTATAAGCAAGGTGAGGAGAAACAACAAAAGAGCTTTTAGCTTAAGTCTTCTCAGAACCGATCCTATCTGCAGTCTGTATGAATGCTTTCCCGGCATCTAACCAGCAGACTGGCAGCTATATAAAGGAAGCTAATTAGAACATAATCAAAAGCAGCGCGGGCGAGGCTGGACCTAGTCTTAGCAAAGAGCTAGGTAAAATTAACTCCCTCATTACCAAACACAAAGAAACAGCAACTCAGCTGCGAGAAGTCAGAATGTGCAATCGCGACAATCTTCGTGGCGATGCACCCATGACAGTACCCCCCCTTCTACGAGGGGCCTCCGGACCCTCAGGGCCAGGTCTGTCCGGGTAAGTCGTGTGGAAGGTCCGAACCAATCGATCTGCGTTAATCTCAGACGCAGAGACCCACGTCCTCTCCTCAGGACCATATCCCTTCCAATGAACCAAATACTGAAGGGACCGGCGATTCAGACGTGAGTCAATGATCTTCAACACTTGAAATTCTAAGTTACCATTGACCACCACTGGAGGAGGAGGTAGAAGTGACGGTATAACTGGCGCCACGTACCTCTTAAGCAACGATTTGTGGAATACATTATGGATTTTAAACGTAGGAGGGAGGTCCAGACGAAATGCCCAGACGAAATGTTGTCTTGCATACAACATTAAAACACAGAGGGAAACACAAAGGTCTAGGAGATAAACTATAAGCAAGGTGAGGAAAACAACAAAAGAGCTCTTAGCTTAAGTCTTCTCAGAACGATCCTATCTGCAGTCTGTATGAATGCTTTCACGGCATCTAACCAGCAGACTGGCAGCTATATAAAGGAAGCTAATTAGAACATAATCAAAAGCAGCCGGGCGAGGCTGGACCTAGTCTTAGCAAAGAGTAGGTAAAATTAACTCCCTCATTACCAACACAAAGAAACAGCAACTCAGCTGCGAGAAGTCAGAATGTGCAATCGCGACAATCTTCGTGGCGATGCACCCATGACATTATCGCACCAACAGTTGTTCCTTCTCACCCAGCGCCTTTACTTATTGGTTTTGTAGCCATTCCAGCGTTGTGCAGGTCTATGATCTTGTCCTGAAATCCTTAGAAAGCTCTTTGATCTTGCAGAGGTTGTAGATGTTAGAGTCTGACTGATTAATTGCGTCTGTGGACAGGAGTCTTTTTAAAGGTGACTATGTAAGACAGCTGTGTTTAATGCAGGTATTGAGTTTACTAGGAGCGTCTAACTGGTCTGTAGGAGCCAGAACTTTTAATGGTTGGTAGGGGATCAAATACTTATTTCTCACTGCAAAAATGCAAATAAATTTATATAATTTATACAATGTGATTTTCCGGATTTCAATTTTGATAAAAAAAATGTGTAGAAAAAACATAGTCCTCCAACACAGAGTTATAAGTCAAATAAATAATTTTATTAACTTACATAATTTTATAAAGTAGTTGGAAATGAAAACCAAAACCATGCAGAAGATGGAAAAAACGCAAACACTGGACAAGAAATCTACTGTATCTGTGCCTTAAAAATTACAATGCAGAGTACAGTATACCACATCCTAAAGAAATTTATTTTCTCCTTCCAACCTACACCGTTAAATAGACGGCTCAATGTGGTAAAAATATAGGTTGGTGCTAAGTAAAGTGCATAGTGCAAATTATTTATTTGACTTATAACTCTGTATTGGAGGACTGTTTTTTCTACACATTTTTTGGCTTGCATACGGTCCTCCATTATTCTTACTTTAGGGCTATTCTTTGCAGGGTTTTTTTATTTTTGTATTCTATCTTCAATGTTAAAATTAACCTACCTCAAAATTAGACTGTTCGTGTCTTTGTCAGGTGGGCAAAATTGCAAATTTAGCAAGCGATCAAATAATTATTTTCTTCACTGTATGTCTGGATAAAATATTAGCATCTTCTTATTCTCCCTCATAATACATTTATTTATTGTTACTGCACATTTCCCATTCAGCCTATGGGTTTGGCGTGGTCATGCTAGCAGAAGCTAAATAATTTTTCATGGAGAAAAATGTTCATTTCAATAATTTCTACTGTATTACAGGGAGCCTTTTAGCAAAAAATTCAGTATTTACCAAAGTGCTAATCAGCAGGTAAATACTGTATGAAACATTTCAAACAGTCTAATTGGATGAGCAGCTGCAGGGAGAAAATGAAGTTATATTCCCCCTGCAGCTACTTACTTTCTCTCTCTGGGGCGGTGTCAGGGGCAGTAAAATGTTAGTACTCATAATCGTTCCTGTGTATGTGAATCAGAGCGGAAGTATTGATGGGC